>NW_020870051.1:127244-134744 GCF_003789085.1 Penaeus vannamei
GAAATTCCTACTCGAGTCTATTAACTATATACAGAGGCCTTGCATTTTATTTCACAGGATAATAGCATTATTTATGCATATGTATGGTCCTCTATCTTGGTGGTCAACAATTAGCAGCATTTCTCAAGTAGCCTAATACCTGCAGCCATTTTATGCACAATTTGTGTTTACTAGCACCCTACACATTAAATATTAAGGTTTCTTGCATAATCTGATAAATGAAATATATTATATTTGTGGTTAATGCCATCTTCAAAAAAATGGAATATAATTATTAATTTCATAATAAATGCAGGAATAGTATTTAAACTTCATAAAGCCCTATCACCTATACTAAAAATTACTGGCTGACCTCCATGATAAAGAATCCATTAATTATTAACCAAGACGAATACACCTAAACCTATCTTGTCTCTTTCCCAATCAAGAACAAGTGTCTCTGGACAATTCAACCATGGCACACAAAAGCAACATATACATGGTATAGAGACACACAATTAGCAAACAAAATCCAGTACATTTTTATCTTGCGCATAATAAAGGAAGACAAAAACACCTACCTGGTGATGGAGTTCCAGAGTCCTCCTGATTCTTCATTTTCATCTGCAAGGAGTTCGAGATGTTGCTTTCCAGGTTGTTTACCTACACGTACTTTGACCACGTGTGATCGGAAGCTACTAATAATAATCTCCACATCCTCGGATCCAACTGGGGTGTCTGTGCCTTCATGGCTGCAAACAAGAATCCCTTCTTTATGGGAGAATTTCTCCTATGTATTATGAACAATGCTCAACAAAAATTTACAAAAGAGCAAACTATGGATTAAACAGGACTGATAATCATAAGTTGTCTTAGTTTATAACATCTATTTGAATTGCTGATAACATAAATGAAAATGAACCTATTGCAGAAAAAATCTCACCTTGCAATAGTGTATATATCAGCAGATCTTCCTTGCCGTAGCCTCAATAACCAAGCTCCTGGATTAGCCTTCAGTTGGAAGTATCCCAAGTTTGCCATAACTATGGTGTCAACCTGAAATGACAAAAGCAACATGACATCAACACAAATTGGAACTTGCATACACTCAAAGTAAACACAGTATAGAACGTATGTTTTTACTTGTAAGCAACTATTAGGCAAGGTTATCCATCTAATCTTCTTCCCAAGAAAATTATCTTGGCATGTAAAATTTGTCCAAAAAATACTAATACTAATAATAAAAAAAAAATAATAATAAAAAAATAAATAAATAAATAAATAAATAAGAACAGAAAAAATAGAACTGTGAAAGAAAACAAATCTGACACATAACTATCATATAACTAAAATATTTACATACCAAAACTGGTTGCTGCCTGTTACCCAGTGTGAACTGAAGCCCTCTTGGTGGATTTCCAGACGACTGCTCAAAACAGTGACCCTCCAGCAATAAGTGTTCCAATTCAAACTCACTATAAGGAAAGAAAAAAAAAAAACATACAGAAAGTAAAAAAGATAAAGCTTTAATAAAACTAAGTTAATCTAACATGATCATTATCATTGCACACACACAGTCACAAGAACAAACAGAGATAAAAGACATGGTTATCTAGTTACTAAGATATTAGTTTTAAAAAAATGCCATTCATACTGGTCTACCTTTATTTCTTATATCTAAAAATTATGTAACAATAATGACTTTAACTTTATATAACCTTAATATAATCAAACATATTATAAATTGCTCAAATCTAACATAATCAACATACCTGTGAACTCCTGTCTCTACTAAATCAAGCTTGATGTTGTCCAGGTCGTACACTGATTTTACAACTTCTACCAACCAGTTTTCTGGTGCATGATAATTCAGAGTCAAAATTGATGATTCCGGCAAACCAGTAAATCGGGCATAGGGTCCAGCAGTCATGTCACCTGCCTCTGTGAACTGAGGCTCAGGTTCCAGTACATAACGGTAAAATCTGAAAGTAGAAGAAAAGACAAACTTGCTATAGTATACTGTACTGCAGTGTAGTTTCACATTTAAAATATTTGTGAGCATATTGCTATTATTAGTGTTCAGTATAACCTGTATTTTTCGCAGTGTTAGTGTGCTAAAACTCTTTGATACTGAAAATTGTTAGCAAGGTCTGACAAAGTGGCAGGAAATTTTCATCAGGATTTTGGGCTGCAGGAAAAATAACTAAATGATAGTATAAAGAAAAAAAGAATCAAGCTAAACTAATTTTATCTCATGGTTTCTCTTACCAAGAATTCTTGATGGGGCACAAAATGTACCATTCCTTAATTAAAACACCTGGGTATAATCATTTCATGAAATATAATAATCCTTTTTTATATTCTTTACAGTAAAGGGAAAGCCTGAAACTGAAATGACTCTATGCTGTTAAACCATGATGAAAAATTACCTCCTAAGTGGCATTTCTGAATGCTTCTCCCTAGCATTCAGGACGACACGGATTTCAGCATTGACAATCTCCTGGAGTACCATCAGGATTGGACCAATCTTCTGTGCAGCATTTGACACTGGATCACATACCGCAACAATATCAAATACAGGCATGTTGGGGTTTCTGGCAGGAATTTTGACCACAGAATATTGGTCAGAGCGAAGGTTGACGGTTGTGCGGCCCTTGGACTGAGGCTTGGTCTGAAGCACACCAGCTACCTTCATTGTCAAGTCGCTGATATCACTATTCACAGGTGGATCTATTGAAATAAATATATGTAATTAGCAATGCAAGAGCTCTTAAAATGATCTAATCCAATGTTGGAAGCCCTGTGTCCTAACATTGCACAAGTATATATAAAAAATACTGCATTTCTCCAAATTCTATTTCATGATCCTATTTGGCAATTAATCTGCATGATATACTGCCTGAGACTTGTAAAGTCATTTTAGTCTTATTGATGGAAATTCATAAAACTTTAAAACTTTTGTTTTGGGTGTCTTTGAAGATAGAGTCCTAATGTGTGCTTGTAATTAATGGTAGTGACCTTTACAAAAGAGGAGAAAAAGGGTTTTCTGATAATAAACTCTCACACTTGTAACTAATGGTAATGACCTTCACAAAAGAGAAAAAAGTGTTTTCTGATGAAAAACTCTCACTCTTGCCTCACCTTCACCAATCAACACTTCTGTAAGCTTCTCTCCAAATGTGGAATGAACATATTTCTCTAGAAGGCCAAAATCTTCCATAACAAACTTTTCTGTTGCCTTGAATGTTCCCAGGTGTCTACCATTGGCAACAACAGTCCTTTGTCCAGGTGAGAGAGCTAATACCTGTAATATTTAAAGAAAGATTTTTACATCCTTGATAATTAAGACTAGTCATGCAATGTCTTTCAATTCCTATATATATATACATATATGTATATATTTATATACATATATATATGAAAGATGGAATAATGTACTGGCCGCTGCAAGACGGCCTCTCTAGACCACTAGTTCCTTTTGAGTGGGTTGTCTATGAGTGGTCTCGAACAGCTGTCTTGCATTCATGCGCAACGGCGGCGAGGAATCGAATCCCAATTGGAGAGGTTATAAATATTCAAATATCTATATATATATAGCAAAAGGGAACATAAAACTGTTTGTACTAACCTTTTTGCAAAATACTGAGTGAGCCTTAAATACTGAATCCTTGAATGAATTCATGCGTGATGTGAAGGCATCTATATCTAAACCCTGCAAAAATGAAAATAAAATGTCTTAAACAGGACACAAAATATGAAACAAAAATCTGTGATACGAGCATGTATCCAGAATTTCTAATTTTCTTTTCATGTGTTAAGTCTTTTATGAACATATTAGCATCAATCCTCAAAGCAAAATAATCATCGCTAATATTTTTTATACTGATGGCAGACATTGTAATATATATTAACATTCTTATGTCTATTTACATCTAATCCCATGTGCATTGGACCAAAGTGGATATAAAATGTTTTAACTAACCAATATCAAACAATGAGATATACAAGATAATATTGCATATAACAAGACTTATCTTTATGGTTTGTTATCCAAGGCAAAACAGAATGGTTCTTAAATAAAACAATTAAAAACTATGACTTCAGTGGATTTGGTTTACCTATCTCCTGGCACAGCACCTCTCTCACTCTTATGTTTTTCATTCTTACTTTTATTTTAGGTAATTCCTATAGAAAAAAATGATCCTTTAAAATTCATTGAAAAAATCTTTATTACACAAATCTAGAATACCATATACTCATGCATGTATTATGTATGTGTGTGCGTACACTAAAATGTTCATACAAAAGAAAGAAAGAAAGAAGGAAAGAAAAAATCTAAAGAATACTTACAGCAATTTCAAAGTCTTTCCACTTCTTTGTTCCAGCAATAATCTTCTTAGCATTATCCTTTTCAAGAACCTTTGCCAAGAACTGCCTTGCAACAGCTGGAGGCAGAGTTGTTTGTGCTACTTCTACTGCTCGGCTAAATAATTTAGGACTTTCACTAGAGAGATCTGTATTGTGTATTGCACAAATACGGATGCTGTTGCTCTCTCGCTGAAACAATAAAGACATATCAATAGTATAGTTGAATATAAATAGAGACTTTTCCTCCTCTCCTTTTAATTTGACTAATTAAAAATAATATTCACTGATGACAGTAATGGAATACCTAATTTCTATGTAAAAGACTGAGATGTAGGTAAACATACCAAGTACTTTACACCTTCTAGAAGAATTGCTCGACCCTCATAGGTGTCAAAATCTCCCACAATCCAAACCGTCAAAGGTCGCAAGGTGTGGTCATTCTTCGTGGTGATGTAACGGCAAGAGTTGGCCAGAGTTGCTGTCATCTCTGGTGCTTTTTGTGTTGCAAAAGACTCTACAGGCACACTACTAAGCGTCTCTCCAGATGTACCAGTAAGGTCAATAAATTTAGAGTTCTTTGTACTTAGGATTCTTTCATTCAGCCTGAAATATGAAATAGTACATTAACCAGTTAGCAGTTATCATAAGACCACTCACAATTAAACAGCTCCTATGGTGTGCTTACCTTGGCATGATGTTTGGCAGACTCATCAGCCAGTCCACTACATCATGTTTATCTTCCAGCTGTCCTTTATAAACTGCTCGCTGCAAAGTCTGTGTTGTCCTCATAACATCCATCAAGACAACTTCTTCAAATTCATCTGCATTCAAATGTTTTTCAGGCAGAGGAACACCATTCATCAGAGCCTGATAATAACAAAGAATATTTTGACAATGTGTCTTACTTGAGTTAAAATAAATTTCTACTGAACACTCATGTAATATTCCTTGAGTAGAGATATATGTACAATAGAATGAAAGATTTATCATCATAAAAAATGTATCATTCGTAATTCAAATTATCTAAATATGATCTTTTAATCAAGAGCATCTACATTATTTCAGATTTCGTATAAAATATAAACGCTACCTGAGGCAGACTTGTGATACCAGCTTTCTCAACAAATTCTTGAGCTAGCATACGGCCAACATCGTAATCTGAATCCTCTCCAAACACATCTTCAAGATCAACACTTCGGTACTTGCTCTTGAAATGGGATGTTACATCATCTACTGTTATGTCACCTTGGACATTGGAGTACAGCTGTCAATAAAAAACAATCTTGGTTATTTTAAATAATCAGAATGCACGAGTATCAATATAATAAGCACATTCAAACAGCTAAAATAGTAAGTACTGCAGACACATAATCTATAAATATCAAAACAAATATAAATGAAAGTCCTTACATCAACCAAGAACTGAAGTGCTTTGTAGTTTGCATCCTCACGGCCTTCCAAGTTTTGAGCCACATAATTGAAGGCACACAGCATGGCCACTCCAGCATCATCATAACCCCTTAGAGTTTGGTCAGGGTTAACGGACATCACTATACCAATGCGGACAGGAGCATTGTGGGTTAGGAAACCTTCAACCAGCCTTATAAGGTCGGCTGTTGTTGCTTTCTCTGGTTCGGCAACAATAACCTGCAAGAGTTTTATTGTACCTTAGAATGCCTCATTATCATTAATGAACATTACAACACATCAACGTCTTATAGAAAAGCTGCACAGCTGTAATCTAAATCAAAATGTTTACTTACCAAATTATGGAAATTCTTCCTGATACTGCGCAACATGCCAGGATATGTTGGCCTCAACAGTTCTCCAACTGATGATGACCACTTGCTGTAAGCTCTGTCATTCTCAATGTCATTCATCCAAACAATAGCAGTATCACGGATGTCAATACCATAATCTTGCTTACTTTCACTAAGATCAATGTTTAACAGTGTACTAAGTGACTCTCCTGGAACACCTGTTAAAAAACAAAAAATCATTAAAGAACAATATTAAAACTAGCTGTGGAAATCTTGTGATACCAGCTGTTATTCAGTGCATAAGACATACTATACAATTTCTATAATTCCTTGAATCTAAACATCTTTTCGACAAGCTTCCTTTACTTCAAAGGACTTCACCTCAATTTTCAATAATGCATAATGAAAATCTAGGATAAAAAGAAAAATTAATGAAAAGGCAAGGAGACAACTATGATGAGAATAAACATCTTGTAAATATACAAAGCAAAAGCAAAAGCAAAAGCAAAAAAAAAAAAAAGAAAACTGATTGAAGTGAATAAATATATAAATCTTTAAAATAAGGCACACAAATAGAGAGCATAAGTGGGACAAAGCAAACTTACCCAGTTTATAAAGACCCCCCATAACACGGTCTTCTGTGCGGATGTGGTCTAGAAGTGTGTAGATGTCAGTGAAATCCATATCAAAGTACATCCCATTAATAAAGAGAGCAGCATCAGAGGGGTTGACATCCATCTGTGCACTCAGCTGATTCTGGTTCTTCAAGATCTCTCTTTTCATCTTGTCATCAACCTGAAATCAGGTAAGGAGAATAATGTGAATACTTGCACTTTATCCCAAATAAACAATTAAAATGACATTATCACAGACATAGATAGAGACAGACACACACATATATATTAGTACTTAGTGTCTTTCTTTTCTCCTGAATCATTTAATCTCAAAACTTCTGCCTTGACATACCTTTGTTCTCACTAAAGACCGTGCCAGCATAGGAAAATTTTGAGCTGTGTGTACAAAGACACTCAACTGCTCTTCCCTCGGTGTTGTCATAATACGCTGAGCAGCTTGCATACTCAGGTGCTGCAGCTGCCACACTTTCATGGGTGCCATTTCATGCCGGGACTCAACCAAATGATTGCGAAGCTGTTCTAGCTCCTCCATTTTCTCTGGGTGAAGTGACCTTAGGAAAAAGCAGGTTTAAGGTAAGAATGTAGACAGGTGTCGAGAGCTGAATTTGTTGCTGATGATATTTCTTTAATGCAAAACACAGAACAGCTTTGGTGTAACTATATGCTTCTGAAAAATCAATAGACATGACAAGAAAATAATTCAAACAAAATTACCAATTTCACACTTAAAATTAGTAAATGCTAATATAATACATAAA
>NW_020870051.1:139744-145062 GCF_003789085.1 Penaeus vannamei
AGGGGTTTGGGGGCGGCAGCCCCCCAGAGGGGGTCGCAGGGGGCACAGCCCCCTGCAATGGAAAGTCATGAGAATAACCATGGTTATTTTCACTGTGGGTTATATTATTAGTGTTATTTAACCCCGCATTTTCCCTGGAACCTTTCATGCCCTCCACTGCTATCGGGGCCAACTTTGTCGCTAACGGGGGATTTCCACGCAATAAAAACTATATATTTGCAAAGAGAGGAATCCAACGATACCAAAATTGTTGATATCGATGTGACGAAGGTAATATAGAAAATTACCTTAAAATATAGTTTAAATAGAACATAGTCGATGTAATTTAGCAATAAAGCCCCAAATCAATAATCGTTGGGTTTTCTAAAAGCTTTCTCTTAACTCAAAAAAGTACTCTTTTTTTTTTTTTTTTTTTTACATCTTTACTTTTGATTCGGCATTTCTTTCAAATTCACAATCACTTAATTCATACTCAGTTCAGTGAAAGGTATCTCAAATTATATCAAACTACGAAAAAAGCATTTTTTCTCGACTTACTATCCTAATCTACGTAATTTATTAATCAATGAGACTTCAAAACTAATGTCATTAATGTAATAATTTTTCAAGAAATACCACTATTTTTTTATTTTAAGAGAAGCCATACTCTACCTTTACACGTACTCTCAAGTAAAAATATAGGCATAATCCATGTCATAATTCAAGTCAACCCTATGAATGCTAACCACACCTGCTTACCTGTCTTACTTTCAGTATTATTATGTCTTTAAACTAACAAAATTAACATCGAGCGGCACAATCACATCCAAGTGTCAATTCGTAAACATTTCTGCAACAACACATGTTTACAAACTTTATACATCGACTTCTCATAGAATCGAAGTTCATCTTAACCTCAGTACAGCAGATTCAACACTCTAAACAAGATAGGATTCAGAACATTGATGCTATTTTGTTTTTGAGTTCTTTCGTCTATAGAATATGTGGACCAATCAGATGCCGCCGTGTACTTTTGATGCATTGCCAACACAAATATATTTTTTCCATCTTTGTTAAAATCAAAATACGATCTTGACGGCAGTTTCTCTTTTTAAGATCATATTCATGAAGTCGTAAACATGTGTGGCATGGAAGCACGTTTCCAAATGTCAGTTTTGACGATTGAAATGTAATCTTCAACGTCTGCGGTTCCAGAGATATTCCTTTTCGAAACCAATAAATGCCGCTAATCATTAATATATTCATAAGGTCTTTCTGAAATCAATATGTATGTATGTATGTGTAGAGAGAGAGAGAGAGAGAGAGAGAGAGAGAGAGAGAGAGAGAGAGAGAGAGAGAGAGAGAGAGAGAGAGAGAGAGAGACACACACACACACACACACACACACACACACACACACACACACACAGACTGACACATACACAAACGCACAGACACACATGTGTGTGTGTGTGTGTGTGTGTGTGTGTGTGTGTGTGTGTGTGTGTGTGTGTGTGTGTGTGTGTGTGTGTGTGTGTGTGTGTGTGTGTGTGTGTGTGTGTGTGTGTGTGTGTGTGTGTGTGTGTGTGTGTGTGTATATATATATATATGTGTGTGTGTGTGTGTGTGTGTGTGTGTGTGTGTGTGTGTGTGTGAGTGTGTGTGTGTGTGTCCTGGATTTATAAAGGGGGAAAGTTGGAAGTATATAAGATATCATAACACTTAAGAAATGAACGAAATATATGTTTTAGATATGATATTTGAATTCTCTAGAAGTGGAAGGTTAATCTTCAGTACAGGTGTGCTTTTTCCCTAATGCTGGGATGTTTCAAAGGGGGGGGGGGTGAATAATGAGATCGTAAACTGTGGTTTGGAGGGAATGGTATCTTTGTGGGAATGTTTCAACACACACGCGCACACACACACACACACACACACACACACTTACACGCAAACACACACACACACACACACACACACACACACACACACACACACCACACACACACACACACAACAAACACACACACACACACACTGACTGACTATCATTCCTATATATAGTGCACTGTTACAATAACCTAGTGTCTTTACTAACCGAAACCTGGATCAGAAGATGGTTGCTAGTTGTAATACCTCCTACGGTCGGAGCTCTGAGCACTTGGCCGGTTTCCATGAGATTCCGTAGGAGGTGCTACAAGCGTCTCACTTTGATTTTCGTTTTGTTTTTGAGAGAGTGTGAGTTATTGTCTTTTTCCGGTGTTTGAAATCTACATGTAGGTCACTCTAATTGATCTTTTTTGCTGTCTGTCTGGTTGTCTGTCTGTCTGTCTGTCTGTCTGTCTGTCTGTCTGTCTGTCTGTCTGTCTGTCTGTCTGTCTGTCTCTCTGTCTCTCTCTCTCTCTCTCTCTCTCTCTCTCTCTCTCTCTCTCTCTCTCTCTCTCTCTCTCTCTCTCTCTCTCTCTCTCTCTCTCTCTCTCTCTCTCTCTCTCTCTCTCTCTGTCTGTCCGCCTGTCCGCCTGTCCCTTTTCGTCTCTCTCAGTCCCCTTTGGTCCGTTCTAATGTCCATCTGTCTATCTGCTTGTCTACCTATCTGTCTCCCCAGCCATTTATCTCTTTCTCTGTTCCTTTCCACCTGTATTCTTATTTTCATTCTCGTTTATCGGTTCTCCTCTCTGCTCCATCATTCGCTTTGCTTTTTGGAATTCTAACCTTTACTGACACATGTACACTTATAAATGAAATGCACAAGTTCGGCTGACATGATTTCAGCACATCATCTACATCTGAAAATGCACACACAACACCCACACACACACACACACACACACACACACACACACACACACACACACACACACACACACACACACACACACACACACACACCTGCATCTATTTATCTATCATCTATATGCTTATCTAAATATCTTTCTATCTATATATCTATTTATCTGTATATCAATATATACACATAGTATATACACGTATACATGTATCTGTTTACTTATCTATCTGTCTGTCTATATATAGATGTATATGTGTATGAATGTATGTATAAACACACATACTTACACTCACATACCTGTGTGTGTGTGTGTGTGTGTGTGTGTGTGTGTGTGTGTGTGTGTGTGTGTGTGTGTGTGTGTGTGTGTGTGTGTGTGTGTGTGTGTGTGTGTGTGTGTGTGTGTGTGTGTGTGTGTGTGTGTGTGTGTGTGTGTGTGTGTGTGTGTGTGTGTGTGTGTGTGTGTGTGTGTGTGTGTGTGTGTGTGTGTGTGTGTGTGTGTGTGTGTATGTGTGTGTGTGTGTGTATGTGTGTGTGTGTGTGTGTGTGTGTGTGTGTGTGTGTGTGTGTGTGTGCATGTGTGTGTGTGTATGTATGTTTGTGTGTTTGCACATACACAAAAAGAGTTAGGGAGACGCAGACAAACTGATGAATAAATAAACCAATGAACGTTTTTACTCCATCATCCAGCCGAGGATTCGAAACCCTCTCAAGCCGCACGTGGCCGTGGACCTGGATATCAAGGGAGCAGGTTCGAATCCTTCTGAAGTCAATATTTCCAATGTCATTAGAAGCCAGTTTCTAAATACATTCAATGCTGAAAAGGCGAAAAAAACGCTAAAAAGGCTTGGGTTATTGTATCTGATAAATTGATTAATTAATTTGTCATAAAGAACGTAGATGATGTGTTTGTTTGGCTTTGCATTGAGATAAACCACAAGAAAACAAAATGGTTGAGGTCAGATACTACATAGAAAAATAATTTTATACCTTTTCAAATGCATGTTTCTTCATGCTTGTTAATAAGAAAGCTCGGATGGATTTAAGTGCAATTATAAGAAATAAATATTTTTGAATATTTTAGGTATGATGGTAGAACGTCCATTGAAGTTGTACATAATATCCTGTAACAATTATTAACAACACATATTTTTTTGGAATCTACATATCGGTCATGCGAAGGTATTCGGAATATTTATTGATCGTAGAAGAATGATTATATAGAAATAAAATCACCAATGAGAAGTTTGTATAGCCACACCCATTACGACTTACATTTTCTGTAGTCTTTTAACGTTTTCTTTTTTCAGTATATAAGGTAAACTTTAATTTGAAAATATGATGTAAACATCCTCAAAGGTTGTCGTCGTCGTTGATGTTGTTGTAACTATAGTCATCATTATTGATGTAATCATTGTCATTGATATCATTATCATTATTATCATCATAATCATCATCATTATTGCTATTAGTATTATCATTATCATCATCATTATCCTTATCTTCATTACTGTATTATCATTATTATCGTGATCATGATTTTCATCATCATTATCATTATCATTATTGTTATATATTATCATTATGATTATTATTATTATCATTATTATCATGTTTATCATTACTATTATCATAATCCTTGATATTATTATTATCATTATTGATATCATTATTATCATCACATTATCAAAATCAATATCATCATCATCACCACATTATCCTTATCACCATCGTTATTATCATCATCACATTATCATTATCGCCATCATCATCATCATCATCATCATCAACATCATCATCATTATCATCATGGTAGCAATAGTAGTAGAACTAGCGGCAGTACAGTTATCATCATCAAGATAGTTAAGATATAGCAATTGCATCTATAATTAGGTTGCATTCTTTATTCAGCATCAAGAATGGGAGAATGTTATTCAACCTGCACATTGGAAGATGATTTTATTCTAGACAGCTCACGTGAAAGGGCGCAGGTCAAATTGAAACAATGTTTGTTTATTTTTCTATCTATGATTCTATTATTCGTTCATTTATATATCTCCATACTAATCATCTGTTAATCTATTTGTCAATCTATTTATTCATCTATCTAATGCATATGCTACATATCATTGCTGTATATTATTACCTATATATTATTGCATATCATTATCATTCAAAATTTCTATCATTGCTTTATATTTATTTATCATTCATATTTACATTAATCTGTTATTGCTTTACATTATTACTTTATATCTATGATATATGTAATACATATACATGTATTCATCTATCTATATATCATATGGATATCTATACGAAAGCATTTGCGCACGCGCGAATCCATATAGATAATCACACACACACACACACACACACACACACACACACACACACACACACACACACACACACACACACACACACACACAATATATATATATATATATATATATATATATATATATATATATATATGTGTGGTGTGTGTGTGTGTGGTGTGTGTGTGTGTGTGTGTGTGTGTGCTGTGTGTGGTGTGTATGTGTGTGTGTGT
>NW_020870052.1:0-12985 GCF_003789085.1 Penaeus vannamei
CTCGATCTCCTTGACGACCATCTCGAAGTCGAGGAACTTCCCCAGATTGGAGAGGAAGCTGGGCAGCCGCGATTCGCCAATCAGCTTCCCTTCCCGCTTGTTCACTCTCTCCAGTTCGGCGTCCAGCTCGAGGCGGAGGGCCGTGTAGTTGAGTCTGTGGGGAGAGAGAGAGAGAAGAGAGATAGAAGAAGGAAGGATGAATTAGTGGGAGGAAGGGATGGAGAGAGATGGGAGAAAGAGAGAGAGAGAGAGAGGAGGAAAGAGGAGAGAGAGGAAGAGAAGGAAGAGAGAGAGAGAGAAGAGAGAGAGAGAGAGAGAGAGAGAGAGAGAGAGAGAGAGAGAGAGAGAGAGAGAGAGAGAGAGAGAGAGAGAGAAGAGCTGGGAGAGAGAAGAATTGTGAATAATTAGAGAAGAAAATTCATAAAGGCCTTTCCATGTAGAAATATATATCTCTAGGAGGCTAAATTTGAAGCAAAGAATCAGAGGCGGTTATATTGAAGCTAAATGCTGAAGTAATTAACTAACCAAAACCCGAAATGTCTTCCTTAAAATGACAAAGACAAAATGACAAAAAAAGTCTTTTTACTCCTCCCTTGAAGATAAAACACCAACCCGCCCTATTTTGATTGATTGATGGATTGATAACTGATGATCGATGACTAATGACTGATGCTTATTGACTGATGATCGATGACTAATGATTAATGACTGAAGATTGAAGCCTGATGAAGACTGATGACCTATGGCTGATTATTGAGGAAGACTAACTATTGAAGACTGATGAAGACTCATTATTGAAAACTGACTGGTGAGGACTAATTACTTGAAAACTGATGAAGACTAATAAATGAAGATAACTGATGAAGACAATTACTGAAAACTGATGAAGACTAACTGACTGATGAAGACTAATTACTGAAGACTGTTGGAGACTAATCCCTGAAAACTGACTGACGAAGACTAATTACTTGAAGCCTAAAGATCGATGACTGATGAAGACTAATTACTTGAAGCCTAAAGATCGATGACTGATGAAGACCAATTACTGACGACAAAGAACCAGTCAGACTCACCTGGACGGATCGAACCTCTCTACCTTGTCCTTCTCCTCCTCCGTGGTGGGCTCAGGCACATCCAGGACGCCCGTGCGACCGCCCTCTTCCGCGCCCACACCGAGGTCCTTGGAGGCATCCTGGTCCTCGACGTGGGCGTACAGAGGGTCGAGTGGGTCGTCTGCTGCATCGTGGGTGAGGCTGGGGGACAGGGGGCTACCTGGAAGGGAGAAAGAGGGAGAAAGAGAGAGAGAGGGAGATAAATGAAAGGGATGAAGACGAGAGGAAGGTCTTGTGGTATCAAAGTCAATATTTATGGATTATTTTAGCTGTCGTATATCAGGTCAGTCGTGGGTTATCATGCTATACACCCGGTATTGTTCAAAGACTCATTAGTTACTTTAGAAATTGTACAAAATGAGGCCATGAGGTTCATTCTCGGTGCTCCTAAAACGACGAGGATTGTGAATATGGGAACAGAACTTAACCTACATACCGTTTAAGAAAGAATTTTATACATAAATGCCACAATTAGAGAACCCCACTATTGTACAGAGTTCCAAAGACGACTGAAACACTATTGCAGACTAGTTCCACAAGGACCTGAAACACTAAAACCCCACTATTGTACAGAGTTCCAAAGACGACTAAAAAACTCTGAATGACAACTTCAGTTCATACTCAAAACCACGGCTACAAGTAACATGTAAACACTTATCTCATCTGAACATACCCATAACTAAGACCTTACACGGGCGTTCTCTTCCACCGTGGAAACTGTCGGACCTAAGAATAATTTATACGACTGCCCCCTAAAAAGATTGTCCCCCCCCCTGCTATACTTAATCAGTGAGCACTAGCCATTATAAATGAACATTTTGAAATTCCGTCCAATGCATATTAAAGCTAAACCGACGAATCCTCGCAGTCTGGGAGCAGAGCAGGATGCGCTTTTGTCGTATATAAAAACGATATTTTGCAGCATCCAGTTTGCAGGAGGGTTTATGATTGTACTAGAACGCAAACCGCGTTGACTGGGATAATTATAGCCACTGAATTTCTATTGAATGAAGAGTCTAGAGGTCATTTTCTGAGATCCACATCTTGCTCTCCGGGTTTTGAACAACTGAAGTTAATTAAGTTTATTTACCACCCTGGCTATCTGCTCAGGCGTAGGCAATCGTGATTACAGTGTTTTATATAGATTCGCATCTATTCGACATAGTACAGTATTCTGTGATTGCTATAATTGTGCATGGTAAAATGAAAATATGTCATACATTATGCAAATGAATATTGAGTTGATATACTTTTGCTGTTGTGTTAATACATAAAATTGCTCTAAGATTAGTAAATTTAGGTGTAGAGTATATCTTCCAATGTATTATTCGAAATCAAATACTCACATAGGTCTTTATACCTCATGGCAGGTGGTCTGAAAGGCTTATCAAATAACACTCCGAGATGCAGTGATCGCGTGTTCGCTTATTTTTTATTATATTATTACTTTTTTTTTTTAGATTCTCCTGCACTTCTTGCACCGTGCCATTGCCAGTATATTATGTAACCTAAACGTATTTTAACAATAACCACGTCACATCATCTGGTTTTACTTTGCTGCCATCCATAGCAGGGGTTCCTATCTCTAATATTACCCGTAGTGCCTTCTGCTACAACTTTCAGAGTCCGGCAGATCTACCAGTTCTTCCATATGAGAACTCTGTCTACATGGCCGTGCTTGCGTATACTAACATGAGAAGGTATCCACATAAAATTGAATGTTGCAGCTGCGATCTCTTACATAAGTTACGTTACGCTTACTGCAGTTCACAATTCCCTCGTCGCCATCTGTTCGGAGGGAACTTAGTGTCCGAAGAGCGCTTTGAGAATCACAAAAAACTACTCCAGAGTTCCGAGACATTAAGTATTCTGTTGCAAGGCGTATACCTGGCAACGTCGTTTGAGTTGTGCTGGCCCAATCTTGCACTCTGATATTAACTTGATGTTGCTGTAAGCCATTTTTGTATACATCACAAACAGCTTTGTATCCAGACTGTACGGATCCGTCCACGTGACACTCGTTCACATCGCCCATTGATTCTGCGCGTTCCTTTACCGTCGCCAAAGCAATCTATTTCAACACGCAGTTAGGTACATTTTTTTTCTTTTCTTTCTTTCTTTCCTTTTTTTTGCGGAAGACATGTTAAGTGCATAATCTGATGAATTTTCCATGGGGGAACGGATCGACCTTTCAGTATTTCCTTATGGGGACGTTAAATTCTGCAATGTACATGTAACTTGTGTGTGTGATTAGTCACATCTGCTTGCGTCATTTTAAATTGTAACTTTTTTTGGAAATGTGAAAGATACAAGGGTTCCTTAAGAGATGAGACCACAATATAGTGAAGATACATGCTGTTCTATCAAAAATGGATGGTAAGTTTAGTTCACTATCCTTGCCGTTCTCTGTGCGCCGAGGATAATCCTCATATCTTCAATTTCCACTATCTCCAAGTTATTTATTTCTGATCCCGCACACTGCAACAAATGCAGGACGTGGATAGTCAACAAATAACCTCACAAAAGCCAAGCAAAAAAAAAATCTAGCGAGCTTAACACAGATGCCATTTTCCTTTTCCGACAAGAACTCTCAGCGGCTACAACCTCTCCCGCAGTCCCTTCTTCAGGTAAATGAGTCTCTTCTTCAGAGAAACGGTCGGGTCTGCATCGATTACGCCCACCCCGAAATACCCATACTTATAACACACGCCGAGCTCCTGGTTTCCTACGTGAAATGCGGGTAGGAGTCTAATACCCGAGTTGAGAGCCATTGTTTTCTAAAGAGAGATGACTAAGTTTTCTAGAGATGACATTGTTTTCTAGAGATGGCTAATCCACATCCATGAGCCCTTGCTGTGAGGTCGTCGGAAATTCTTTGCGTTCTCGCATGTGATGATGCTCTGACACATTTATCAGCATAATAAATACCGGATTTCTCATCCGCAAGTGGAAAATCTGACCCAATTTAAAATCTGCACCATCTTGTGCACAAGGACAATGACCAGCATAACCAAAACAAAAACAACACACAAATATACGAAATACCGAGATACAAACAAATAAAAAAAAACAAAAAACAAGTAAATGAAATACTGACATACTGGCAACCAAATAACCAAAACAAAAAACAACAACACACAAATAAATGAAACACCGAGATACACACGAACAAATAAACAAAACAACTAACTCACTGAATAAAAAGTACCGAAACATACGAAAATACGAATCCAATTTCACAAAAAGTACAAAAAAACGAAAATACGAACCAAATTTTAAAAAACGAAAATACGAACCAAATTTCACAAAAATACGAAAATACGAACCAAATATCACAATAAGTACAAAAAATACGAAAATACGAACCAAATTTCACATAAAAGTACAAAAAAAAACGAAAATACGAACCCGTGACAGCAGCGACGAGGAGGGAAAGGATAAACCAGGACGTAAGGGTCATAGTCGCGCAACCACGCCTGCTGCTCCCCGCTACCTGGGGGAGAAGGGGAGGGAGGGGGGTTAGTTGTTGGACTGTTGTGATTGATAGTGATTGATAGCTTATGGTAAGTGATTGGTGATTGATGGCTTGTGATTGGTGGTTAATGATTGGTGATTGATGGTTTGTGATTCGTGATTGATGGCTTGTGATTGGTGGTTAATGATTGGTGATTGATGGCTTGTGATTCGTGATTGATGACTTGTGATTAGTGATTGATGGCTTGTGATTGGTGGTTAACGATTGGTGATTGATGGCTTGTCATTCGTGATTGATGGCTTGTGATTAGTGACTGATGGCTTGTGATTAGTGATTGATGGCTGGTGATTGGTGGTTAATGACCTGTGATTGATGACTTGTGGTTAGTGACTGGTGGATGATTGGTGATTGGAGATTGAGATTGATGATGTTGATTGATGATGGTTAATGATTGATGATGGTTAATGATTGGTGATGGATGGCTTGTGATTACTCATTGGTGATTAATGATTCGTGATTGGTGGCTGGTGATTAGTGGTGATTCATGGATTGTGGTTGGTGGCTGGTGATTGGTGGAATATGATTGATGATTGGTGATTGATGGCTTGTAATTGGTGATTGATGGCTGGTGATTGGTGGAATATCATTGGTGATTGATGGCTTGTGGTTAGTGATTGGTGTTTGGTGGTTGGCCATAACTGTATTGATGCCGAGGATAATAACAGCTATGATAACTATGATAATGATAATGATTGTAATGTGATACTGATACTCATGATTGCACTGATAATACCACAACAATAAACAAAATTAGTAGTGATATGTGTAATTATAAACCTATTAATGCTAGTGCTGATAATGGTAAAGTTGTTGATGATAACAAGATTAAGATCAATATTCATCATGATAACAGTAATAATTGCTGTAACACTAATTATAACAGATAATATTAATAATGATAAAAATAATAATAACAATAATAACAGAAATATTAATGATAATGATAACAATAATAGTAATAATAATAATAATAACAATAATAATTACAATCACCATCATCAATTCTATAATATTCATAATAATGAAAAAACAGTAACAACAAAGAAATAATCATCATATAATAAATACACATTCATAATAATGATAATAACAATAACAATTAAAAATAAACATCAATAAGGACAATCTGACCAAAAAACAACAACAACAACAAAACACAAGCAAATAACAAACTGCAAATAAACATGAGGAGGAGGAGATCTCTGAGCCCACCAACATGGCAACATAACTCTCCTTTCCGTGTTGTATTCTGGGTCAACATGCGAGAGCGAGTGGAGAGTCCTCAGGCACCTCTTTTATAAGCCTGTCGTTTCGGATGTTCAAGACTGATCGATGAATGTTTTGAGTGTATGTGTGTGTGTAAGTGAGATGTTTACGGGGGATTATCGGTATATTGTGTGTATGTTGTGTGGTGTATTTTTATTCTTGTTTGAAATTATGCTTTTGTCTATTGCTTGAATGTGGATATACATACGCATACACGTATATATAAGCAAATATGTATGTTCATTTATGCACTTGTATGTATTTAGATAAAGTTTAAAAAGCACAGACTTACGTATGTATACGCACACGCTCACTTATACACTCCCGCACACACACACACACACACACACACACACACACACACACACACACACACACACACACAACACACACACACACACACACACACACACACACACACACATCCTCCCCCACACAAACACCAACTTCACACACAACACACACACACACACACACACACACACACACACACACACACACACACACACCACTCACACACACACACAACACACACACCACACACACACACACACACACACACACACACACACACACACACACACACACACACACACACACACACACACACACACACACACACACACACACACCACACTCACAACACACACACGCGACACCACACACCACACACACACACATCCCTCCTCCCCCCTCCTCCTCCCCTCACGTAAACCCAATCAACCAACTTCAAAAAAAACGGTATTTCCAATCACATTTGTTTCAGGACCTCCGCCGCTTTCCGCCACCTGTGCACGAGGACCTCCCGGCATCGCCACCGACGGAGGAGCTGGCGACCGCACGAATGAATCACCGTGGAGCGAGACGGGGATGTCAGCATAATTACAACTCACCCACTCCACCCCCACCACCCCCACCCCACCCCACCTCGAGATACAGGACGAGACAGCGCATCACGGACCACTGAAGGCCCTGTCTCGTTTCTCCACCACCCCTCACACCCTCCACCCCCTCTCCCCCCCCCTTCTCCCTCCCACACACACACACCCCCCAATCTCTCCTTCCGCCACTCCCCACCCACCCCACCACCCTCCCCTCCCTCTCTCCCTCACACACACCCCAATCTCTCCTCCGTCCACTCCCACCCCACCCCACACCCCCTCCCTCCCTCACACACACCCAATCTCTCTCCTCCGCCACTCCCACCCTCACCCCCCTCCCCCTCCCCTCCCTCCCTCCCTCACACACACCCCCAATCTCTCCTCCGCCACTCCCCACCCACCCCACACCCTCCTTCCCTCCCTCCCTAACACACACCCCAACTCTCCCGCCACTCCCCCACCACTCCCCCACACCACCCTCCCTCCCCCTTCCCCCTTCCCTCCCCCCCCTAATCGCACCGAGCTGTAAACTCTATTCATTAATCAGAGGAATGGTCGTTGATATCGCGGCCCGAACACACACCACGCAGCGATTCCGATTCACAGCCATCTCGCCACTTTTAATCGGATCTTTTAATCGGATCTTTTAATCGGATCTTTTCTCTACCCGAATTCACACATATCCCCGACCCGCGATCACCGACTCACCGAAAACCGACACACAATACGAAAACAGACTAACTTTTAAAGAAAGACAGAGAAAGAGAAAGAGAGAAAAGAATACATACCCCGACCGCTAACACCGAATCACCGAAACCGACACACAATACGAAAACAGACTAACCTTTTAAAGAAAGACAGAGAAAGAGAGAAAGAAACATACCCCCGACCCGCGAACACCGACTCACCGAAAACCGACACACAATAAGAAAACAGACTAACCTTTTAAAAGAAAAGACAGAGAAAGAGAAGAAGAAACCGAGAAAGAAGAGAAAGAGAAAGAAAAAAATAATATCCAAGACAGCTGATTCTTAAAAGTCCCGGGGTGCCAACTACCTCCTCCTATACAGACGACACTGCCTCGTCTTCCTTGGCGTCTTGTGTCCACCCCCCTTGTGCCCCCGCCCCCCCCCTTTTGCCTTGGACGAAGATCTCGATAAAAAAACACACCTCCTCTGACGTCACTTTCATCACCGTAATTACGTCACGATAAAGCGATAAGCAAGGGGAAGGGACAAAGGAGGAGAAGAAGAAAGAAGAAGAAGAAAAGCGCGATAAGCAAGGAAGGGGGGAAAGGAGGAGGGAGGAGGAGAGGAGGAGGAGGAAGGAGGAGGAGGAGGAGGAAAAGAAGAAGAAACAAGAGAAGAGAAGAAGAGAAAAAGAAGAAGAAAAAAGGAAACAGAAAAGAAATGAAACACAGAGTTGCCTCACAGCGATTTTCCTACTCTCCATTTTCACGGTTAAGGGTATTTCTTATGCCCACAAAGTCAAGAGGCACTGTGTTGGGAAAAATGGAGTCGTGCCAGTGCCTTCTCTGAAATAACACCGAAATGGTAACTAGTATCATAAAACCAGGTTATTCTACAAACAATTTGTTTGCTAAACTGGTATAATAAACCCAGAGATATTCTACATTTTCATATAATTCGCTAGCTACTTGGTATCATAAAACCAGCTATTCCACTTTTGTAGAATCGTTAATCCAACTGGTATACTAAAACCAGATATTTCACATTTTCGTAGAATTTGTTAACTTACTGCTATTATAAAACCAGATATTCTACAACCCTTTCGTATGACTTGTTTGCCAACTGGTATTAACAAAACCAACTTGGGTATATAAAACCCAGATATTCCACATTTTCGTAGAATTTGTTAGCCAACTGGTATAATAAAACCAGGTATTCTAAAATCCTTTCGTATAATTCGTTAGCATACTGGTATTAAAAACCAGATATTCTACAATCCTTTCGTATGACTTCACAATATATTTGATTATACCAGACTGCAATATGAATTTCATCTCATTTTTAAAATATTTATCGATATTGATTACCTAGTAAAGAATAGATTTGTTTCTGCAAAATTGAGCTTCAAATATCTATTAAATTGAAAATATATCTATCTTATAATATAATATAAAATATCATTACCACTACTGCTAGCCCGAACAATAATAAACAACAGAATAACATTCTTTATCAAACTATATAAAAGAAAATACAATCATAAATTCATAAATTCTAACCCCAGTCAAAAGCCCGATCATTACCCCCCTTGCCCCTCCACCTTTCTGTAATTACGTCACGACAAGAAGAAAGAAGAAGAAAAGAGATGAAAAAGAAAAAAAAAAAAGAGGAGGAGGAGGAAGAGAAAAAAAGAAGAAAGAAGAAGAACAAGAACAAAACAATAATAATAATAATAATAATAATAAGAAAAAAAAAGAAATGAGAACAAGAATAAGAACAAGAAATACAAAAAAAAAAAAGAAGAAAGAACAAGAACAAGAAGAAGAGGAGGAGAGAAACCAGGGAATTTCCGTAGAACCGGTAAAGAGGTCACGCGATGACGTCATCATCGTCCGAGTCCATACAAGCGTGTCGTGAATCTCAAGGAAATCTCTGGCCGACCGAGATCTATTGGGCGGACGCGCTCTCGTAATTACCGACTGATCGGATAAGAAAAACAAAAACAATAGTGTGATAAGAATAATAAAAAATAAAAATCTACGGTTAATCTGTTATTGAAAAGGTTCAGTGAAATTGTTCGGGTTGTTTTCAGTGAATAACGTGTTCGGATTGTTTTCGGTGAAATAACGTGTTCGGTTTGTTTTCAGTGAAATAACGTGTTCGGATTGTTTTCATTTTAAGTATTAGGAGTCAGTTCAGCATCGATTCATGTCGAGCCGAAGTCGTAGCCATACACGCAGACGCACCGAATCGAACTCACCCTAATTAATAATAATAAAAAAAAAAATAAACATATAACTAAAACGAAATAAAAAAAAAGTGAAGAGCTAGTCTGCACTTCCTTAAAAAAAGAAAGCAAGAAGAAGAAAGAAAGAAGAGAAAGAAAGAAGAAAGAAAGAAAGAAAGAAAATAAAGAAAGAAAGAAAAAAAAACAGCAAAAGAAAACGAACCCTTTTCTCAAATTTCGTTTCTTTCCAAATAGAAGAACACAACGAAGACGAAAAATTCTTGGCGTAGGCTTTTTTAGACGCTCGACTTTTACCGCCCTCGACCCCCACTCGCGCCCATCTCCCGCCCTAAGCCCAGGCGATCTCCACAAGGGGCGGCGAACCTTCCTGACCACGCCCCTCTCCGCCCATCCGACAGGTCAAGGGTCGAGAGAGCAAGGGTCATAGGGCGAGTCTATACACACACACGCACGCACACAGATACACATACGTACACATACTCTCTCTCTCTTTCACGCACGCACGCACACACACACACACACACACCACACACACACACACACACACACACACACACACACACACACACACACACACACACACACACACACACACACACACACACACACACACACACACACACACAACCACACACATACAACACATACCCACATTCACACACACACACACACACACAACAAATACCCCACATACACGCACACGCGCATCCTCCCAGCACGAGACAGTCACACGAACGCCTCGAAGTGCCCGCTGGTCACGTGACTCCCATGCCCCGCGGGAGAGGAGAATGCCGTCAGAATGGGCACCACGTCCCGCCCTGGTCTCGATTCCTGCCCATTTTTATTTTTCTAAGTCTTTCCTGCTCTCCTCGCATGGGCGGCCGTATGCCCACGTGCCCCAAGCCTAACCGCTTTCCGTGCTTGGCTTTCCGTGCGGGAGGAACACGTGCTCACTTGGGCGTGCGCGATCTGGCTTCGTGCTCGCCTCACAATTTTTTTTTTTTTTTTTTTTTTAAGCTATAGAGGTCGAGGCAAGGATTCTGGAGTGATGGTCAGTTTGGTAGTTTTTTTCCTTCTCTCTCTCTTTTCTCTTTCTCTCTCTCTGTCTGTTTCTCTCTCTCTCTCTTTGTTTCTCTCTCTGTCTGTTTCTCTCTCTCTCTCTCTCTCTCTCTCTCTCTCTCTCTCTCTCTTTGTTTCTCTCTGTCTCTCTCTCTCTCTCACTCTCACTCTCTCTCTCTCTCTCTCTCTCTCTCTCTCTCTCTCTCTCTCTCTCTCTCTCTCTTCTCTCTTCTCTCTCTCTCTCTCTCTCTCTCTCTCTCTTATTTTATTTTATATTATTTTTAGCTGTAGAGGTCGGATCAAGGATTCTGGAATAATTATCAACATCTTTCTGAAAGTGATAAAGCAAATGGCAAAAACGAAGGAAGAAAGGATGCAGATGAAGAAAGAGAAGAAGAAGAAGAAAGGAAAAAAAGATGGCGAAGAAAAGAAGAGAAAAGGGAGACCAAAAAATAGAAGAAGAAGAAAAAGAAATAGAAGTAAAAGAAGAAGAAGAAATAAGTAAGAGAAAAAGAAGATGAAGAGAGAGAAATGGAACAAAACGAAGAAGAGAAGAAAGACGAAGAAAACGAAGGAGAAAAGAAGAAAAACGAAGGAGAAAAGAAGAAAACGAAGAAAAGAAAACAAAAAAGAAGAAAAAACGAAGAAAAAAATCAATAAAAATCAGCTGATCGCAACCCAACTTGTAAACAAAGCATCCCCCCAACCCGCGCTTTCTCTCTGCAATGGATTCAACAGCTTGCAGCGCCTGGCGATCGCTTCCTTGCATCCTTATGAGCCCGTGTCGTGCATGGCCTGGGTCTCCGATGTGTTATTAACGTCATGAGAAAAAACAGGCGCGAGTTTTAATTATTCATTCGCGGTCACTGGGAAAAAATGTTTTTTTTTTTTTTTTTTTTTTTTTTTTTTTTAGGCATGTCAAATTGATTGTCATAAGGACATGTCATATTTGCTGTCATAAAGACATGTCATATTCACTGTCATGAGAAAAAAACAGGCGCGAGTTTTAATTATTCATTCGTGGTCACTGGAGGAGAGTGTAGTTTTTTATTTATTTATTTATCTATTTATTCTTAAGGGCATGTCAAATTCACTGTTATAAGGACATGTCATATTCACTGCCATAAGGACATGTCAAATTCACTGCCATAAGGACATGTCAATTTCACTGTCGTAAGGACGTCAACTTCACTGTCATAAGGACATGTCAAATTCACTGTCATGTCTGCGTTTAGCTGTCATATCTGAATTATTGTGATTATGTCTATATATTTATCGGTCCGAATTTTGTCATGTTTGCGATAGTTGTCATGTC
This sequence comes from Penaeus vannamei, assembly GCF_003789085.1. Lineage (NCBI taxonomy): Eukaryota > Metazoa > Arthropoda > Malacostraca > Decapoda > Penaeidae > Penaeus > Penaeus vannamei. Next base: position 12,106 of record NW_020870052.1, read on the forward strand.
TGGGTTAACTGCCACGTCTGTATTAGCTGTTATGTGAGCATTATTTGTCATGCCTGTATTAGTTGTCATATCTCCTTTACCTATCATGTCTACTTTACCTGTCACGTCTGCATTATCTGTCATGTCTACATCACCTGTCACATCTGCATTATCCTGCCAATGTCATTTCAAACTAAACATGCTAAAAAAGTATCATAATTTGATTTAAAAAAATACATTCAACAACTCACAATAATATCATAATTCGATAAAAAGAAAAATAAAAAAAATAAATAAATAAATAAAGATTTAAAAAAATCGACCAATCACAAAACATCTTTTTAAAATCTTCAAAGAACATCCAACCACCTGCAAAAAGTCCCAAATCAATATCCTTTACTTTCTGTTTTCGAGATTTAAACCCCGGGATGGGCGGACGGGCGGATCAACGGCCAATTAGCAATTAAAAGTAATTATATCACACAAGCTGGCGTTCCTCCTCTACTGGCAAGACACACACACGGATATGCCTGTGTGAATGGTTCCATATATATATTATATATATATATATATATATAATAATATAGTATATATAGATAATATAATATTATAGTGAACATATACATATATAGAATATACAGATCTCGATATTCAACAGGAGTACTTACTTAAGCAAGAGTAACGAGGAGGGGAGGCTATAACTATACATATACATTAACATATATTACATAACATACATACATATATACATAATATACATAGATACATATATACATATATACATATATAAAAGAAATATATATATATATAGTATATATAAATAATATATATTATATATGATAAACAATATAAATATACAATAATATATATATTATATATATTATTAATAAGGTATATATAT
>NW_020870052.1:18085-25585 GCF_003789085.1 Penaeus vannamei
GGTCGGGTGATCAAACTCCCGTAATCAATCCAACTCCCGTATTGGTCGGGTGATCAATCCAAACTCCCGTACTGGTCGATCAATCCAAACTGCCGTATTGGTCGGGTGATCAATCCGACCTCCCTTCCGATGACGACTTACCAGACCTGTATTCCATCGACCCGAGCGAGCCATCCACGGCATCCACTCAAAAGACCGAAAGAGCCACCGACGGGACTGCACTCCGGGATTAGACCATCGCTGCAGGCCAATAGTAGCCTCAATAGCAGCCTTAATAGCCTCAATAGTAGCCTCAATAGTAGCCTCAATAGTAGCCTCAATAGTAGCCTCAATAGTAGCCTCCATAGTAGCCTCAATTGTTGTAGCGACGCGCTCTGATAATTACGATTCTCGAGAGTTTAGTCAATCATTTCTACGTGCCAGAAATTCACGACGATTTGAAGTACAAAAAGTATTGCGAAACTAACCCCACGCAAAAGACTTTGCACAGAGCATTGGTCGCAGTTAACTATCTTTCGGTAATCTCCGTCTTTCTCCTAATTTTGACCATCTATTTGGACGCCATTTTTTCGCCCTCTAAGCGCCTTGATGTCGCTGCGTTCGGGCTGTGCATAGCGACCCTCGTCCTCATGTATGTGCAATAATTCCTCCCCCTGAACCTGTGGAATATAAAGGATCCTGGGCTTAACGTTCTGGAATCTTATCCTCCTTATCCTCCTTATCCTCCTTATTATCCTCCTCATCCTAAACCTCCTACTCCTCAACCTTCAGCTGCTCCTCAGCCTCCTCTTTCTTCTGCTTCTGCTACTTCTTCTACTCATTCTTCTGTTTCTTCTTCTATTCATTCTCTGTTTCTTCTTCTCATTCTTACTCATTCTTCTGTTTCTTCATCTATTCATTCTCCTACTCATTCTTCTTTTCTTCTTCTATTCATTCTCCTACTCATTTCTTCTGTTTCTTCTTCTATTCATTCTCCTACTCATTCTTCTGTTTCTTCTTCTATTCATTCTCCTACTCATTCTTCTGTTTCTTCTTCTATTCATTCACTCATTCTTCTGTTTCTTCTACTCATTCTCCTACTCATTCTTCTGTTTCTTCTTCTTCTCCTACTCATTCTTCTGTTTCTTCTTCTACTCATTCTTCTGTTTCTTCTTCTACTCATTCTTCTGTTTCTTCTTCTACTCATTCTTCTGTTTCTTCTTCTTCTTCTGAAACAGAAAAAATTATTCCTTCAGAAAATCTTAGTTCTTCCTCTTCTAACTCTGAAGAATAACTTGGTTCTTCTTCTTCTAACTCTGAAGAATAACTTCTTCTTCCTCTTCTAACTCTGAAGAATAACTTGGTTCTTCTTCCTCTTCTAACTCTGAAGAATAACTTGGTTCTTCTTCCTCTTCTGACTCTGAAGAATAACTTGGTTCTTCTTCCTCTTCTAACTCTGAAGAATAACTTGTTCTTCCTCTTCTGACTCTGAAGAAATTATCCCTTCAGAAAATCTTGGTTCTTCTTCCTCTTCTGATTCTGAAGAAATTATCCCTTCAGAATATCTTGGTTCTTCTTCCTCTCTACTCTGAGAATAACTCTTCCTCTTCTAACTCTGAAGAATAACTTGGTTCTTCTTCCTCTTCTACTCTGAGAATAACTCTGAAGAATAACTTGGTTCTTCTTCCTCTTCTGACTCTGAAGAAATCCCTTCAGAATAGCTTGGTTCTTCCTCTTCTAACTCTGAAGAATAACTTGGTTCTTCTTCTAACTCTGAAGAATAACTTGGTTCTTCTTCCTCTTCTCTGAAAATCCCTTCAGAATAACTTGGTTCTTCTTCCTCTTCTAACTCTGAAGAATAACTTGGTTCTTCTTCCTCTTCTAACTCTGAAGAATAACTTGGTTCTTCTTCCTCTTCTAACTCTGAAGAATTTATCCCTTCCTCAGAATCCCTTAGTTCTCCTTCTTCTTCTCCAGAAATTCTTAGTTCTTCTTCTTCTTCTTCTTCTCCTTCTTCCGAATAGTCCTCTTTTGAATTTCCTTCTACTTCTGAATATTCTGAGTGGACGACAGAGTGAAATTAAGGGATATTAAGGGATATTAAGGGATATGGGACACGGGTGGCTTGGAAAAGAGAGGAGGAGCTAGTTAATTCTAGCCCACATACCCTTTATAAAGACAAGTATACATAGATGTATACATATATGCATAAACACACACATGTATGCATGTATAGAGAGAGATGGGAGAGAGGGAGATGGAAGAGAGAGAGAGAGATGGAGAGAGAGAGGAGATGGAAGAGAGAGAGAGATATGGAAGATAGAGAGAGATATGGAAGAGAGAGAGGGAGATGGAAGAGAGAGAGATGGAAATTCATGTCTCTCATTTTATTTCTTTCTCGACTTGATTCTCATATATTGAGAGAGAGAGAAGAAAGAGAGAGAGAGAGAGAGAGAGAGAGAGAGAGAGAGAGAGAGAGAGAGAGAGAGAGAGAGAGAGAGAGAGAGAGAGAGAGAGAGAGAGAGAGAGGAGAGAGAGAGAGAGACAGATATATACCATACATATGCATACATCATATATACACACATAAACACACACACACACACACACACACACACACACACACACACACACACACACACACACACACACATACATATATATTATATATATATAATATATATATATATATATATATTATATATATATATATATATATATGTCGTCATACTTGATGACGTATTCAATGATCATGATCGTGTCGCATGAACTTGAAGTCGTCATTCACCTGTCTGCATGATCCTTGCATGATTCGAGACTCTTTTATTATCATCTTTATCATCTTTTCTGTATGACCCTTGTGCATGGCCGGTCTGCGTGGCTCTGTGAGTTATCAAGACCTTTTAATCTCTCTCTCTCTTCTTCTCTGTCTGTCTGTCTGCTCTCTTCATTTTTTTTTTTTTTTTACTCATATAATAATTTTTATATTTTTTTCATTTTTTCCCTTTCATGTCTCTTCCTTTTTTTATTTTTATGATTGTCCTAATTATCGTCTTTTTCTGCCTTTTTATTTATTTGTCTTTTTTTCTTTTTCTTTTTTTTATTCTATTTATTATCTTTATCATCTACTATTATTCTTTATGATTTATTACTTTCTTCCTTTAATTCATACGATTATCGTTTTTTTTTTTTTTTTTTTTTTATGTTCTAATCATTATTATTTTTCAGCCTTTATGACATTACTTTTTTTTTTCCTTTTTTATTTTTCTTCATCATCGTTTCTTTTTTCTTTTCCTGCCTTTATGACATCACTTTCTATCCTGTGATATTTCATTGTTTTTTCCCTAATTCCTACGATTATCATTGCAATTTTTACTTTTTTATTTCTTATTTCGACGCGCCTCATTTATTTCTCTCTGTCTCTTTATCTCTCTATCACTGTGGTATGTATGTGTGTGTGTGTGTGTGTGTGTGTGTGTGTGTGTGTGTGTGTGTGTGTGTGTGTGTGGTGTGTGTGTGTGTGTGTGTGTGTGTGTGTGTGTGTGTGTGTGTGGTGTGTGTGTGTGTGTGTGTGTGTGTGTGTGTGTGTGTGTGTGTGCTTGTGTCTCTCTCTCTCTCTCTCTCTCTTCTCTCTCTCTCTCTCTCTCTCTCTCTCTCTCTCGTATATATATATATATATATATATATATATATATATTATATATATATATATATACATCTACACATACAATAACAACAGCGGCTGGGCCAGGTTGATGTAACACTATATCATCATATGTAAAATAAAAGAGGCATGCTATACAAATGGTGGTTTATTTAATTTACAGATTTATTTTGTTTCTCAGACTGTCAGCTTTCATCCAAGTCTTCATCAAGTGCTTTTCTGCGTCGAATTGGCGCTTAGGAGATTCTACGACCTTCATCACTGCCTTCATCATTCATCCTCTTAATTATTGTCAAAATCTTCTCGAGTTTCTCGTTCTTATCATCTCCAAAATGTCATCTCCAAGTTCCTCCAGTGAATCTTCAGTGTTGGTTGTTACGAAGTTGGTGTCATAGTCCATTAAAATCATCTTAATTGCTTCTTCTTCTTCCAGGAATAATAATCATTCCGTGCTCCACCTCTCCTTCAGAGAAGTCAGGTGGTGTCGGTGTTGTTTCTAGGTTCACCTCTCCTACTGTGATGATTTTGTCTAGAAACAACTCTTTATACACAACATTGTGGTTTTATCACCGTTTTCCTTAGAGAATTCCAGTTTGTCACTCTTTTTCTTTCTCACTCTCTTTGTCTTGCTGTCTCTTTCTCTTTGTCTTGCTGTCTCTTTCTCTTTCTTTTTTCCACACTCTCTCTCACTCTCTCTCCTCTGTCTCTCCTCTCCTTTCTCTCTCTCTCTCTCTCATATAATATCATTTATATATATATATATATATATATACTATATATATATATATATATATATATATATATATATATATTATATATTATACTACATACATACACATATTTATATATTCTATCTCACTATATACTATCTTGTATAAAACAGTTAATTTTGTCCTGTTTTGTGTTGTTACTTTTTTTCATTATCAAACTCATAAAGTAACAACTGCCAACACCTTATCTCCTTGGAACATCCTCTTCGTTATACCCTTGGTAGATGTTAGCCACTTCCAAAGGTGCCTCTGTCTACACTTCTTCGCGACTTCATCTTCAGGCATCGTAGCGGTAGTATTGTCAATATTGTTGCTTGAAACCTTTCATTATAAAACACTATTTTCATTTTCTACCTACCTTTACAGGTGTGTCCTCAAAACACCGTCATCACTGTGGTCTCTTCAGAACCATTTTGAATATTTTGAAAGGGTTATATTTTTATTTATATATATGAACATTTTGAAAGGGTTATATTTTTATAAATGTGTGTAACTGTGTGTGTGTGTGTGTTTATAATAACGTCAATGCTAGTTGATTTGTCTTGCATTTATCGAAGAAAGATGGTTTTATCCTCAAAATTGTCATGACATCCTTTCATCATAAAACACCATTTTCACTCTCTAGATGAGGTCATTTTTGAAACATTTTGAAAATTTCTAAAATTTTGAAACGTTTGAACATTCTGAAAGGGTTATATTTTTATTGATTCATATATTATTGATTTTCATTCTCTGAACATCTTTATTGGGGTGTCCCCAAAACACAGTAACCCCATATATATAATATACATATATATATATATATATATATATATATATATATATATATATATATATATATAATATATATATATATATATATATATATATATATATATATATATATATATATATATATATTTATATATATATATATATATATTTATATATATATATATATATATATATATATATATATATATATATATATATATATATATATATATATATATATATATATATATATATATATATATATATATATATATATATAATATATATATTATATTATATATAATATATATATATATATTATATATATATATATATATATATATATATATATATATATATATATATATATATATATATATATATATATATATATATATATATATATATATATATATATATATATATATATATATATATATAATATATATAATATATATATATATATATATTATATATATATATATATATATATATATATATATATATATATATATATATATAAATATATGTATATATATATATATATATATATATATATATATATATATATATATATAATATATATATATATATATTATATATATAATATATATATATTATATATATATTATATATATATATATATATATATATATATATATATATATATATATATATATATATATATATATATATATATATATATATATATATATTATATATATATATATATATATCATATATATTAGTTGCATAGAATTGTATCAAATTATTTTCTTAATAAGCAGAAGTTACAAACCCAATATACTGTTACAATCATGTGATGTTAAGTTGGCAGCATTATACCATATCCAGTACATAAAAATGTCCTTTCTGATTACATATTCTGTACTCTTTTATTTCAAAAAGTATGAAATAAATTATATACATATATTCACACTGCAAAAAGACTGCAATTCAGACATTATTGGAACAGTTTATCTATCAGCTAGGAAGTATAATTCTAAAATATTTTTTTAAATATTTAAGGGGAAAATATTGTCTGTAATCATACTTGAAAAAAATATTCTCGACTGTATCTCAACAATTTATAGAATATTATTCTTTGTATATTTAATTTCACAATATCTAAATATCTGCAAAGAAATATATTTCCATGGAAGAATTTTAAACTAGATTTTTATTTCATTAAGTATAAACCATTATTTCTGTAGATGGACTCTCACATGTCATTTCACAATAACAATTAACACATGAATTTCAGTTCCCTTCAGAACAATTCAAAAGAATTATATGAATTTGTGTTATAGTTCAGATTCATTTTTTAATTTATTTTTTTCTCTCTAAGAGACATAATGCAAATCATTAAGTACCAGGCATGATTAAATCTTTATCCTTCTAAAGCATGTCTGAAAAAAAAAAAGTCTGGGATAATCTGATAGAGTTCGTCATGGTGAAAGTCTAAGAGAAAATTTAGTCAAAAATGGTCTGCCAAAAATAGTTTTAACAAATATGATGAAAAGTCTGAACCCTGAGTCTGATGGTTGTGTCATATGTATTTGTGAACACTATTGATAAAACTTCAAACTTTCGCAGAAGAAAATCAAAGAAATCAAGAGATCAAACAGAGAAGCAGGAGGTAGTTCAAAGAGAGGTCACTCTGTTGGTCGGACAATGTCAGTCTCCAGAGAAAATAATAGTCTGTATATTGAAGAAACAGGAGATGAATAATAATAAGAAGCAAAACCTATTTTATACATAGAATATTTGCATATGAATTCTCTTTGAACCGTATTTAGGCATACTCAGTCACTAGGCTGGGCAGTGTACATTATCAATATTATCACAGGACACCAGAAAATGATTGTGATATTTTCTAATCATTTAATGTAGATTTTGTTGTCGATTCCAAAAGCAGTATTCATTTTTTCTATAATTATAGCTGAAACAAGTGATAATCTATTATGCTGATGTGCTTTAAGTGTGTCAGATCACAAGAGGGTATCTCCCTTATGGGTTAAAATACAATGCAGCTACTCTATGGATGTTGCAATTATGTTCAGGGTCAATCTAAAGAATATTATGAAGGTTTTGATTTAAAATATTGTATAAATAAATCAACTTACACCATCAATTTCCATTTGCATGAAATTCAAGCTACCCAAAAATGAATATACATGAAATGAATGAGCAATGTGTACAACACATCTTTTACCTAATGAAGCATTATGGTTATAATAAATAAGTGAGCACATGAAATGAAATGGAAATAAACATTTTGTACTTATGTTTAGACCATGAACATCCTCTTAAAAGCAATAGGTTAAAAACAAT
>NW_020870052.1:33085-43074 GCF_003789085.1 Penaeus vannamei
TCTATTAGTACAGTACTGCTCCATAAAAATAAAGAAACTATATCTATGTCAATACTTAATGAGAAAACTGCAATCTCCTTACTCATACTGAAAATTTGATCTTGTAGATTTCTTTTCCTAAATGATCAACATTAAAATGAGTCTTTGAATGAGTTGAATTTTTTCCGAAAGGATCTGCAAATCATCACTTACCGGAGGAGGCTCAGGGCGGGGGACTGGAGGCTTCTGCACAGGAGGGAAAGCCACGCGCCATTCGTGGTATGGGTTGTATGGAGTGCCACAGATGTCACCGATGACAAAGCCGCAAATTTCATCTGGGCTCATGGCTAAATTTTCTATCACATAAACAACCTCATCCTGTAATATGTTAGGCTTGTTACTTGAAGTGATAAACATGTTTTTGTAGGTCTTAAAGCTGAATTCTTTGTTATTTACAAGACAAAAGATTTACATATAGTTTATATTTGTAAAATGCAAATTGAATCACACAGAAACCTGAAACTGATTTTACAAAGGTTCACAAGCAATCTCACATGCAATTCAGTAATGAAAACTAAAAACTTTTCATGACTAAACTAAATAAATCATATTCATTTCTATAAACATGCAGATACTTCAGTGAAAGAGAAAACTGAAAGTATATAATCTTTTTCCAAAACTGTAAAATAAAAACAAAACTGATCCTAAACATAACTATGCATACTGCATAGGTAGCATCATGCAAAAAACCAACAAAAATAAAAGCTTCATAAAATATAGGCAAAGTACTGAAACACGATATACTACATCAAACACCTGTATCTCCACAACCAAAAGCCAAAATAAGCCCCCAACACTTACGGCCATGAGGTGGATCACACCAAAGCACACTCTGGGCGTCTCAATCTTGAAGGAAGTACAGAGCTTTGAGGCAGCTCGGATGATGTCCTCCTTCGTCTTGCCATTTTGAACGTAGTGCTGCAGGAGACCAACACCTGAAAAACAGATATTGGGTATGAGAATAAGGCTATATTAATCGTCGTTGTAATTAAGTTCAAGATCAAGTTAGAAACTGAGGATACATAAAACTGCATATGATAATGTCCTTCATATAGTAATATGTTACTAACTTCCAATACAAAGTTTGAAAACTCCTTTTTGGAAAAGGTTTGAGACAAAGAGAAAGGGGGAGGTAGGAAGGGAGGGAGGCAGTTAGTGAGGGAGGAAGGGAGGGAGTGAGAGTGAGTAAGGGAGGAAGGGAGGTAGGGGGAGTGAGTGAGGGAGGAGAGGCAAAAGGAAGGGAGGGAGGGAGAGTGAGGAAGTAAGAGACGGAAAGACAGAGGGAGGGAGGGAGGAGGGGGAGAGTGGGAGGAGGGAGGGAGGGAGGGAGGGAGGGAGAGGGAGGGAGAGAGGGAGGAGGGAGAGAGAGAGAGAGAGAGAGAGAGAGAGAGAGAGAGAGAGAGAGAGAGAGAGAGAGAGAGAGAGAGAGAGAGAGAGAGAGAGAGAGAGAGAGAATGAGAGATGAGAGAATAAAGAGAATGGAAAGAGGGGAATAGTGAGAGTGAGAAAGTGAGAGAGTGAGAGAGAAAGAGAGGGACAATGAGAGAAAGAAAGAATCAGAAAGAGAGAGAGGGAGGGAAAGAGGGAGAGGGAGAAGAGGGAGAGATGGAGAGATGGAGAGAGGGAGGGAGGGAGAGGAGAGGGAGAGGGAGAGGGAGAGGGAGAGGGAGAGGGAGAGGGAGAGGGAGAGGGAGAGGAGAGAGGGAGAGAGAGAGAGAGAGGAGAGAGAGAGAGAGAGAGAGAGAGAGAGAGAGAGAGAGAGAGAGAGAGAGAGAGAGAGAGAGAGAGAGAGAGAGAGAGAGAGAGAGAGAGAGAGAGAGAGAGAGAGAGAGAAAGAAAAGAGGGGACAGATATGGGAGAAAGAATCAGAAAGAGAGAGGAGAGAGGGAGGGAGGGAGGGAGGGGGGAGGGAGAGGGAGGAGGAGAGGGAGGGGAGAGAGAGAGAGAGAGAGAGAGAGAGAGAGAGAGAGAGAGAGGAGGAGAGAGAGAGAAGAGAGAGAGAGAGAGAGAGAGAGAGAGAGAGAGAGAGAGAGAGAGAGAGAGACAGAGAGAGAGAGAAGAGACAGAGACAGAGAGAGACAGAGAGAGAGAGAGACAGAGACAGAGAGAGACAGAGAGAGGAGAGAGAGAGAGAAGAGAGAGAGAGAGAGAGAGAGAGAGAGAGAGAGAGAGAGAGAGAGAGAGAGAGAGAGAGAGAGAGAGAGAGAGAGAGAGAGAGAGAGAGAGGAAGAGACAGACAGAGACAGAGACAGAGAGACAGAGACAGAGACAGACAGAGAGAGACAGAGACAGAGACAGAGACAGAGACAGAGACAGAGACAGAGACAGAGACAGACAGAAACAGAGACAGAGGAAAGGACACAGAAACAGAAAGAGACAGAGACAGAGACAGAGACAAAACAGAACAGAAACAGAAACAGAGACAGAAAGAAAGAAATTACACAAACAAGCAAACCCCAAAATAGGAATGACCAACAACGGATATAGTGAATGACATATGTTTGGGGGAAACAGCGATATTCCGTTACAGTTCCATCTTTTAACGTAAAGCGGCTGCAGTAACAATACAAGGTGTTGGCGTTAGCAGATCTGAGGCTAACGGTTAGATAACGGTAAAAAAAATAGGTCCCCCTTGAAAAGTTCCCGTTTTTTTCTTTGTATTAATAAACGGCGGAGGGGGGGGGGTGTAATTAAATGGCAGGGGAGAGGAGTTAGGTATATGGATGAGAGATAAAGGGAAAAATGTTGTTGCCGAATAAAAAGGGATATTATTATATCAATATGATGTTTATCCATTTTGTAACGAGGTAGGAAATAATAATCCTATCCCTACCCTCCCCGTCTCTCTTTTTTCCCTTTTCCTTCTACTCCCCTTCGATCTCCTCTTCTCCTCCCCTCCTTCCTTCGCCTTCTTTCGCCTTTTCCCCCTCCCTCCCTCTTTTCCCCCTCCCGTTCTCCTCTTCTCTCCCTCCTCCCCTCCCCTCTCATCTCTCCTCTCTCCCCTCCTCGGCCTCCCCCTCTTCTCTCCTCCCCCCTCTCCCTTCTTCCTCTCCCTCAATAACACCAATTATATAACTGGCAGCCGAAAAAAAATCACCAACAACCCATAAAAGTACAGAACTAAACTAAACCGCAAATAAACAATAAACCAGATAAAGGAATTAAAAGCAACTGGCAGCCAAGACCACCCACGCAAGCGAAGGCAGACGACAAGAGAATGCAACAGGATGCAAGCACACTCATCCTGACTGTTCATTCATTGGCCTCATACATTGCCCGTTGTCCACCTGCCCCCCACCCCCACCCCCACCCCTGCCGCACACGCCGTACACCATGTCACGCCCTGACACACTTATCTACCTCCCCTCTCTCTCTCCTCCCCCCACCTGCTTAAGATGCTCGTTTCCTCTCGTCTAACATACCCTTTGCCAATACTTTCTGCTCTGTTTCTCTTCTCCTATTATCCCCCTCCTATACCCTCTTAACCCACCTGGCACACCCTTTGCTCTGTCTCCTCTCTTCTCCTCCTCCTGCCACCACTACTCTGTCTGCCCTCTCCCTACCCTGCCAAACCACTGTTCTGTCTGCCTATCTAACCCACCCTGTCCCAAACCACTGTTCTGTTTTCCTCTCTCCCCTAATCCTGCCAACACTTGCTCATGTCTCCTCTCTCCCCTTCCCCTGGCTCTCAACCCGCCCTACCCCCCTTCCCCTGCCAACAATGGTTCAATCCCTCTTTCCCCCGCGCTACCAAACTACTCTATCTCCTTCCCACCCCCTACTTGCCACCCTCTGCCACCACTGCCTCCCCTATCCTGTTCTTCACTCTCCTTTCTCCTACCCCTGTTCCCCTTCTCTGCCAATCACTGTTTTATTTCCCCTGTCCACTTTCTCCGCTCCTCCACCACCACAGCTGACCTCCTATTCCCCCCCTGCCACCACAGGCTGCTGAACCTCTTTCCCCCGCCCCTGCCACCACAAGCCCTTACCCCTCCTCCCTCCCCCGCTTAAAAACCACAGGTTGACCCTTCCTTCCCCCCCCCCCTTTGCCACCACACAGCTGACTCCTCCCTTCCCCCCTTGCTACCACAACGGCTGCTGCTTGCGCTCTCTCTCCGTCTAGCTCTCTGACCTCCTTCCCCCCTGCCAACCACCAGCTCTTGTCCCCTTCCCCCTGCCACCAAAAGGCTGACCCCCCTCGCTTCCGGCGTTCCCCCCCCCCCCCTCCCCCCCCCACCCTCCCCCCCCCCCCCCTCCCCCCGCCCCCCCCATCCTCACCACCAGCAGCGCTGCTGACCTTCCCCCCCCTGCCAAACCACAACGCTTGACCTCCCTCCCCCCCCCTGCCACCACAGCTGACCTCCTTCCCCCCCTGCCACCACAGTACCTCCTTCCCCCCTGCCACCAAACGGCTGACCTCCTTCCCCCCCCTTCTCCCTGCCAACCCACAGCTGACCTTCCCCCCCCCCTGCCCACCAAACCAGCTGAACCTCCCTCCCCCCCCTGTCACCACAAGCTGACCTCTTTCCGCCAGGGTAAGGGGCGTCGGCCCGTCCTAATCTGGCATACCCCTCTGGGCGAATGTGCTCAACCTGTAATCACATATACCTCAGGACCTAGTACGACATGACCCCTGCTCACCCCACTCCAGAACTGCGATCCGGCTCTGACCAACACTGTTTCATAGTGGCGGGTCGTATTCATCCGTTTACCACCAAGTGTTTCCAAACCCATAGCGACACACAAACGGCATAGCCTGTACCGCATAACGCGTCCCGAAAATGAATCACTCTCAAGGTCACCACAGCGATCCCCTTTATTTACTTTTACCCCCCCCCCACCCTTGCCCACCACAGCTGACTCCTTCCCCCCATGCCCCACAGCTGCCTCCCTTCCCCACCCCTTGTTTCGTTTACCACCACAAGGTTCCTGACCTCCTCCCCCCTGCCACCACAGCTGACCTCCTTCCCCCCTTGCCATCACAAAGCTGACCTCCTCCCCCCCCTGCCACCACAGCTGACTCCTCCCCCCATTCCCCCCCTCCCACCACAGCTGACCTCCTCCCCCCTGCCACCACAGCTGACTCTTTCCCCCCTGCCACCACAGCTGCCCTTCCTTCCCCCCCTGCCACACAGCTGACCTGACCTCCTCCCCCCTGCCACCACAGCTGACCTCCTTCCCCCTGCCACCACAGCTGACCTCCTGCCACCACAAGCTGACCTCCTTCCCCCCCTGCCACCACAGCTTGACCTCCTTCCCCCCATGGCCACCACAGCTGACCTCCTTCCCCCATGCCACCACAGCTGACCTCCTTCCCCCCCTGCCACACAGCTGACCTCCTTTCCCCCCTGCCACCACAGCTGACCTCCTTCCCCCCATGCCACCAACCTGACCTCCTTCCCCCTGCCACCACAGCTGACCTCCTTTCCCCCCATGCCACCAAGCTGACCTCCTTCCCTGCCACCACAGGACCTCTTCCCCCCCTGCCACACAGCTGACCTCCTTCCCCCCAGCCACCACAGCTGACCTCCTTCCCCCCCTGCACCACAGCTGACCTCCTTCCCCCTGCCACCACCAGCTGACCTCCTTCCCCCTGCCACCACAGCTGACCTCCTCCCCCCCCTGCCACCACAGCTGACCTCCTTCTTCACCCCCCTGCCCCCACAGCTGAACCCTCCTGCCACCACAGCTCCTGCCACCACTGACTGACCCCTCCTATGCCACCACAGCTGACCTCCTTCCCCCCTGCCACCACAGCTGACCCTCCTTCCCCCTGCCACCACCAGCTGACCTCCTTCCTCCCCTGCCACCACAGCTGACCTCCCCCCTGCCACCACAGCTGACCTCCTTCCCCCCCTGCCACCACAAAGCTGACCTCCTTCCCCCCTGCCACCACAGCTGACCTCCTTCCCCCCCCCTGCCACCACAGCTGACCTCACCACAGCTGACCTCCTTTCCCCCCCCTGCCACCACAGCTGACCTCCTTCCCCCCCTGCCACCACAGCCCCTCCCCCCTGCCACCACAGCTGACCTCCTTCCCCCCCTGCCACCACAGCTGACCTGACCTTCCCCCCTGCCACCACAGCTGACCTCCTTTCCCCCCCCTGCCACCACAACTGACCTCCCCCCCTGCCACCACAGCTGACCTCCCCCCCCTGCCACCACAGCTGACTCCTTCCCCCCCCCCCACCACAGCTGACCTCCTTCCCCCCCTGCCACCACAGCTGACCTCCTTCCCCCTGCCACCACAGCTGACCTCCCCCCCTGCCACCACAGCTGACCTCCTTCCCCCCTGCCACCACAGCTGACCTCCTTCCTCCCCTGCCACCACAGCTGACCTCCTTCCCTACCTCACCTCCTTTCCCTCCCCTGCCACCACACTCACCTCCTTCCCCCCCCCCTGCCACCAGTGCCACAATTTACCAACAGTCAAATTCACCTTCGACAGGATATGAAGGTAGTGTTATGATTCATTGTGGTGTTGTGTGTGTGTGTGTGTGTGTGTGTGTGTGTGTGTGTTGTGTGTGTGTGTGTGTGTGTGTGTGTGTGTGTGTGTGTGTGTGTGTGTGTGTGTGTGGTGTGTGTGTGGTGTGTGTGTGTGCGTGTGCGTGTGCGTGTGCGTGTGCGTGTGCGTGTGCGTTGCGTGTGCGTGTGCGTGTGCGTGTGCGTGTGCGTGTGCGTGTGCGTGTGCGTGCGTGCGTGTGGCGTATATTCGGCGTGGGCGTGTGCTTGTGCTTGAACGTGTACTCTCCAGGCCCGTCCGTGAACCAACACTCACCAAAGCCAAGCCAGGAACCAAACCAAAATCAAGCACCCCCTTCCTATTCCCCCACCCCAAGAGAAACTCCCCTTTCCTCCCTTCCCTCCACTTTCCCTTCCCAACCCTCCCCCTTCCATCCCCTCCCCCTCCCTCCCTTCCCCACCCTTCCCCTCCCCTCCCCCTCCCCTTCCCCCTCCCATCCCCTCCCCTCCCTTCTCCCCCTCCCCTCCCATCCCCCTTCCCCCTCCCCCTTCCAACTCACCGGCCTTGCACGCGTTACAAGACATGGTCGACATAATGGACGTCTCGATCTCCCTGACGACCATCTCGAAGTCGAGGAACTTCCCTCCTCTCCCCTCCCCTTCCCTTCCTCTCCTCCCCTCCCCCTCCCCTCCCTTCCCCTCCCATCCCCTCCCCATCCATCCCCTTCCCTTCCCTTCCCCTCCCATCCTCCCCCTCCCCCCTTCCAACTCACCGGCCTTGCACGCGTTACAAGACATGGTCGACATAATGGACGTCTCGATCTCCTTGACGACCATCTCGAAGTCGAGGAACTTCCCAGATTGGAGAGGAAGCTGGGCAGCCGCGATTCGCCAATCAGCTTTCCCTCCCGCTTGTTCACTCTCTCCAGTTCGGCGTCCAGCTCGAGGCGGAGGGCCGTGTAGTTGAGTCTGTGGGAGAGAGAGAGAGATGAGAGATAGAAGAGAGAGAAAGAGATGAGAGATAGAAAGAGAGAGAGAGAGAGAGATAGAAGAGAGAGAGGGAAAAATAAGGATTAATTAGGTGGGAGAGGGGAAAAAGGATGCTGGCGGTGGGAGGAAGGGAGAGATGGGGAAAAGGAGGGAGAAAGGAGAAAACGAGGGAGAAATGGAGAAAAGGAGAGAGGATTAGGAGAAGAAAAAATGTGAAGTGTTTATGATGACTTGAAATTAGCTAATCGTTGATTCGAAGAGGGATTATTGGAGGGAGAGGGAGAGGGAAAGAGAGAGAGAGAGAGAGAGAGAGAGAGAGAGAGAGAGAGAGAGAGAGAGAGAGAGAGAGAGGAGAGAGAGAGAGAGAGAGAGAGAGAGAGAGAAGGAGATGGACTGAGTGGGATAGATTCTATGTGAATTAATTATGACATCTCTCGAAGAAAATTCATAAAGGCCTTTCTATTTTGAAATATATATCTCTAGGAGGCTAAATTTGAAGCAAAGAATCAGAGGCGGTTATATTTGAAGCAAGTACTTCAAAGGAGACTAAACGCTGAAGTAAATACTGGCAACTAACCAAAACCCGAAATGTCTGAACACTTCCTTTGAAAATGACAAAGACAAAATGACAAATAAAGTCTTTTTACTCCTCCCTTGAAGATAAAACACCAACCCGCCCTATTCTGATTGATTGATTGATTGATGACTGATGGTCGATGACACATGACTGATGCTTATTGTCTGATGATCGATGACTAATGATTAATGACTGAAGATTGAAGCCTGATGAAGACTGATGACCTATGGCTGACAATTGAGGAAGACTAATTACTGACGACTGATGAAGACTAATTACTGAAAACTTACTGATGAAGACTAATTACTGAAAACTGATGAAGACTAATAAATGAAGACTAACTGATGAAGACAAACTGAAAACTGACTGATGAAGGTTAAGGTACTAAAGACTGATTGATGAATATCAATTACTGACGACTCCTGATGAAGACTAATTAAGACTAAATATCGACAACTAATGACATGACGACAAAGAACCAATCAGACTCACCTGGACGGATCGAACCTCTCTACCTTGTCCTTCTCCTCCTCCGTGGTGGGCTCAGGCATATCCAGGACGCCCGTGCGACCGCCCTCTTCCGCGCCCACACCCAGGTCCTTGGAGGCATCCTGGTCCTCGACGTGGGCGTACAGAGGGTCGAGTGGGTCGTCTGCTGCATCGTGGGTGAGGCTGGAGGACAGGGGGCTACCTGGAAGGGAGGAAGAGGGAGAGAGAGAGAGAGAGAGGGAGATAAATGATAGGGATGAAGACGAGAGGAAGGTCTTGTGATCGGTTAAGTGGTATCAAAGTCAATATTGATCGGTTATTTTAGCTGTCGTATATCAGGTCAGTGGTGGGTTATCATGCAATACAACCCGGTATTGTTCAAAGACTCATTAGTCAGTTTAGAAAATTGTACAAAATGAGGCCATGGGGATTATTCTCGGTGCTCCTAAAACGACGAGGATTGTGAATATGGGAACAGAACTTAATCTAAATACCGTCTACGAAATAATTTTATAAATAAATGCCACAATTGGAGAACCACACTATTGTACAGAGTTCCAAAGACGACTAAAACGACTCTGAATGATAACTTCAATTCATACTCAAAACCACGGCTACAAGTAACATGTAAACACTTATCTCATCTGAACATACCCATATCTAAGACCTTACACGGGCGTTCTCTTCCACTGTGGAAAGTGTCCGACCTAAAATATATTTTATACGACTACCCCCAAAAGGACAGTGTCCCCCTGCTATACTTAATCAGTGAGCAGTAGCAATTATAAATGAACATTTTGAAATTCCGTCCAATGCATATTAAAGCTACACCGACGGATCCTCGCAGTCTGGGAGCAGAGCAGGATGCCCTTTTGTCGTATATAAAAACGATATTTTGCAGCACCCAGTTTGCAGGAGTGTTTATGATTGTACTAGAACGCAAACCGAGTTGACTGGGTACAAATAGCCACTGAATTTCTATTGAATGAAGAGTCTAGAGGTTCTTTTCTGAGATTCACAGAGTGCTCTCCAGGCTTTGAACAACTGAAGTTAATTAAGTTTATCTACCACCCCGGCTATCTGCTCAGGCGTAGGCAATCGTGATTACAGTCTTTTATATAGATTCGCATCTATTCGACATAGTACAGTATTCTGTGATTGCTATAATGTGCATGGTAAAATGAAAATATGTCATACGGCATGCAAATGAATATTGAGTTGATATACTTTTGCTGTTGTGTTAATACATAAAATTGCTCTAAGATTGCGATAATTTGACATAGTGAAATTTAGGATATAATATGAGTATATCTTCCAATGTATTATTCGAAATCAAATACTCACATAGGTCTTTATACCTCATGGTAGGTGGTCTGAAAGGCTTATCAAATAACACTCCGAGATGCAGTGATCGCGTGTTCGCTTATTTTTT
>NW_020870052.1:46746-65337 GCF_003789085.1 Penaeus vannamei
TCTGTGTGTCTGTGTGAAAACGTTACACATATTAAAATATTAGCCACTCTGACTGTTAAAACCTTTCATAGAAGTGTAATCAGGTTTTGCCTTGCAATTTTATTATCACTATTTGTAGCATTAATGGTATCAGTATCATTATGATTATTTTTATTACTATTCTCATTGTTTTGTATGATTATCATCATCATTATCATTATAATCATGATCATTAGCATTATAAGCTAATTTATCAGTATCTTTATCATCGTCTTATGTATTATCAGCAGCAACAGCATTATCGTTAACCTATAAAATGCTATATTGTATAGTGTAAGCAATTAATCCTGAACTTCAGAAACCAAATTATTTTTTAAGGTTAAAGCTTCGAAATGTGCCAGTGTAATATATCCCAGATTACGTTATTTTCTTCTTCTTTTTCTTCGTATTCCTCTCCGTTTTTTCTTTTATTTCAATTTCCATTTATTTACTATATATGTACACGTTATCGTTTCGAAGAAATGTGCCGGCAAACAAAAAGGAAACCAAGTTATGTCTTCTAACTATATAGACATACCTACTATGCCTACGTTCAGTGTGCTAATCTTGGTATTAACGTTCGTACGGTTTCAAGTTCGATATTCCGGCAAAGCAAAAATTTAACGGTCAACTTCGCAAGTTCGTTATTCCGGTAAGGTAAGATTTTAACGGTCATCTTCGCTTGCTATTCGGACCGCATGTCAGTACGAATAAGAAGTATGTGTTTCGGACTTATGATTCGAAGCTGGCGTGTCTCACATTACCGACACACACACACACGCACCAGCACACGCAACGCACACACAACACACACACACCACACACACACATCACACACACACGACACAACACAACACACACACACACACACACCACACACACACAACACACACACACACACACACACACAACAAACACACACACACAAACACCACCACACAACACACCCACACACACACATAAAGAGAGAGAGAGAGAGATAATGGCAGACAGAGAACAAGAGAGAGAGAGAGAGAGAGAGAGAGAGAGAGAGAGAGAGAGAGAGAGAGAGAGAGAGAGAGAGAGAGAGAGAGAGAGAGACAGAGACCAGAGACAAGAGAGAAAGAGAGAGAGAGAGGTGGGGTGTATATATCCCTAATTTTCTACATGTTTCTAATAGACATAAACACAAACACTGCAAAACATAGGTAGATCATGTGAAACACTTTGATATTTGTACCAACTACTTACGAGTATTTTGTGATCTTTTCATGATGTAAACAAAGATATATCTTAATGAATATAAAATTATCTAAAGGCAGCTTTACTGAACCGAGGAGAGGTTTGAAATATTCTTGGTTTTGAAAAGTTTGCAAAGTTTTCTTATATTTATTATTGGCGAAGTTATGTTATCTGAATTTATTTCTTGGTGGCGTGTTATTGATTTTTAAATGTGAGTTTTTGTCCATGTTCAGCTTGAACAAACGTGGACATGTACACACTTTAAAAAAACTTGAATGGATAAATATATTTTTTATGTAACATACTGAAGCATTATTCTAGAAACAGCGAACTTTTGACTCTATTTCTAGTCTCTTTTAAATCGAAGTAAATATGTTTATTTTTGCTTTTGTGTCTATTCATTTTCCGTAAATAAGAGTTGCATTGTTTTTCAAAATACTTCATTCGTCTTGCAAATTTTATTCCGTCAAAATACAATTCCTCCAATTCGCGTTTTTTCAAAATATTTCATTCTCGTTCGAAAAGCGAGATTTCATTCTTTTTTTTTTTTTTGTTGTTATCGTCAATGTATGTATTCAATTTCCCTTTGCCGTTTTCCTTTCATTTCGCTGTGCTGAATTTCTTACTAGCTTTTCCTTGTTCCTCCGCCATTTTATTTATTCCATTTATCGTTTTATTTCGAGTCAGTCCTTCCCGGCATATTGCTCTTGCTTTTAAAATATGATTCGCATGGCTTTTCTATCGCGAGTTTCATATATTTATGGACGCATTTCCACGCTTTAATAATCCCGTGGAGCTGAGAACTAATTCACGATTCGTATTAATCTTTTACGTCATCGTTACGTCACCACTGAAGACTCAGCCATCACCCCAGGCCGTGCGAATGCGTTGGTGGAGCGTCGACTTCGGATTAAGATGTCCGTAATTTATTTTTTTACCATAATAACGTCTGCGCTTGTGTTAAATTTTGTATATTTATTACTTCTTTTGTAATTTTGTATAAATTCTTAAAGCGTGATTACCAACTTTGGTCGCATTCGTAGCATTTGCGGTGAAAGTGGCAACTCTTCTTTACACGTTTTCGAATCCTTGAACTACGTTTCGACTCTCGTATCCGAAACACGTACCGGATCAGAGTTCAAGCGTTTCGAACACGATTCGAAGCTTGCACATTTGCATTGCTGAGCGTCGTGCTTCGAAGTTGGGATGGCTGGGCGCTGAAATGAAATCCGAAAGGAACACGGATAAATTCTTGTACTGAAGGTTTAATAAACGTGGTTAGACAAATATCTTCCCTCCTCTCTCTCTCTCTATCTATCTCTCTATCTATCTATCTACTTATCTATCTATCTCTGGCTCCCTCTTCTCTCTCTCTATCTATATCCCTTCTCTCTCCTCCTCTCCTCTCTCTCTCTCTCTCTCTCTCTCTCTCTCTCTCTCTCTCTCTCTCTCTCTCTCTCTCTCTCTCTCTCTCTCTCTCTCTATCTACTTATCTATCTATCTCTGGCCCCCCCTTCTCTCTCTCTCTCTCTATCTCTATCTCTATCTATCCTCTCTCTCTATTCTCTCTCTCTCCCTCTCTCTTCTCCTATCCATCTATCTCTCTATCTCTGTCTCCCTCTCTTTCCTCTACTCTCTCTCTCTCTCTCTCTCTCTATCCCTCTATCTCACTATCTATCTCTGTCTCCCTCTCTCTCCTCTACTCTCTCTTCTCCTCTCTCTCCTTCTCTCTCTCTCTCTTCTCTTCCCTTCTCTTCTCCTCTCCTCTTTCTCTCTCTCTCAGTATATTACAAATCGATATACAGGATGCATGATTTAATCCCAAGACTACATTTACAAGCAATTACATTGTTGTCGCGGCATGAATAAAACAGTATGTGTTCATATAATGGTATTGGGGTACTCTGGACGACCTGGACTGACCTGCTGTGGTATAAAAAGAAAAGAAAAAGAAGGTTCAATGTTTTTTTTTCTTTTTTTCTTTCTTTCTTTTCAAGAATTTAAAATGTTTACCCCCGCCAAGCAGTACTGTTGGTACTCAGACGTGTACACATATACTTTTCGTGCGTTTATGTGTATATTTATTTGTGTATATATACCCACATTGCACGCATATATTATAGATACATATATGCGTCTCTTTATTTGTGTGTGAGTTTGCGTGTGTGCATGTATATATTTTTTTTCTCTCTCTCTTTTTTCTTTTGATTTTATTTAACGAAAATACGGTTTTCATAGATATACATAAAAGATACGTCTGGCAACCCTCTATTCCATTTTCCTCTTTCAAGCTTAAAGTCCCTTCGTGTCTTGCTGGTGACCTTTTCTATCACGCCACAAAAAGCAAGGTTTGGGCCACGCGGCTTGATCGCACTGGGCAAAGGTAGAGAGAGGGGGGGGGGGGTCATGGAGGGAAGGTGGGATGGAGGGAAAGAGAGAAAGGGGGATAGGGAGGGAGAGAGGGGAGGGGGGGGTTGGAAGAGAAGGAGAGACAGAGAGAAGGGGGGAAGGAGGGAGGAAAGAGAGAGAGAGGTGGAGAGGGAGGGAGAGGGAGAGAGAGAGAAAGCGGGCAGAGGGCGAAGAGAAAGGGGACAGGGGAGTGAGAGAGGAGAGAGAGAGAGAAAGGGGATGGAGGGAGGCGAGAGAGAGAAAGTGGGAGACAGGGAAAGGAAGGAGAGAGAGACAGAGAGAGATAAAGACCTCCATAAACACTGAGAGAGAGAGAGAGAAGGGAACGACTATCAGACAGACCCTTAGACAAAAAAAAATAATAATAAAAAAAAAAAAAAAAAATAAAAAATAAAATAAAAAAAACTCAGCACAGGTACATCACTTACACCATTCATCAAAAAATAACGACCCCTTCCTCCGATCCGCACGAAGAGAAAGGAAAAAGACTTCAAGCCTTGTTATGGCGGCGTAACGCGGTCACGTCCAGAGACATCGCTGGACAAGGACGACCGTTAAGGACGGTTGCGACGGTCGTAACGGTCTTCGCGGCGCCTTCGAATGGCTGCTGGTTGGCGCCTCCGTCCCCTCGGTGTTTTAGACGGGATTCGGTCCGGCGTTTGATGTCCGTTGACTCACGCAAGCTGGCGTTTACACACACACGATGACGTACATACACACACATCAACGTACACACAACAATACACATACACACAGCACATACACTCAACGTACACACATACACACGCAGATACACACACACGCGTATCACACACACACACACACACACACACACACACTCAAGCGTACACACACACACACACGCAGGTATACACACACACACACACACTCAGCCGTACACACACACACACACACACAGCCGTAACACACACACTCAGGGTACACACACACACACACACCAATCAGCCGTAGACACACACACTCTGGCGTACACACACACACATTCAGACGTACGCACAAGCACAGCCGTGCAGTACACACACGCAGGAACACTTGCCTGAACTTGTACACATACACTAGTCATGCAAGCAGCCAACACATTCACATTAAATGAAGGTATACATACATATCACACAAAAGCAAATACAACCCGTATATAAATGGCAAGCGTGCACATTGCAAGAGACAAATACATATTACATAAAGCCCACAATAAACATTAAATAAGGCACATATTGCACCGGGAAATATCAAACACATTGCAGATCCATATATGCAATTTACATGAAGACAAATGCAAGGACGAATCCCCCCGTTCTATTTCTCCCTTGCTTTTCGGTGTAAAATATTTTCCTTCAATTCTCTTTCTTCGGTAAATTGAGCAGCTGGAGGGGGGGGAGGGGGGAGGGGGGGAGAATTAAGGATAATAATTTTTAAAAAAAGGAGGAGGTGGAGGATAGTGACAAAGACAGAGGATTAATACACCCATAATTAGAGAACGGCTTCCCAAGAATATATAAAAGATAATGGAATAGAAATGTACATGTAGCCCGTTAGAGGCGGCTCTGCAAGGGTCTAAACCTAATTTGGGATAATTCGACCTTAATGATAAAGCATTCGAATTACATCTAATTAAACTTGGCCCCATCGCTCTCATCAGGAGCAAAGGAGGCGAGGTCACCCTATCCACGCAGAGCTGAAGCCAGGTCGCCGATGTCCTCCCTGCAATAAGGGCTAATATTATGCTTTTTATATATTGCTAATAAGCCGACTCGTCGGGAATGGCGGTTTCTGCTTGCTCTCACTCTTCTCTCTTTCATTGTCTCTCTCCTCTCTTCTCTCTACTCTTATCTCTCGCCTCTCTCTCTCGTCTCACTCTCTCTCGATCGTCCTATCAGGATCAGTCAGGGATTCTCTCGGTCTCTCTCTCTCGCCCGGGCTTACTGTTTCGCATTCTTTGATTTCACTCTCCGTCTCTCTCTTTCATTCGCTTCTTGTGTATCGATGATACGTGTGTATGAGTAACATATATATATTACAGGATATGTAGGTATGTATATGTATATAATACATACATAGGTGCATATATACATATACATATATATATTATATATATATAGTAATAGATTATATATATATATATATACTATATTATATTTGTTATATATATTTATATATATATTATATCATAAATATATAATTATGATTTATATAAATATTAGTATAATAACAACACAAACATATATATATATTATGTGTGTGTGGTGTATTCATATATTCATATGTTAACGAGCTGTGTTTGTTATCTAAATCTTGCTCCAGAATAACTATATTGCTGAGTAAGGGACATATACCGTTCGAATAATATCAAAATGTAGAATATCGTGCGAGGGTTTGCGCTTGCCACGTGAATAGTATAGAAATCTGTAGCTTGTGTGAAAGCAGACGCAGCAATTGGTGGAATATGAATGATCATATTGTTTAGTGGATACGAAGTGCAGGATAGCGCACGTATGAGTGAGTAAATAGTGAGAAAGGTTTAGACGTTCTTCTGATACCAATTTCTCTCGTCTTGTGGGCGGAAATGAACAATGTGATTTCAGTATGTAGCACTGACCTGCTGAGGTATGTGTTGTATGTGTATATTCTGTTGTGTGTTGGTGTGTGTGGTGTGTTGATGTGTGTGATGTGTGTGTGTTTGTGTGGATGTGGTGTGTGTGTGTGTGTGTGTGTGTGTGTGTGTGTGTGTGGTGTGTGTGTTGTGTGTGTGAGTGTGTAGGAGGGTATGTCGTATTTATACTAATGTGTGTGATGATAAATGTGTGTGAGGATAATAACAACATGAATATAATGCAAAATAACTACATGAACAGAAAAAAAAAAAAAAGTGGTAGAAAAGGAGAGCTAAAAGGCATTCAGCCAACTCCCGTGTGCATTTCCCACCGGCAGCTGCTTCCCGAGCCGTGGGCAGCTGTAAAGAGAAGACTCGCCTGAAAAGAAGTTTTGTGGAATGAGGAAGAACGCGGTGGAGAACTTCCAAGTCAACGTCTCTCCTTTTCGTTGTCTTTGTGGTGCGTTGATATTCTTGCTTACATGTGCATGCAAAGACTAAGTAGGTGTGCACGTGCGTCGTTAGACATGTACGTTTGTGTCCGTGTATGTACGTTACAGTTTATTTTGCTTTATATATGAAGGTATATACAACAATACATACATACATACAGACATATCATACAATACAGTACATACATACGATACATACATGACATAACACCACATAGATTGACAATGACAATATCATTACATAACACATTAAATGCAATACATACAACATTCATATCATACATACATGCTACTTACAGTCAAACTTACATACACGCAGCATAATTACATACATCATGACAGAACTTCCAACCATAATCACATGAATGGGAGTGCAAAAACTACTCTCGTAATATACACAAAATTACAACAACAATTTCGTAAGAGAACACACAACGAATATAGTACAATCATCACTAGAAATGAGAGAATATAAAGTACTTTAATACCTAATATGACGGTAAACATGAATAATAAGAATTGAATATAGGTAACTTTAATACGTGAATAATAAGAATGAGAATATTGACGGTAAGCTTTAATACCATGAAAATGAAGAATATGACGGTAACTTTTAATACATGATATATTAAGAAAATACACGCCAATATGCACAAAGGTGAAAGGCTATCTAACTAACCCAATGAATAAGTGAGAATAAGATATGACGGTAACTTAAGTACCTGAAGTCAATAATAAGAACGACACTATAACGGACCAGGAAACTGACACAAGTTATATACAGCATGACGTTAAGATACAGAGACCACTCAAAGACACTATAGACAGTAGACTATTTAATACAAAGACAGTGGAAGTATTATAAGGATAAGCAAGCACACTACCTCAATAGGTACCATTTTAATACCATGATTAAATGCCATGGAATAAGAATATACGGTATTTAAATTCATGAATATAAAATAAGGAAGATATAACGGTACTTATCATGATAAATGAGAGAATATCAGAATATAAAACGGTACATTTTATATCACCATGAATAATGAGAATAAGAATTGACGTGTAACTTTAATACAATTGATAATAAGAAAAAGAATATGAGGTAACTTTAATACCAATGAAATAATGAGGAATAAGAATGTGACGGTAATTTAATAAGCGCATGAATTAAATAAGAATGAAATATGAACGGTAACTTTAATACTATGAATAATGAAGAATAAGAAGTATGGAGCGGTATAGCCTTGAATACCATGAATAATAAGATTAAATATGACGGTAACTTTAATACAATGAATAATTACAGAATAGAATATGATGGATAACTTTAATAGCAGGTGTAAGAATAAGAATAAGGAATATGAACGGTTAACTTTATACCATGAATAATAAGAACAGCGAAATTGACGGTAATTTAATACCAATGAATAATAATAAGAAGAATAGTGACGGTAATTTAAACCATGAATAATGGAATAAGAGAATATGACGGGTAACCCTGTTATACATGAATAATTATAGAAGAATATGACGGTAACTTAATACATGAATAATAAGAATGAGAAATATGACGTTGTGAATTTATACATGAATAATAAGACTAATGAATATGACGGAAACGCTTTAATATCTATGATACATAAGAATAAAAGAAATATTAGAACGTAACTTTAATACGATGAATACAAGAACAATGAATATGGACGTATTTAATACCGGATGATAATAATAAGAAGAATATGACGGTAAGCTTTAATACCCATGAATAATATAAGAAGAAATATGACGGTAACTTTAATACCATGAAATAGGAAATAAGAAGACGGTACATTAAACGTTTATACATGAATAATAGAATAAGAATATGACGGTAACTTTTAATCCATGAATAATATAAGAAGAATATAACGGGTAATACCATGAATAATGGAGAATATAGAATATGACGGTAACTTTAATACATGAATATTAATAAGAAAGAATATAAGGACTTTAAATACCATGAATAAATGAGAAATAAGAAATAATAAACGGGTACCTTTAATACCATGAATAATTGAGATATAGAATATGACCGGTAACTAATACCATGAATAACTAAGAAAAAAATATGACGGTGAACAACTTTATAACATGATAATGAGAATTAAGCAATATGGACGGTAACTTATAATTTACGATGAATATAAGAATGGAAATAGACGGGTAACTTTAATACATGAATAATAAACTAAGAATATGACGGTAAATTTAATACCAGAAATAATAAAATTAAAATTATGACGGTAATTTAATACCATGAATAATAAGATGAGATTGACGGTAACTTTAATACCATGAATAATAAGAAAAGAATAATGACGGTACTTTATACCATGAATAAAGAACAAGAATATGAGAACTTTAATACCATGAATAATAATAAGAAGAATATGAACGGTACTTTAATACCATGAATAATAATAAGAGAATTGACGGTAACTTTAATACCATGAATAACTAAAAAGAACGAATATGACCGGTAACTTTAATACATGGAATAATAGATGAAAATATGACGGTAACTTTAATAACCATGAATAATAAGACTAAGAATAAATGACGGAAACTTTAATACCATGAATAATAAGAATAAGAATATGACGGTAACTTTAATACCATGAATAATAAGAAGCAGAATATGACGGTATACTTTAATACATTGATAAAATAAGAAAGAATATGACGGTAACTTTAATACATGAATAATATAAGAATAACGGATGAATAATAAGAATGAAAATATGACGGTAACTTTAATACCATGAATAATAAGACTAAGAATATGACGGAAACTTTAATACCATGAATATAAGAATAAGAATATGAGGTAACTTTAATACAAGAATAATAAGAATGAGAATATGACGGTAACTTTAATAACCATGAATAATAATAAGAAGAATATGACGGACTTTAATACCAGAATAGATAGAATGAATAATATGACGGTAACTTTATACCACTTAAATACCATGAATAATAAGAAGAATATGACGGTAACTTTAGAACATATTATGGAAATATGGGTAATAGAAAAGAATATGACGGTAACTAATACCATGAATAATAAATAAGAAGAATATGACGGTAACTTTAATACATGAATAATAATAATAAGAATAACAGACGGGTAACTTTAATACCATGAATATGAGAATAAAGAAAAGTGACGGTAACTTTATACCATAGATGATATAAGAATCATGACGTAACTTTAATACCATGTATGAGATAAGAATATGACGGTAACTTTAATACGAATAAGAATAATTGACGGTACTTTAATACCATGAATAATGAGAATAAGAATATGACGTAACTTTAATACCATGAATAATAAGAATAAGAATATGACGGTAACTTTAATACCATGAATAATAACATTATACAAAGTACAATAATTCATATCACGGAGGCTTCTAACTAACGTAATCTTGGCAACGATAGAACGAACACGGATTATTTATGTATGCGAAATGAACACTAGATCAAGAGCAAAGAATTAATACGATCTGTAATGAAATTGTTCAGAATGTTGTAGAGTTGCCAGTTGTTAGTTATTGTCACGATGGAAGGTCTGTTGTGCTTTCTCTAAGTAACTGTGTATTACCCTTAGAGTGTGTTTGTTTTGTTTGTCCTTTTTGCTTTGTGTGATTGGTTGTTTATATATAGATAGCTAGTTAGGTAGAAGGGAGGGAGAGAAAGAGAGAGGGAGAGAGGTGGAGAGGGAGAGGGAAAAGGAGGGAGAGAGAGGGGAGGAGGGAGAAAGAGAGAGAAGGAGAGGGAGAGAGAGAGGGGGAGAAGAGAGAGAAGAGAGAAAGAAGAAAGAGAGAGAGAGAGAGAGAGAGAGAGAGAGAGAGAGAGAGAGAGAAAGAGAAAGAAAAGAGAGAGAGAGAAGAAAGAAAGAAAGAAAGAGAGAGAGAGAGAGAGAGTTTAAGGTGCACACAACTCTCACTGTGTGTGTATGTGTTTGTCTGTTTGTGAATAGATACACAAGGAGCATCAAGGGATAGGTGTTTGTTGATCTACGTCAGAAATGACTGGAGATTTTATTCTTAGACTGAATACTTTATAGAGTTTAGGATCAACTTGTATAGCTGTAATAAATGGGATTATTATACATACACATGTAATCATCATAAATATAATTATTATAAAGCAAATGTAATTATTAAAGATATAAATGTAAATATTATAAATTTAAATGTAATTATCTTAATATAAATATATTTATTATGAATATAAATGTAGTTATTGTAAATATAAATAAAATTATCATGAATATAAATGTAATTGTTATAAATTATTATTATAAATTATTAAAGATATTTATCATAAACCATTATAAATAGTTATTACAAATTATCATAAATAATCATTACAAATGATTATATATAACTATCATAATTATAAAAAAAAATATATAGATATAATTGTAATTATCCTAATTTATCATTTATTCGAGTTTTCATTTTCACTAATTGTAATGTAGATTAAACGTATAGATATAACATCAAAATGATATGTGGGAAAGTGTAATAGTGTTCTGTGTAACAAATATAAAACTATTGTTGTCAAATTTGTTTACACTTCATGATTTATACTGTAATGAAATGATATTTGTAAATAACAATGATAAAAACCCAGAGCAGATTGACAGCATGTAACTTACAATTAAAAGCACACAGATATATATACAAAAAATACATTTATATGTACACAAATAAACACATTTTTGCACGCTTAAATATATACAACTATATACACATACAAAGACACATACACAGAGAAGCAAAGATGCAGACAAATACACATGTACACAAACACACACCCACAAGCAAACACACATACACCTGAACACGCACACAAACATCCTACATGGAGACGTACACATGCATGTAAACAAAGACCCACATACACCAATAAAGTAAAATCTTTTTTTTTAACAAATGTCCATATTTGTGAAATAGATATATACCCATGTCAGAAAATCATTGAGTATTTGGTGAAAAAGTAGATATAGTATATCCTCAAATATCCTAAAAATTTAAAAAGAAAATATATCTATAAAAAATCTACGTAACTATATAACGAAAGAAAACGTGCCTAAAATAACTCGAGACCGTTATTTCCGTTAATTTGAAATGTAAATACAATATTTACAATTGACGTCATAGAAGATCAAAATTAACACAAAACCTGAAAAAAGAAGATAGATAAATATACAATAAACAAATAAATAAGAAATAGATAAAAATGGAGAAAATCAAGAAATGATAGATAAATAAACAACAAACAAATAGATAAGAAATAGATAAAAGAGGAAAAAAGAAAATATAGATAAATAAACAATAACTAAATGAATGGAAATAGATTTTGAAAAACAAAAAAATGAGAAAGATAAATAAACAATAAACAAATAAATAAGAAATGTAAAAAAAAACGAAAAAAGGAGAAGACTAAAACAGAAAAGAAAAGAAAACGTAAATATGAATAGAAAAAAGGATAACTAAATAAAATGAACAAGATGAATTTTATTAATTTAATTTGGGAGGGGAGTCTTTAATCTGCCTTGGGTCTGCTTGTCTCTCTCTCTCTCTCGTCTCTCTCTCTCTCTCAATCTCTCTCTACGCGGTCTCTCTCACTCTCTCTCAGTCTCAAGTCTCTCATCTCTCTTCTCTTCGTCTCTTTTCCTTACTTCTTCTTTATACTACTCATCTCTCCTCTTTCCTTCGTACTTAGTCCTCTCCTCTCTCGTCATCCTCTCTCTATCTCTCTCTCATATCTCCTCTCTCTCATCTCTTCTCGGATCTCTCAGCACTCTCTCTCTCTCAATCTCTCGTTATACTCTCCATTCTCTCGTCGTCTCTCGACTA
This sequence comes from Penaeus vannamei, assembly GCF_003789085.1. Taxonomy (NCBI): domain Eukaryota; kingdom Metazoa; phylum Arthropoda; class Malacostraca; order Decapoda; family Penaeidae; genus Penaeus; species Penaeus vannamei. The sequence continues at coordinate 59,379 of NW_020870052.1, forward strand.
CATCCACTCTTCTATTCTCTTTCTCGTCTCTCCTCTCTCTCTCGCTCTCTCCAATCTCCATCTCCTTTTCATCTCATCCTCCTACTCCCCCTCTCTCTCTCTCCTCCTCCTTCTCACTCTTTCTTCTTCTCCTGCTCTCTCTCTCTCTCCTCTCTCTCTCTCTGTCTCCGTGACAATCCCGTCTCTCTCTCTCTCTCTCTCTCTTCTCTCTCTTCTCTCTCTTCCTCTCTCTTCTCTCTCTTCCCCTCTCTCTCTGTCTCCCTTTGTCTCTCCCTGTTCCCTCTGTCTGGGTCTCGTCTCTCTCTTCTCGTTTCTCTTTCTCTTCTCTCCTCTCCTCTATATTACTCCTGTCTTGTCTCGTCTCTCTCTCTCTCCTCTCTCTCTCTGTTTTCTCTCCGCTCTCCCTCTTCTTCTCTCTCCCTACTCTCCCGCTCCCTCGCCTAGCCTTTATCTCCATCCTTACCTTCTCCCCCCAACCCTGCCTCCTTCTTCTTCTCTCTTCTCTCCTATCTATCTATCTTATCTTATTTACATCCTATCTTCTCTTTCTCTTCATCTCTCTCTCTCTTGGTCTCCTCTCTCGCCCATGCCTGACCTCTCACCCCTCCCTCTATCTTCTCTCATCTTTATTCTTCCTTATTTTTTTTGGTCATCCCCTTTTTCTTTGTTTTTCCCCATCAGCAAAAATCACTCATCAAAAAACATACGTCCACCCATCTTCCGGGAGCTTATATAAGTTTCAATACTGGATTCCTAGGATTTACGAGAGGAAAGATAACACGGGTAATTAAAGAAAATTTCTGTAATATTCGGAGAGTAAGGTTTCAATATTTTACTTCTTTTTCTTTCTATCTGTGTTTTTCCCATATACTCCCATATTTTTAGGCTTATATTTCTAGGCTAGGCAGCTAATTGGATAATTTTTTGTCTATTTTTTTATATATGTTTTTTCTTTTCTTTTCTTTTATGTCCGTATTTGTGAAATATATATATATCCATGTCAGAAAATCATTGAGTATTTGGTGAAAAAAGTAGATATGATTAATCCTCAAATGTCCTAAAAATGGAAAAAGAAAATCTATAAAAAAAAAAATTAACGTATCTATATAACGGAAGGACACGTGCCTAAAATAACTCGAGACCGTTATTTCCGTTAATTTGAAATACCCTCTTTCAAAAAAGGAATTTCAAAATCCAGAAAAAAGACACGGATTCATCCAGAACTTTACAAACACAAAAATAATTCATTAACTAATTGGGTGTTAGGAAAAAGTACAATTAAAATGTGCTGAAAATGTTAACACGTCTATATAGTGTTGTTTCTTTGTATAACTACATGTATCTATTATCTGTATTCCTTACATGTGTAGCTCAGATAGTATCGTTAGATAGAGATTTGTTAGGGGAGGTGAGGGGATTGTGCCTGAGGGAGGATGGAATTGAGTACGCAAGAGAGACGAGAGAAGACGCAGAGGAGAGACGACGAGTGAGAGAGAGCGTGGAGAGAGAGAGAGAGAGAGAGAGCAGAGAAAAGAGAAGAGAGAGAGGAGAGAGAAGTTAATTACGGACAGACAGAGAGAAAGAGAGAGGAGAGAGAAGGTAAGAGAGAAGCCAGATAGAATGATGATAGATTTTTTGCCTTAACGCTTATATAGCAAGCTACATCTCTTTTCTATTCACCAAATACAAGCCCACCTATACACTACATTATTCACCCATATCAGTGTTTTCGCTTGTTGTTTTGCTTTTATTCACACACACACTTACATATCACCATGTTATTTTCACATCACACCGAAGAGTAGTGAGAGAGGAGGGGTGAGAGGGGGGTAGAAGAGAATAGAAGTAGAGAGAGTGTTAGAAGAGACAGAGACATATCAGTAGAGGGTAAGATAAGATAGAGAGAGGAGAGAGAGAAAAGAAAGACAATGAGGGAGAAAGAAAAGAGAGATGAAAGAAAGAGCGAAAGATTGAAGAGGAGAAGAAAGAGAAAAGAGAGATAGAGGGCCAAGGAACGAACTTGTACTTCTCTCTTATGCCGTGTGGGTAATGTCGAGGCCCGTGTCTGTTATGCCTTTATCATTTTTTCCTGCGTTATTATATTTAAATACAAAACGTTTTTCTCTTCTCTCTTTTTTATTTCTGATTCTTATTTTTTTTCGTTAGAGTAGCTAAAAGTGAATCTTTCCTCTTGAAATGAATCCGGTTTTTACTTTTAGATTATTAATGTTTGGGACATGATAAAGGCAAGTCTGTTAATAATAGCTTTCTCTTTCTCTCTCCTTTCTTCTCGTTTTTTCTTTCTCTTTTTCAATCATCTCGTCTCTCTTTCTCTTTACAATCTCATTTTCCCTCTCTCTCTTTCTCTTCACTCTCTTTCTTTCTCTCTCTTCTCTCCTCTTCGGCCTCTTTTTCCTCTAATTCTTATTCTTAATTCCTTTAGTCTATCTATCTTTCTCCTCGCTCTCCTATCACTCACCACTCTCTCTATCTCAAGTCTCAGTCTCCTTCTCGTCTCTCTCTTCCTCTGTCTCTCTCCATCTCATTCTCTCTTCTCTCCTCTTCTATCTCATTCATCTCTCTCTCTCTCTCCTCTTCTCTCTTCTCTCCCAAAAAAGTATCAAATCATCTCGAACAATACACTTATTCTCGTCTAGCTCTCTCTATCTTCTCATGCTCATCAATCTCCCATCTCTCAGTCGCATTACTTATTCTCTCCGTGCTTCACATATACCTCTCTCATACTACCGTCTAATAGCTCAATTCTCGTCGTTACTACAAGTATCATCTCTTCTTTCTCTCTCGTCTCTCTCTTCTCTCTCTGTCTTCTCCTTCTCACTTTCTCTCTCCTTATCTATCTATCACTCTCTCTTACGCTCCACTCCTCCCTTCTCCACAATTCCTCTCTTTCTCTCTCAGTCTCTCTCTCTCTCCTCTTTTCTGGCTCTTCTCTCTCTCTCTCTCTCGATGGGCAGATCTCTCTACTCTGCCATAGATCTCTCGTCTCTCCAGGTACTGCATGTCTCAGTCTCTCTCATCTCTCTCTCTCGAGACTCCGTCGGCACTTCTCACGTCTCTTCGTCGGCGTCCTTCCTCTATCTATCTATCTCCCTCTCATACTCACTCCACCCTCTTCACTCTCAGTCTCTCTCTCTCTCTCTCTCTCGTCTCTCTCTTCTCTCCTCTCTCTCTCTCTTCATCTCTCTATGATCTCAATCTCCTCTCTCTCTCTCTCCTCTCTTCTCTCATCTCTCTTCCGCTCTCACTCTCACTCTCACTCTCACTCTCTTCTCTCCTATCTATCTATTATATATCTCCTCCCTCCCTCACCCTAACACCTCCTCCTACTGCTCTCTCACACTCCACGAACCACGCAACAACCGACGAACACACACACACACACACAACACAAACAAAATGGTTGGTATTCACACACACACACACAATCTGATGTATTATGTGACGCACACACACACACATACAGTAAACGCCACACACCACGCACACACTCACACACACCGCACAGCACAGTATTTAAAGAAGTTCAACACACAACGCACCACCACCACACGCACACAACCGGATAGCAGTAAATCTAATCTACAAATCCTTTTCTCTCAGTTTTTCCGTTATCTATATTTTCTTTTTGTTTTATATTTAGTTTTCTTCGGTACTGTTTTGTCTCTCCCACCTCCTTTCTTTATTTTATTCTATTTTCCCTCCCTATATTTGTGGATTTCTTATTCGTCTCCCATCTTCTTTCCTACCACTTCTTTGGTCGCAGTTCATTTTCTTTTTCTTTTCTTCTTCTCTTCTTCGTCTTCATAAATGACATTCGTTTTTGTTTTCGTTTTTTTAATTGTTTATTATGTGTGTTGTGTGTCGTGTGTGTGTGTGTGTATGTATGTGTGTGTTTGTTTGTGTGTGTATTTGTTTGTGTGTTCGTTTGTTTGTTTGTGTGTGTGTGTGTGTGTATGTGTGCGTGCGTTCGTGTGTGTATGTGTGTATGTTTGTAAGCATTTTTTTTTTTTTTTTTTTTGGGGGGGGGGAAGAATAGCTCAACCAGGAGTAATAAAAAATACTCATTAATTCAGAGTAAATGAGTTATTTTACTTTAATTATTCAAAGTAGTTAAACACGTTCCCTTTTTTGTGTTTTTTTCAAGAAAATTTAACCGATCAGCTGATTTCAGGATTTCAGACAAATTTCATTAAAAAAAGAAATGTTTATTTCACCTTCGGGTTGGTTTTTTAATGACTGTCATTAGAGAATTTATAATTCAGGGGACAAAAACTTTCTTAATTTCAACTGCATTCTAATGAGTTAGAAAGACTATGAATATCAAGTCGCTTTCTTTCATTTTTAATCATAATTTATGTAACTTTTTTTGCGTCTTCATTTTCGCATCTCGTTCGATTCCCGTTTTCTATTCCGAATCGTTTTCTATATTGCCTTTCGGGGGGGACTTGTCCATAATTTATTTCCATATTTAGGTTGACTTTTTTTCTTCGTCTGGTGAAAGTATACTAAAGGAAATTAAGATTATTGTATTTCAGGCAATGGAAAATGCGGTTATTGATATCAAAAGCAATGTTTTGAAGCGAATCGATACGGGAAAATCAAAGAATATGCATCGTGAGGTCAAAGCTTTTCCTAGCTTCAATGGAAGCAACTTATCTGACAGTTGGCCGAGTATAACATTTTTAGGGGCATGCAGATCTCTATTTATTTATTTGTTTGTCTCTCTCTCTCTCTCTCTCTCATCTCTTCCTTCTCTATCTCCCCCCCCCTCTCTCTCTCTCTCTTCTCTTCTCTCTTCTATCTCTCTCTCTCTCTCTCTCTCTCTCTCTCTCTCTCTCTCTCTCTCTCTCTCGCTCTCTCCTCATCTCTCTCTCTCCTCTCTCTTTCCTCCTCTTCTCTCTCTCTCTCCTCTCCTCTCCTCTCTCTCTCTCTCTCTCTCTCTCTCTCTCTCTCTTCTCTTCTCTCTCTTCTCTCTCTTCCTCTCTCTTCTCTCTCTCTTCTCTCTCTCCTCGCTCGCTCGCTCTCTCTCTCTCTCTTCTCTTCCATCTCCCTCTCTCTTATCTCTCCTCTCTCTTCTCAGTTCTCGTCCCCCCTCTCTTTTCTCTCTCTCTCTCCTCTCCTCCTCAGTCCTCTCTCTCATCTCTCCTCTCCTGGTCTCTCTCTCTCTCTCCTCTCTCTCTCTGTACCCAGTCCCATAGAAATGCAAACTTTAATTTTTACTATCGAATTATGTGCCATTATCTTCTAAATTTACGAAGTCTATAAATATGCCATGAGTTTTTACAGTATAATGTAAAAACATTTTTCTAATTAGAGAAATACTTGTTACATACTATGTGCTGCATCTACCGGCACATTTGACAGTTTTATTCTCTTTCGAAAAAGTCAAGTTTGATTACAGTGTTACTTTTGTCTCCGATTTTTTTTCCTAATATTCCGGTGTGAAAACAAATTCTTAGTGATACTGTTAAGATCTTGTGAATTACACAAAATTCAGTGAAATACAATAACGGTCTTCTAGAAGTGGATTTTCGTAAGATATTCGTCACTTCCCAACCGCCTTTCCATTTCACTCGATAAAGAGTAAGCTAGTTTGCATCTTTTAATGGACAGAATATTACAATGGATGGAGCGTTCAGGTGGGAAATACGGTGAATTGGGAAGGGGATTGGTTTATATCGTCGGCGATTGGGGGGAAGGGAGCCTTAAAAAAAAAAAGTTTTTTTTTTTTTAGTTCGAATGGAGACCGTTGTGCGAATAAGACGGGGTTCATTTGGTTCGTTGTCTCGTTCACACGTCGCTGGGGTCGAATCTCTCGTGATCGAATCTTGCTCCGGGGTTCATTGTGTATATTTTCCAATTTTGATTTTTCCCTACTTTCTCGTGAATATCAAATTTTTGGGCTTCGGGTTTATTTCTTTCTTTCACATCTTTAAAG
>NW_020870052.1:68401-73401 GCF_003789085.1 Penaeus vannamei
AATGTCGGATACAACATATATCGCTTGCAAATATAATGAAGAATGCGACACTAGCTGATCACAATCCATTTACAGCATATGCCAATATTTTTACGAGTAATGTCGGATACACATATCGCTTGCAAATATAATGAAGACATGCTGACACACACAAATACTTACAAACACACAGAAACAAACACTGGCACACACAAACAAACACACTACCACACCCACATACTGACAAACATACAATACAAACATACACAGGAAAAAATAAAACACTAGACACTCAGACACAAACACAAAAAATAGATAAGCGAAACAAAAGAAAATAAGATGAGAGACAAAGCCAGGACACAGGAAAAAAAACATCCTCAGACAAACAAATAAATAGATAAAGCAAAAACAAAAGAAAATAAGATGAGAGACAAAGCAGACACAGAAAAAAAACTAATCCTCAGACAAACAAATAAATAGATTAAAGCAAACCCCCAAAAACTAAGATAGAGAAAAGAAAAAAAAACAAATAAATAGATAAGCATCCCCCCCGATTAAAAAAAATAATAAATAAATAAGAGGATAGAAAGAAAAACAATAATAGATAAAGCAACCTAAAGCCACAAAAAAAAAAAAAAAATAAATAAATAAATAAAGATGAGAGAAAAGAAACAAATAAATAGATAAAGCAAACCCCCCCAGCAAAAAAAAAAAATTTAATATAATAAAATAAGATGAGAAAGAAAAACAAATAAATAGATAAAGCAAAAAAAACTCCCCCCAAAAAATAAAGATCAGAGGAAAAGCAAAACAATAAAATAGATAAAGCAAAAAAACCCCCCAAAAATAAGATGAGAGAAAGAAAAAACAAATAAATAGATAAAGCAAACCCCCCCAAAAAAAAATGAAATAAATGAGAGAAAAAGAAAAACAAATAAATAGATAAAAAAAACCCCCAAAAAACTAAGATGAGAGAAAAGAAAACAAATAAAAGATAAAGCAAACCCCCCCCCCCCAAAAAAAAATGAAATAATAATAATAAATAGATGAAGAAAAAGAAAACAAATAAATAGATAAAGCAAAAACCCCCAAAAAATAAGATGAGAGAAAGAAACAAATAAATAGATAAGCAAACCCCCCCCCCCCAAAAAAAAAAAAATAAATAAATAAGATGAGAGAAAAGAAAAACAAATAAATAATAAGCAAACCCCCCCCCAAAAAAAAAAAAAAATAATAAATAAGATGAGAGAAAAGAAAACAAATAAATAGATAAAGCAAACCCCCCCCCCAAAAAAAAAAATAATAATAATAAAATAAGATAGAAAAGAAAAACAAATAAATAGATAAAGCAAAAACCCCAAAAAATAAATGAGAGAAAGAAAAACAAATAAATAGATAAAGCAAACCCCCCCCAAAAAAAAAAAAAATAATATAAATAAGATGAGAAGAAAGAAAAACAAATAAATAGATAAAAGCAAAAAACCCCCCCAAAAATAAGATGAGAGAAAGAAAACAAATAATAGATAAAGCAAACCCCCCCCAAAAAAAAAAATAAATAAATAAATAAGATGAGAGAAAAAGAAAACAAATAAAATAGATAAAGCAAAACCCCCCCCCCAAAAAAAAAATAATAATAATAAAAAGATTAGAGAAAAGAAAAAACAATAAATAGATAAGCAAACCCCCCCCCCAAAAAAAAATATAATAATAATAATAAAATAAGATGAAAGAAAAAAAACAAATAAATAGAAAGCAAAAACCCCAAAATAAGATGAGAGAAAGAAAAAACAAATAAATAGATAAAGCAAACCCCCCCCCAAAAAAAAAAAATAAAAATAAGATAAAGTAAAACAATAAAGTAATAAGCAAACCCCCCCCCCAAAAAAAATAATAATTAATAAATAAGATGAGAGAAAAGAAAAACAAATAAATAGATAAAGCAAACCCCCCCCCCAAAAATAAATAAAATAAATAAATTAAGATGAGAGAAAAGAAAAAAAATAAATAGATAAAGGCAAAACCCCCCCCCAAAAATATAGAGAATAAGAAAAAACAAATTAAATAGATAAAGCAAAACCTCCCCAAAAATAAGATCAGAGAAAAGAAAAACAAATAAATAGATAAAGCAAAACCTCCCCAAAAAATAAGATGAGAGAACAAAAATAAAAAAAGATAAAGCAAAAACCCCCAAAAATAAGATGAGAAAAACAAAACAAAAAATAGATAAAGCAAAACCCCCCAAAAAAAAAAATAATAATAATAAATATAAAAGATGAGAGAAAGAAAAACAAATAATAGAATAAACAACCCCCAAAAAATAAGATGAGAGACAAAATAGAGGAAGTCGAAGCCATTTGTATTTAAAATCATGTCTCCATTTAAAAATATGTTTGCATAAGACGCGGCTTGTGCTCGGACCCTGATGAGCTGGGGCCACGATAGGGATGGGGAAGGGAGAAAAGGGAGAGAGAGAGGAAAGGAGAAAAAAGGGGGGGAGAGGAGAAAAGAGAGAGGAAGATGGGCGAGGAGAAAAGGGGGGGATAGAAGAGGAGGTAAGAGAAACGGGGGGGAGAGGGGAGGGAAGGGAGAGGGAGAGAGGAGGTTAAGGATGAGGGGGGGGGGGGGGAGTGAGAGGGGAGAGGAGAAACGGGGGGGGAGTGGAAAGAAAAGGAGAGGGAGTGGAGAGGGAAGAGGGGAAAGGAGAAAAGGGGGGGAGAGAGGGAGAAAAGAGAGGGAGATGGGGAGAGAAAGAGGGGTGGAAGGGGAGTGAGGAAAGGAAACGGGGGGGGAGGGAGAAAAGGGGGGATAGAGAGAGGAGAGGTAGAAGGGAGTAAGGAGAGAGAGGAGGGAGAGGAGAAGGGGGTGATGGGAGTGGAGGAGAAACGGGGCGGGGGGAGGGAAGGGGAGAGCAGAAAAGGAGAGGAGAGGGAGTAAGGAAAGAAGAAAAGGGGGGGGGAGGAGAAGGAGAGATGGGACGTGGAGAAAGGGGTTGGGGGAGAGAAGAAAAGGGAAGGAGAGGAGTGGAGGATAGCGGGTGGGAGGAAGAGAGAAAAATGAATAGGCGGAGAGGAGAGGAGAAAAAGGAGAGGGAGAGGAGAAAGGAGAAGAGAGAAATGGGAAAGAGGACGGAAAAAGGGAGAGGGAGCGGGCTAGGGAAGCACCAAGAAGATATTAGTGGCAGAAAAAGGAGGGATGGAATAAGAGAGGGAGAAGAAATTAAAGAGAAGAGAAGGAGGGGAGGAAAAAAGTAGGAGAGTAGAAGGAGAAGGAAAAAGGTAGATAGATGAGAAGAGAAGGGAAAAGGGAAGAAGAGGAGGTGGAGGAGAGAAGGGCGGGTAGGAAAAAAAGAAATAAAGAGCAGGGGAAGAAGGGAAGAAATGAAAAATGCGAGAGAGGAAAAGGAGGGATAAGAAAAACCCGAGAGAGGAGGTAAGAGAGAGAATAGGAATGAATAGAGGAGGACAGGAGGGTTAAGGGATAGAAAGAAGGAAGGGAGAGTGGGAAAGAAGAAGAAGGAATGAGGAGAAAGAGAGAAAGGCAAGAACAAAGTGGAAAGAGGGGAAGAAAGAGGGAGATTAAGAGGGATGCTTGTTGCTTAATTAATCAATTATATATTTATTTATAGATATTTAGCTTACTATTATTTGAAAGACCAATTGCATTTGATTATGTGACAAAGGATTTTAAAAAAAAATCTTTGTAGATATCACTGACCAGATTTCTATCTATCTGTCTCAGACAGTTCCATGATTGTGTGTGTATGTGTGTTTTTTTTGTGTGTGTGTTGCACGTGGGCGTGCCGGAAAAGACGTCTTGTGGATGTGAGGTTGTTAGAGTTGTAGTTCTGGAGTGTGTTGATGGAGCGGATTGTCATAAGAAGTGTATGTGAATATAGAAAAAGGTAATGTATATTTCATAAACGGGTTAGTATTATGATACACTTGTAATAAGTACCATGTATAATCAGCGTAGCTGTAACATAACAGTAATGTTAGCTGAAGTAATAAACCAGTAGAAGTTATATTTTTAACATAGCAAAAGTTACATCATGTAATAGTTAGGGCGCGGCTATTCACAATTTATTTCATAGTTTCTCCTCCGTGATCCATGTTTTCCGTTCTATCTATCTATCTGTCTCTTTGTGCAATCCATAACATTGTCTATCCAATCATGTCTCCTCCTCCCTCTTTCTCTCTTTCTGCTTCGGCCCCGTCCATACCGCTTACACTCCCTCTTTTTCTCTCTCTTCTTCTCTTCTTCATTCTTTCTTTGCCTTTTTCTCTCTCTCTCTTTCCTTTCTTCTTCTCTCTCTTCTTCTTCTTCACTCTTCTCTGTCTCTCTCTTCTTTTTTTCTCTTCCTCTTCTCTTCTTTTCCTTTCTCTCTCTTCTCCTCTCCTCTCCCTCTCCTTTTCTTTTTTTTTCTTCCTCCTTTTCCCCCTGGTTTTCTTTCCTTTTTTTTTTTTTTTTTTCCCCATTTTTTTTTTTTTCCTTTTTNTCCTTTCTCCTTCTCCTTTTGCTCCTGTCTCCTTCTTCCTATATCTCCATCTCCTTCTCCTTCTCCTTCTCCTCTCCTTCTTCTTCTCCTTTCTCATCTCCATCACCTCATGCTTTCTCTCTCTCTCTCCTTTCTCTTCTCTTCTCTTCTCTTTTCTCTTCTTTCTCTCTCTCTCTCTTTCTCTCTCTCTCTCTCTCTCTCTCTCTCCTCCTCTCTCTCCCCAAATCCTCTCATGTCTTCCCCCCGTTGATCCCCAAAAAAAAAAAGATAAAAAAAAATTCCCTTTCTCCTCCCTCCTCCCTTCCTCTCTTCCTCCCATTCCCCCCTCCCACTCCCATTCTCCCTCCCCCCCCCTTTCCCCCTTCCTCCTTCCTCTCTCTCTCTCTCTTCCCTATCGTCTTTTATTATTTATCCTTTCTTATTTTCCCTCGACGTCGATTTTAATTATCATCTTGTCATGATGCTTGGCGAGTCGAGAGTAAAACCAAAGGCGCCGCCAGAGAGACACACATAGGATAAAAGGAAG
>NW_020870052.1:78401-88401 GCF_003789085.1 Penaeus vannamei
CCGCTACTAATATCATCTACAACTCTCTCTCTCTCTCTCTCTCCCCCCTCTCCTCTCTCCCTCCGTCTTTCTGCTCTCTCCTCTCTCCTCTTCTCCCTCTCTTTCTCTCTCTCTCTCTCTCTCCTCCCTCTCGCCTTTCTCTCTCTCTCCCAATCTCTAATGTCTATCTCTATTCGAGTACTCACATAGATTCTCTTCTCATACTGAATAATATCTGTCTGTCTTGTCTGTCTCTCTAGCTCTTCTCTCTAATCATACTCTCCTACATTCTCATTACTCTTCTCTTATCGCTGAATGGATAGTTTATATTGAATAATAATAAATAATAATTAATCTGACAAGTAATAATGTGTAATATCACATAGAATAGTTAAACCTAATAACTCAATAACATATCCGCATTAATATGGTTCGAAATAATAATATGCAACTGATATACAATATGAAAGCCTATGACTTTGAGACGTTTGAATTAGAAGTTTCAATGACTGTCAAAAGCAATAAGGACTTAATGATTTTACTTATATAATCAATGTGAATACGATTAAAAGAATATTTCATAAATAATTGTAATACCATTCAATAGAAATATTATTACAAAAAAAATCTAAAGACTGATATTACAATAATAATGAGATGTTTGCTATACAGATAATGTAAATAATATAATAGTAAAATAATAAATAGGTACAATATCATTTTAATCTACAAATCTCTTAAAGGCTCTATCTAATTACGCAATTCGCAATAATAATAATAATGATAGAGTTTTAGCACCTAATGTAGATAATGAAAATAGCCAAACTATAATTAAAAATGACTCGATGAAATAATAGCATCAATTGTATTTGTGATTTAATTATAAAAAATACATTTAGTAAATAAAGTAACGAATAGGTGGTAATATGTTAATGAGTTAAGTTTTATAGTACTAGATTTTGATGTAAATAGATTGTTATGACTATTTGAATATTAGAACAGTGTATTATGACACAAGTTAAATAATATGTCTATATTAAATAATAATATAATATTTAGATTCATATCAAGTAACGTGTAGTTATTCATCCGTTTGAAATATAATTGTAACAGCTGATCAATATTAATACTAGTATGAGAGTATATACTGTATACAGCTCTAAGTATCGAATTTGAAATATATGTTTTTACTAAGACACCACTAATCTAGCTAATGTGTGATTATAGATAATATTATAAGATACTCAATATTAATTTACGAATAATTAATGATAATAATAATAGTGATTAATGACTTCACTTTTATAGATCGCAAATAAACTATATCAAATGATAGACTGAAAGCAGGTATGAAATTGATATACAACATCGATTTATAGTAAGATTCTAATCTAATCCCCTTTTCATTTGTGGTGAACAATGATATCACATATACACAATCATAAACTCATAAGTGTAAACACAGAAATGAAATTAAAATTATTCTGACATCCAAGAGATACATGGACTCCTTATATTTTCAAAGATTGCACAAATCCCTTTGACACGCTTATCTCTCCTCAATCTGTGTCACTTTGTCTTGATACAGGTTAGACTGTATATACACCGAAAAGTCGTACAATAAAGATTTTTATGCACTAAAGACATATTATGCAGAATATTTGAAGAATGAATGGAGAATTTTAAACAACCTAATGCTGCGTTGTGCCTTCAAAGATAAATTTACCCTCTGTTTCTCTCCCTCAACGCTGAAGAGTGTAGAAACCCTTTGTGTGCTCTCTCTATAATCGTTAAATGTACGGTGCTTTCCTTTCTCTCTCTAAGCTTAATTAACCTCCTTTCTTTCTCTGCCCGTGTATCGTTAAATTCAGGGCTCCTCCTCTCGTCTCCCTCACTGGCATAATTTTAGGCCCTGTTGTTTCTTCTCCCTGAATCTGGTCGTTAATTAGGCTCCCACCTCTCGTCTCCCTCAATGCTAATTAGACCCTTTCTTTCTCCCATTATTGTTAATTAGGCCGCCTCGCCCCTCTCCCTCGATCTGCTTAATATAGATCGCTACTCCACTCATTTCACCTATCTCTCCCTCTCAATAGTTATAATATATATTACAACTCTCACTCCTCTTCTCCTAATATACTCACTTGTACTAATTAGACCCTTATCTTTCTCGTTATCCCCTTTATCGTATGTATAATTACACTCCCTCCTATATCTTCTTCCTACTCAATGCACTATATATAAATTTAAGACCCTTTCTTTTACTCTCACTACTCTTCGTGTAAATAATTCTACTTCTTAAATCTTTCCGTTCTCTCATATCTACCATCTCTCCTCTCCTCTCTCTCTCTCCTTACTCTTCCTCCTCTCTCACCTCTTCTGCTCTCTCTCCTCTCAATTAACCACTTTTTCATTTTACTTCTCCCATCTTCTAATTATATTACACCTCCTCACTCCTCATCCCTTACACTGCTAATTATAGGACCCCACCTCCTCTCCCTCACTGCTAGATTTAACGACTACCCTCCTCATCCTTACTCCACTCAATGCTTAAATTAGGTACCTATCCACTATCCTCTACTATCAACGTCAATTGTGGCTATAGTGTTAGACCCTTTCTTCTCTCCCTCTTCATTAATTTACACTCCCTCCCCCTCTCCCTCAACTGCTTAATTAGACCCAACACCTGCCTTCTCCCTCCATCTTGTGTGTTATGTGTTTGAGCTGATCGTTCCCTGCGCGTTCGCTGTCGTCCACTGGATCTCGAATGCTAATAGAGTTCACCTCCATCGACCTTCCTCTCCCTCAATGCTAATTAGACCCTTTCTTCTTATCTATTCTCTACCTCTTCTTTAATTACACTCCCTCCTCCTCTCCCTCAATGCTAATTAGACCCTTTCTTTCTCTCCCTCTTCGTTAATTACACTCCCTCCTCTTCTCCCTCACTGCTAATTAGACCCTTTCTTTCTCTTCCTCTTCGTTAATTACACTCCCTCCTCCTCTCCCTCAATGCTAATTAGAGTAATACACTCCACCTCCTCTCCCTCAATGCTAATTAGACCCTTTCTTCTTCCCTCTTCGTTATTACACTCCTCCTCTCTCCCTCACTGCTAATTAGACCCTTTTTTCTCTCCCTCTTCGACACTCCCTCCTCCTCTCCCTCAATGCTAATTAGACCCTTTCTTTCTCTCCCTCTTCGTTAATTACACTCCCTCCTCTTCTCCCTCAATGCTAATTAGACCCTTTCTTTCTCTTCCTCTTCGTTAATTACACTCCCTCCTTTTCTCCCTCACTGCTAATTAGACCCTTTCTCTCTCTCCCTCTTCGTTAATTACAGTCCCTCCTCCTCTCCCTCACTGCTAATTAGACCCTTTCTTTCTCTTCCTCTTCGTTAATTACACTCCCTCCTCTTCTCCCTCACTGCTAATTAGACCCCCACCTCCTCTCCCTCATTGCTAATTTAACCCTTTCCATTTCTCTCTCAACTCCAACCCCACTCTCTCCTCCTCTGTATCAACGCCACTATCTTTCCCCAAGTCGTGGTCACTGTCACTGTCATCGGCTGTCATGACAGGCAGCAATGTCTCACCATCATCTGGCATTTCCAAATCAGCAACAGGAGGCATAAAAGAGGAAATTATCCTCAGTAAATAAACTGTGAGAGCAGGGACCTTTTTTTTTACCTTTTTTCTCTTTTTTTTCTTTTTTTACGGCTGTTGTTATCGTCGCATTTCGGAAATTATTGCTTACCTGTTTGAAATAATTGATCAAGAGGGAATGATTGGTCATAGATAGATAGGAAGTAAGGTGATACTTGTGTTATGACGTATCTAATGACGTCACACATCAGGATTTCATTATTTGTTATTTGTTCTGAAGGCAGAGTGAGGTGTTGTCATGACGAAATCCTTAGTAAAAAAGGGGTTATAGGCCCATCCTGAGACCTAAACATGTTCCCCTCATGTTATGTGTTTGTACATCAAAACACAATTTCGGAAAAGAACGCATAAAAAAAAAAAAAAAAAAAAAAAAAAAAAAAAATATATATATATATATATATATATATATATATATATATTATATATATATATATATAATATATATATATTTTATGAAAACAACGAAAACTGGCTCAAAAAAGATATTTAAGGAGCAGAAACCTAAATAACAGCTGTTGTGTCTGTGCGGTACATTTATTGGCTAGTGTTCGTACAGCGCTGCTTGTTTTAACTCGGACACTTGTAAACATGAGGGTCTGGCTCCTGTTTACACGGCGAAGCAGAGTCTCGCGCAGGAGAGGGGGCGGGGCAGGAAAGTCTCTATTTTCTGCTGTCTTTGAGTTGTAGAAGCAGGAAATGTGCAGCGTTATGGTTTATATATATATATATATATATATATATATATATATATATATATATATATATATATATATATATATATATATATATATATATATATATATATATATATATATATATATATATATATATATATATATTATGTGTGTGTGTGTGTGTGTTGTGTGTGTGTGTGTGTGTGTGTGTGTGTGTGTGTGTGTGTGTGTGTAATACATACATGCATATTTACATATATATTTATTACATATATATGTATATACATACATATATACATACATACATACATACATACATATATATATATATATATATATATATATATATATATATGTACATATATATATATATATGTATATATATATATATAGTAGATAGATAGATAGATAGATAGATAGATAGATAGATAGATAGATAGATAGATAGATAGATACAGTTTATATGTATGCATATATGTATATATATACATACGTATGGATATATGATATATATAACCACACACACGACTATATGTAAATTCTATTTTGTATTCCCCAGACAGCGCATAGCTTGGAGCAAGAGGTAGTTGCCTCCTCGGTGGGTACTTGTTGGTGTCCAGAGGCGTTGGCAGCGCTTCTCCCTTTCTCTCTCTTTGTAAACTCTGTATTATGTGTGTGTGTGTATATATATTATTATATATATATATATATATATATATATATATATATATATATATATATATATATATATATATACCCCATGGGTGGATAGATGTAAAGATTGGTATAAATAGGTCAAAAGATTATATTCCTCAACGTTCCACGACTGCGACAACCAAAACAAACAAACAAACAAACAGAATAACTGAGACGATCTCAAAACCTTCTTCAAAAGGTAAACTCTAAAACGTTGAAATAAATAATGCTGAACAGAACACCAAGCTTTAAAAAGAAAAAAAGTCTAGACTGCCCGTTGGGTTTTCCAAATTGGATGACACGAGAGACGAAAGGAAATCATAAATGAAGCTTCTAACGACGAGAAGGAGAGGGAGAGAAAAAAAAGAGGAGAGGCAAGAGAGAGGGAGAAGAGTCGGATCCTCTGCGCTATAGAGTCTCTGGAACTCAATGCCATCTGGACCACAAACGGAGGCCCGACCCAATAGATACTCACATATACCAGGGCTGGCCAACCTTTTGTGAAATATGATCTACTTTTTCTACAGTTACCCTGTTGCGATCTACCAGCCTAAGATTCAGACATATTCCATAAATGTAACTAACAGTATAACATCATTGTAATTGTAACTATAACTTATTCCAAGAAAAAAAGAGAAATATAATACTCATAATAAATATCATGAGTATTTAGATATGGTATTGCAGATATTTACATGACAATTTCTGAATAACGAATTACAGACATGCATATACATAGAAATAAATACATATCTGTTTACCTATCTGATAAATATACATTTATATGTCTATCTCTCTGGTAAATATGCATGTCTAGACAGATATATATATGCATTTATTTCTGTAGATATCCATATTCGTATATAACGAATATTTATTGGATCGGCCATCGCACGATTTTGACAAAATGTCCGAAGTTATATATTTAAAGTGTGGATAAGACCAATTCATATGATATTTGTCAAATGCTAGATAAGATTTTGTATATTGCTTACATAATATATTATATACCTACGTACCTACCGAAGACAGTATAAAAAAAATTATTCATGTACAAACCTTAGATTAAATATATTCAGATATAAAAGCTTATAAAAGGCTTGATATACCCTTACGTCGTATTTCTACTTATTTCTTAGGAAAAGTATCATTTTAATAAGCATAAAGTCTGTTCATATAAAAAGTCAGTGATTTTGTAGATAAAAAAGCTTTTACGAGTAATTTATAAATGAAAAAAAAATCTCATGCGTCAATGTTTATGTTTATCGTATTTGTGTGTTTTTTGTGTTGTGGGGGGGGGGGGGCAAGGGGGTAGGTGATCGAAGCGAATGCATTTTTTTTTTCCTTTTCTCTCTCTCTCTTTCTCTCTCTCTCTCTCTCTCTCTCTCTCTCTCTCTCTCTCTCTCTCTCTCTCTCTCTCTCTCTCTCTCTCTCTCTCTCTCTCTCTCTCTCTCTCTCTCATTCACACCCCTTTTATAGCTGTCAGTCTGTTTTTACAATTACCTTTCCAGACTAGTGAAGATTATCAAAAATGAAAAAAAAAAAAAAAAAAAAAAAAAAAAAAAAAAAAAAAAAAAAAAAAATATATATATATATATATATATATATATATATATATATATATATATATAATATTATTATATATGACTTACTCTCATTCTTTTATGATGTCACAGAAATAAAAATATATGCAGCACTCTTGACAAAAAAAAATAAATAAAAATAAAAAAAAAAATTTCATGATCTAATCTAACAGAAAAAGAAAAAAAAACAGCAGTAGAGAAATAAAGGGGATTTGACACAGTGTTTGATCCCCTGCTTGGCTCTGGCGTTATTGCAGAAGAATCAGCAGTAAAGTAAACTTGCTTCTTTCTATGAGTGTTTTCAATGAGTGTTTAAGTCTGCGTGTTGTGTGTGTGCGCGCGTTGTTTATGTACGTTTATGTGCGTATACACGTGTGTGTGTGTGTGTGACTAAGTAAATAAGTATTTTTGCGTGTATTTATATTGTTGTATGCATGAATGTAACTTTGTGTAACTCATTTTTTAAAAAATAAACTATGGTGGTTTGTAAATTATGTATACACACTATATATAATATATTAATACATACGACACACACACACACACACACACACACACACACACACACACACACACACACACACACACACACACACACACACACACACATATAGATAGATAGATAGATAGATAGATAT
The DNA here is from genome assembly GCF_003789085.1 of Penaeus vannamei. Taxonomy (NCBI): domain Eukaryota; kingdom Metazoa; phylum Arthropoda; class Malacostraca; order Decapoda; family Penaeidae; genus Penaeus; species Penaeus vannamei. Next base: position 85,628 of record NW_020870052.1, read on the forward strand.
ATAGATAGATAGATAGATAGATTAGATAGACAGAAAAGAGACAAAAGATAATATATAGATAGATAGATTGACTGACAAACAGACAGATAGATAGATAATCATAGATACAGATTTAGTTACAAAAGCTAAAACATATTTGTACTACCGAACGAGTTGTAAGCTCAGCATTGTGTATTCTCTTCAACAGTACATCTCGAAGTATGTTTAATATTTATAAACAACAGAAATTTAATAAGGCCTATATCATCAGGAACTCATCCGTATATTGTAACATAAGGCCTATTAAAAAAATTATAATCCCGTTTCTCATCAGCGACCGCATTTGAAAGTTGCCACCGCGTCGTTTTTTTCTTCTTTTTTTCTTCTTTTTTTGTGCGCTACGAAAATGCGCAAAAATATCCCGCCTTTCGCAAAATATCTTCGAGGTCCAGTCAGGGAAAAACGCGGCAGAAATCAACGTTCGACCTGACAAAACGTTTCGTGAAGTGGTGCAGGTTGGAGGTCGTTGGCATAGCTTCGCGGAACGTTTGTAAACAACCAAAATGGCCGCCAACTTCGAGCCTTAAAAGTATATCAGTTCGAAACGCAACACATATTTTATTTTACCTTTCTATCTCTGTTAGTCATTAAAAAGGAAAATAAAGTATCAGTCCAAAATGAAACACATATTTTATTTTACCTTTCTATCTCTGTTAGTCATTAAAAAAGGAAAATAAAGTATGTCCAAAATTAAACACATATATTATTTTACCTTTCTATCTCTGTTAGTCATTAAAAAGGAAAATAAAGTATCAGTCCAAAATGAAACACATATTTTATTTTACCTTTCTATCTCTGTTAGTCATTAAAAAGGAAAATATGTACCTGCAGCACCGGCGGTTCTTGCCCTGAGGAATCGCCGATGATGGCATCTGTCCTCGAGCTGTAAAGCTAGCAAAAAAATAGCAAAAAAAAAGCAAAAAAGCAAAAACTAGCAAAAAAAACTAGCAAAAAAACTAGCATAAAAAAACTAGCAAAAAAGCAAAAAAAAACTAGCAAAAAAAACTAGCAAAAAAAAAAACTAGCAAAAAAAATAGCAAAAAAAAAAAAAAAACTAGCAAAAAAAATGCAAAAAAAAAACCTCAAATGTAGTATATATCCACCAATTCTTGCCTTTTATGTTCATTAAATATTACATTTTTGTACATGGAGAAAGGTCCATTTTATTGGCGTTGCCTATAAAATGTAATCTCATTTGGACTCAATAAATAGATCGTAAACAGCATTTCAATTTTGAAAAAAGTTCTGATGAGAATCCGGTATTTTTTTTTTTTTTTTTTTTTTAATCGGCCTCAGGGGTATTCCTTTTACATGATGACATAACAGTATGAAAGGTACAGTCTGTGTAACGATAAAAAAAAATCTATTTCGATCTAACTCGCGACTAAATAATGTTTTTTTTTCTTCGTGGAATAAAAAAAAAAAAAACTATAAAAACACACATTCTTTCAAAAAATATATTCTTATCTCCGAAATTCTTTCTTTGTGTAACCAATATTTTCCCAGAACTTTGTATTTTCACAATATATTCCTCCATCACTTTTTTTTTTTTTTTTTTTACCCGGATCAGGAGAAGGGCGCCGTATGTGATGTTTTTAGTTACTCCAGCAACCTTGTCGTTTGAAAAAAGAATTGATGTGTTTTGTGAAAGCTTTGTTAGATAACTGTGATCTTTAACAGCGGGGTTTGTGATTGGCCGTTTCTCTCTGTGTGGGAACAAGAATTTCCTGTCTGAAAACTGCACACACACACACATATTGTGTTTATGTGTGTGTATGTGTGTGTGTATATACATATATTGCATAAAGTATATATCATATACATTTACATATATTTGTTGTATGTGTGTGTGTCCGTGTGTGTGTGTGTGTTTACACTGTATACATATATACGTACATATGTATCCCCTGTGATACAAAACAAACTAGATTTCTCATCACTTCTCTCGACTGACTATCGCAGAGTCGAGCTTTCAGGCGGAAACTAATAAGCTTAATGCACATGACGCCTGAACTAGCGAAGCCACCGACTGTTTTCAGAGATTGCTGTGAATAATTCTTGCAAAACAATCAATTCACATCTTCATACAGTAGTAGGAAATATATAGAAAAAAGTAGATAATCATAATAGTGAGTGGTATATCCGATAGACATCTTCATACAGTAGTAGGAAATATATAAGAAAAAGTAGATAATCATAATAGTGAATGATTTATCCGATAGACAGATAATATATAGTGCGAAATAATTTCAAAATGTATATTAAAGATTTTTAAGAATCATGACAGTGGAAATTCCTCTACACTTCACAGTCACAGAATTAGACTTAGACAAGAATATGATTATTAATTGTGAATACACCAATGTTCTTTAGATTTCTTGGGTAATGATATCGAAGGAAATATACCTGTAGTGAGAAGTGTTTTTAGATTAAATAAAAGAAATCTAACACCCATTATATTACAGATATTGCAATGACGTGGACAAAAAAAGGATGTAATTGCAATTGGTCCTTTGATGTATGTGATGTAATTGGTCATTTGAACTGAAGTCAGAGAGAGATAAATACTGTTCTGCACTAAAGGCTTTATCATGTTTGTTTGTTTGTTTGTTTGTTTTTATAAACTTTATATTGTTGAAATAAAGAGAGAAATCTGATGCAATTGTCGTTTGCTTTCACAAGCTTTGTTATAGTGAAAAAAAATCTGATTCATATATATATTCTGATGTGTAATA
>NW_020870052.1:103401-113401 GCF_003789085.1 Penaeus vannamei
CCGATTACCATTAGCCTCCTTTCGCAGACTATCTTTTGTGTAGAGAATGTCCAGCATTGTTTATCCAAAAGCCATAGTTCTCCTTAACTAGTCTCAGTTATGGTAATTTTTTTTAATACTCAACATATCGTTACCATAGTAATATATATATAGTCAACATAGTCTAATATATAATATATAGTATATATAATATATAGTCAACATATAATATATAGTCAACATAGTCTCAATTCTAATCGCTTTGCCATTTTCGGGATGCAGTTGCTCGTCTGCAGATTGCTCAGGCATTATGATACCCACGTCATCGCATATTGCAATGCTGCTGCGACGCAAAACGCAAGCATGAACAAAGTATTCTGCAATGTCTATCTTCTTCCTCGGATTACTTGTACATTTTGCTCTTCCACTTTCACACCTTTTGTCCTTTTGCTCTTCTGAACACACTTTCCTCTTTCTCTCTCTTTGCTATTCCTCTCCTTCCTTCATACTTTCTCTCCCTCTCCACACCATTTCTTCTTCCTCTCCTCTCCCGCACCTTTTGCTCATTCTCCCACACCTTTTTCTCTCTCCTGCACCATTTTCTTCTTCCTCTCCCTCCCACACCCTTTTCCTCTTCCCCTCCCATACCCTTTTCCTCTCTCTCTCCCACACCCTTTTCATCTCCCTCTCTCACAGCTTTTTCCTCTCCCTCTCCCTCCCACACCCTTTTTTTCACCCTCTCCCACACTCGTTTCCTCTTCATCTCCCTCTCCCACACTTGACCTTTATCATTTCGCTTTTTGTCTTTTTTCCTTCATGTTGTAGGTGTGAACCTGTCGATTGCAGGTCAGCTATATCACAGATTTTTTTTTTTCAATTTTGTTGATTACTTTGATTCAGACACACATACACACACACACACACACACTCATTCATGTACACACATGTGTCTGTCTGTGTGGAAGTGGGGGGGGAGGGGGGTATTTGTGTGTGTTTGTTGTTTGTGAATGTGTTTGTGTGCATATGTGGGTGGGGAAGAGTGTTTGTGAATGTTTGTGTCTATCTATAAAACTGTATCTGGCTTTGGAAGACAATAACTTCTTTGACAATATAATTTGTGACGATTACAACTGATGTATTAATATAAATCCGTCGGTGTTTTTTATAATGTATTCGTAGAAATGAGACTCCCCCTCCTCTCCTCCCCCCCCACACACACTGCGTTATAACTAGAGTGCTAAAAAAGAAAGAAAAAAATACAAAAGGTAAAAACAAAAACAAAAAGACATAAAAAGAAGAAGAAAAGAGAAAAGCAGTAAACAGAAGGTCTAAAAATGAAAGAAGAAAAAAATATGCAACTTGTCGCGTTAATGAGAACAATACAGATTCTCGTTTTGAAATAAAATGCAACACAAAATAGAAAAAAAAACACGAGGATGTATTGTAGTGCGATGCTTCCAACAGGGGATTGTTTATGAACTTTGAAAACGAACAGAAAGAGAATGAGTGACCCAGTGTAAATACGGACTAAAGAAGGAAAATAAAGAGTGGAAGAAGGAGGAGAGAGGAATTTGAAAAGGAAAAGCATTTTTTTTTTTTTTTCTTCTCCGATTCGAATGGAGAAGAGAGAAATGTTTGTTTTGACAGAGAGAAGTAATAGAAATAAACAAAGTGGTAGCTGAACAAAGGGAAATAAATGCTGCTTTAGCGATTGTTTTTTATTTTCTACGTTTATTCTAAAATGGCAAATGATAAATAAATTGGCGATGAGGTGAATAGAACAAAACATAACGGATTTTTTTTAGTTTAGAATGCGTTTTCTTATTTCTTTCAAGGGGTGACTATTATAAGAGAGAAATGATTGGATGAGAAACGGAATAATTATCCAAATAAATGAATAAATAAATGAATAAATGAATAGATACATAATCAGGTGACAAGGCATGCCAGAAGGAAGACGTAGAATAGATTATTTTTATGCGTTTGCTCTCTTTTGCATTTATTTTTTGGATTTTCTTTGAATTTTACCTCACTTCACTTTTCGAAAGGCAATGTGCAGACGCGTGGATGTTTTCATTCTCAGACAAACCAATCTGATGACAATTATGGAAGGTTTTAAAGGTAAGGTATTATAACCCACGATGATCTGCTCGATTTTATGTTTATAATGATTATTGAGAGATTAAGAACATGCACACACACACACACACACACACTTATACACACACACACGCACACGCACATACACACACACACGCACACTGCTTATACACACACACACGCACACGCACACACACACACTGCTTATACACACACACACTGCTTTTAACACACACACACACACCACTTATAACACACACCACAGACACACACACCACTTAAACACAGACACACACACACACTTACACAGACACACACACACACACTTATACACACACACACACCACTTATACACAGACACACACACACACACACATTATACACACACACACTTATACACACACACACAACACCATTTTATTATAGATATAGCAGATAAATAGATAGATAGACAGACAGATAGCTATACACGTGAGAGTGTGTGTGTAAGTCTGGTTCCGCTTACAATCCTTATAGCCTTATTGATACGATAAATTTGATGGCCAATTTTGCTTTTTGTTCGGAGTTTGGTCGGGAATGAGAGGGAAACAATATGTCATTCCCCAAGCCGAAGTTTTAATGAAATGCGTGTGTGCAGTCTGATGTCCGCTGTGTGTGTGTGTGTGAGTGTGTGTGCGTGTGTGTGTGGTGAGTGAGTGTGTGTGGGGGGGGTGAGAGAGAGGAGGGAGAGGGAGAGAGAGAGAGAGAGAGAGAGAGAGAGAGAGAGAGAGAGAGAGAGAGAGAGAGAGAGAGAGAGAGGAGAGAGAGAGAGAGAAGAGAGAGAGAGAGAAGGGGAGAGAGAGAGAGAGAGAGAGAGAGAGAGAGAGAGAGAGAGAGAGAGAGAGAGAGAGAGAGAGAGAGAGAGAGAGAGAGAGAGAAAGAGAGATGTGTAGAGAGAGAGAGAGAGAGAGAGAGAGAGAGAGAGAGAGAGAGAGGAGAGAGAGAGAGAGAGAGAGAGAGAGAGAGAGACCGACAAAAAGAGAAAGTGTGTGTATGTATGTGTGTGTATGTGTCTGAAAGTCGTATGTGTGTGCGATATGAATGTCTGCCTATGCGTGAACATGTATCACTTAGGCTTCTATTTAATTATCTACATATCTATGTTAATTGCCGGATCTATTAACTGTAGTTCATGATAAATAATTTCCCCCAATAAACTATTGGACATGGTAATTAAGGTTAATTCGGTGTAGCCAGTGAAAAGTTCCAGTAATTCCACGAATATTCTACATATTCCAATATTCCAAATGAAATGTATTAACTGACAGGAGGAAAAAACATTAATTATAATTGTTTTCACACACAATTTCGATGCTTCAGGTATAGCATTATTATGTTAGATAATGCAGTTGATATAACCGTCACAACTAATACTAAAGTAATAGATATAGTATCCAATGAGGTAAAAGCCACACACTATTAATAATATCCAAATTCGGTGGGATTATCCAGTTATTAACTTTGTTTGCGGGTACAATTGCTGTCCACGGTGGTATTTCATTTTATTGCTCTAGGCGCCACCTCCCACTGGGTTTACCTTTATTGTTTTTGTTGTTTTTTTGAATTTTGTGTGTTGTTGTTGTTGTGTTGTTGTTGGTTGATGTTGTTGTTGTTTGTTGTTGATGTTGATGTTGATGTTGATGTTGATGTTGATGTTGTTGTTGTTGTTTTTAGCTATTAATACCGATTTTTGCTATTATTGCTATGATCAATATTGACAATATGATTATTCTCCCGTTACTTAATATTTTCATTATCATCATTGACATTATGATCTTTACAATGTTATTAAGGACTAATAACCCTAAAAGAATTAAGGAAAAACCGAAACTGAGATAAATCGGATGGAAAAAAATCGAAAAGGTGAGATAGGAAGGACTAGTAAAATTAACTGCTTGGTGACTAATTGTTTATGACGTCATTTATGCGTAAAGGCAAAAAAACAACAAAATAACAGCGGGTGTGACGTGTAATTCTAGCTATCCGAACGCAAAGGGTTAACTGATTAAAGTATGTGCTCATTAAGGGAAGAGTAGAAGGAGAGAGTGATAGATAGACAGATGGAGACGGAGAGAGAGAGAGAAGAGAGAGAGGGAGAGAGAGAGAGAGAGAGAGAGAGAGAGAGAGAGAGAGAGAGAGAGAGAGAGAGAAGAGGAGAGAGAGAGAGAGGGAGAGAGAGAGGGGGAGGAAGAGGGACACATGAAGAGAGAGAGAGGGGGGAGAGGGAGAGGGACAGGGAGAGGGAGAAGAGAGAGAGAGGAGAGAGAGTTAAAAAGAGAGACAGAGAGGTTTAAGAGAGCGAAAGAGAGAGAGAAAAAAAAAACATACAAACAGAAAGGGTGAGAGAGGAAAAAAAAAGAGCAACAGAGAGAGACAGACAAAAGAGAGACAAATAGGGTAACGAAAGACAGAGACAGCGAGAAAGAGACAAACAGAGAGATCAAAAAGATGAGAGAGAGAGAGAGAGAGAGAGAGAGAGAGAGACAGAGAAGAGAGAGAGAGAGAGAGAGAGAAGAGAGAGAGAGAGCATACAAACAGAAAGGGTCAGAGAGAAAAAAAAAGAGCAAGAGAGAGAGACACACAAAAGAGAGACAAATAGGGTAACGAAAGACAGAGACAGCGAGAAAGAGACAAACAGAGAGATCAAAAAGGTGAAAGAGAGAGAGAGAGACAGAGACAGAGACAGAGACAGACAGAGACAGAGACAGAGACAGAGAGAGACAGAGAGAGACAGAGAGAGAGAGAGAGAGAGAGAGACAGAGAGAGAGAGACAGAGAGAGAGAGACAGAGAGAGAGACAGAGAGAGAGAGAGAGAGAGACAGAGACAGAGAGAGAGAGAGAGAGAGAGAGAGAGAGAGAGAGAGAGAGAGAGAGAGAGAGAGAGAGAGAGAGAGAGAGAATGACATGGATGCTGCAGCCGTGACAAATTGCTTTATAAAATCAATAAATTGTGTTGGATAGAATCTCTTTCCATTTTTCCTTCCAGAGAGAATTTTTTATTTCTGCTTCTTCTTCTGCTCCTTCCCAACTCCTCTTTTTCCTCTTCTTCCTTTTCTCTTCTTCCTTGCCTTTTTTTCTTCTTCTTCTTCTTCGCTTCGGCTTCTTTCTGCCTCATCTCTTGCTCTTGCTTTTCTTGTCTTTTTCCTTATTCTTATTCTTCTCTCACTTCTTATTCTACTTCTCCACTTCCTCCTCCTCTCCTTTTGTTTCCTCATTCTCCGCCTATTCCTCTTTCTCCTCCTCCTCCTCCTCCTCCTCCTCCTCCTCCTCTATTTTCTCCTCCTCTTTCTTCTTCTCATTTTCCTTCTCACCGTTCTACTCTTCTTTTTTCTCCTCCATTTATTCTTCTCCTCCTACTTCTCTTCCTCTTCCCCCATTCTCCATCTTCCTCTTTCTCCTCCTCTTCCTCCTCCTCATCATCATCTATACCTTCTCATTTTCCTTCTCAACCTTCCTCTTCTTTTTCTCTTCTCCTTCCTACTTCTCTTCCGCTTCCCCCTTTCTCCTTATTCTTCTTCTCCTCCTCTTCCTTCTCCTCCTCTATACCTTCTCCTTTTTCTTTTCACTTTCCTCCTCTTCTTTCTTCCCTCCATTTCTTTCTTCTTCTCTCTCCTACTTCTCTTTCCTCTTCCATTTCTCCATCTTCCTCTTCCTCCTTCCTCTACTTCCTCTCCTCTTCCTCATCTTCCTCCTCCTCCCTATACCTCTCCTCCTTTTCCTTCTCTCTTCTTTTCCTCCTCTTTTTCTTCTTCTTCCCCTCCTACTTCTCTTCCTCTTCCCCTTTCTCCTTCTTCACTTCCTCCTCCTCTTCCTCCTCCTCCTCTATACCTTCTCCTTTTCCTTCTCTTCTTTTCCTCCTCTTTTTCTTCTTCTTCCCCTCCTACTTCTCTTCCTCTTCCCCTTTCTCCTTCTTCACCTTCCTCCTCCTCTTCCTCCTCCTCCTCTATACCTTCTCCTTTTCCTTCTCTTCTTTTTCTCCTCTTTTTCTTCTTCTTCTCCTCCTATTCTTTCCTCTTCCCTTTCCCTCTTCTCCTTCCTCCTCCTCTCTCCTCATCTTCCTCCTCCTCTATACCTTCTCCTTTTCCTTCTCCTCTTTTTCTTCTTCTTCTCCTCCTACTTCTCTTCCTCTTCCCCTTTCTCCTTCTTCTCCCTCATCTTTCATCTGAAGACAAGCTCAAAAAAGAGACTATCGTCAAGCTCGAAAAAAAACGGACGGCGACTTATCTGAGCAGGAGATCGTCCTCTGTTCTCCGCTGTTCTTCCCTGTTCATCATTGATGTCCTCTGTTCTTTGTTGCTCTTGTTCTTTGTTCGGAGTTGTTGTTCTCCGTTCTGAGTTGTTATTCTCTGTTCTTTGCCGTTCTTGTTCCCTGCTCTCCGTTTTTCACATTTGTTTTTCTCTGCTATTCTCCGGGTTTTTTTCTTCTGTTCTCCTCTCTTCTCCTCCTTCCCTCCGAAGCTTCTCCGTCTCTCCCTCCCTCCTCATCCCTCCTTCCCCCATCCCCCCTTGTCTCCTCCTCCCATTCTCATCCTTGTCTAACTCTCTTCCTCCTCCTAACTCCTCCCAAACCTCCTTCCCATCCTCGTCTCCCCTCCTCCCCATCCTCGCCCCTCCCTCCTCCCTCCACCCTCTACCCCTCTTCCCCTTCCTCTCCCCCTCCTCGTCTCCCCCTCCTCCATCCTCGCCCCTCCCTCCTCCCTCCCCTGCCCCCTCTTCCCTTCCTCTCCCCTCCTCGTCTCCCCCCTCCTCCCATCCTCGCCCCTCCCTCCTCCCTCCTTCTCCACCTAACACCTCCCCTTTCCCTCTCCTCGCCTCCCCCTCCCATCCTCGCCCCTCCCTCTCCTCCTCCTCCCTCCACCCTCTTCCCCCCCTCTCCCCCTCCTCGTCTCCCCCCCCCTCCTCGCCCCCCTCCCTCCTCCCTCCACCCTCCTAAACCCTCCCCTCCTCGTCTCCCCCTCCTCCCCATCCTCGCCCCCTCCCTAATACCTCCCCCCCACCCTTCCCCCTTCTCCCCCTCCCTCCCTCCTTCCCCCTCCTCTCCCCCCTCCTCCTCTCCCCCCCTCTCCCCCTCCCCTCCTCCCTCACCCTCCTCGTCTCCCCCCCATCCTCGCCCCCTCCCTAATACCTCCACCCCTAAACCCTTCCCCCTTCCTCTCCCCTCCCTCCTCCCTCTCTCCCCTTCCTCTCCCCCTCCCCTCTCTCCTCCCCCCCATCCTCGCCCCCTCCTCCCTCCCCCTCCTCGTCTTCCCCCTCCCCTCCTCCCCTCCCCATCCTCCACCCTCCCCCTTCCCCCTTCCTCTCCCCCTCCTCGTCTCCCCCCCCCCATCCCTCGCCCCTCCCTCCTCCCTCTTCCCCCCCTCCCCCCTTCCTCCCCCCCCCCCTCCTCCCCCCTCCTCGTCCCTCCCCCTCCTCGTCTCCCCCCCATCCTCTCCTCCCCCCTCCCTCCTCCCTCCCACCATAAACCCCCTCCCCCTTCCTCTCCCCCCACGACCCCCCCCCCCCCCGAGGAAAAACTCGAGTTGCAGTCCCTCCCGCAGGATTACCATCCGGGAATGTTCACTCATTTGCGTCATCCTCGGAGGAAGATAATGCCATTCCTCTCTGCTGGATAGTTTGATCTTTCTTCATTACGTCATTAAGGTCTATTTTTGGTGTTGTGCTCGATTTTATCCCTGTGGATGTGTGTGTCAGTGTGTTTGTGTGTGTGTGTGTGTGTGTGTGTGTGTGTGTGTTGTGTGTGTGTGTGTGTGTGTGTGTGTGTGTGTGTGTGTGTGTGTGTGTGTGTGTGTGTGTGTGTGTGTGTGTGTGTGTGTGTGTGTGTGTGTGTGTGTGTGTGTCGTGTGATAAGTGTATGCGTGTACGTTTATGAGTGAGCGTGTGTCTACGACCATCTATGCACGTGAATATTTGTACAAGTCCGAAGCTGCTTGACAGGACACAGCTGTTCCCGAGCCTCATAAATGCGGTCAAGCTATATCCATCCCACCTATTCTTGGCGGTCCTGACACGCGACTACATTCTTGATTTTTCTTTTATTGATATTTGCGTACTTTCCTTAATTGCACAGAATACTTTTTTTTTAACGGGGAATTTAAAAAAAAAAAAAAAAAAAGTTTCGTAAGCAAGGGCTCGCGACCACCGGCTCCACGACCCGAGGATCAAGGAACGAGAGAGTCAGCGGTAATTTTTTTCGTTTTTTTTTTCTTTGCCTTTTATATATATATATATATATATATATATATATATATAATATATATATATATATTATATATATATATATATATATATATATATATATATATATATATATATATATATATATATATATATATATATATATATATATATATATATATACATATATATATATATATATATATATATATATATATATATATATATATATATATATATATATATATATATATATATATATATATATATATATATATATATATATATATATATATATATATATATATATATATATATATATATATATATATATATATATATATTATATATAATATATATATATATATTATATATATATATATATATATATATATATATATATATATATATATATATATATATAATATATATATGTGTGTGTGTGTGTGTGTGTGTGTGTGTGTGTGTGCGTACGTGTATGTTAATACCGATATTGATCCCAGAGTTGATACCAATCTTGATACCAATTTAACATCATATTGATACAAATATTAATACCGAAATGATTCCAACATCAATACCACAGTGATAACATATTCATACCGATACTGATCCCAATCTTGCTACCGGCATTAATCCATATTGATACCAATATTGATATTTTACTGATACCAAGAGTAATGCCATATTGATACCTATTGACAGTATGTATGACAAAAAAAAAAAAAAAAAAAAAAAAAATTGTAACAAATGGAATTAGAAACTAAATCTTTAAAAAAAAAATGCTGGTACCGATATTAATTAATACCATATTGATACCAACATCGATACCATGTTGATAAGACACTGATGCCGACATGAATACCATATGGATACCTATGTTGATGCTATATCAATACCATACTGATAACGAAATTGATACCATATTCATACCAATTTTAATACCAATTTAATACCAATATTGATATCTTATTGATACCATTATTAACATCATATTGATACCAATATCAATACCATATTGATACCATACTGATTCCGACATTGATGCCAATATTGATACCATACTGATGACGAAATCAATACCATATTGACTCCAACATTTATATCATATTGATACCGACATCAGTACCATATTCATACCATATTCATACCAATTCTAATGCCACATTGATACCAATATCAATACCATATCATACCACACTGATACCGACATTGATACCAATATTGATACCAATTGATACGATATTGATACCAATATTGATACCAACATTGATACCAACATTGATACCAACATTGATACCAACATTGATTACCAACATTGATTACCAACATTGATACCAACATTGATACCAACATTGATACCAACATTGATACCAACATTGATACCAATATTGATACCAATATTGATACCGATACCAATTTGATACCAACATTGATACCAATATTGATACCAACATTGATACCAACATTGATACAACATTGGATACCAAATTGATACAATATTGATACCAACATTGATATTGATACCAACATTGATACCAACATTGATTTGATACCAACATTGATACCAACATTGATTACCAACATTGATTTGATACCAACATTGATACCAACAACATTGATACCAACATTGATACCATACATTGATACCAACATTGATACCAAACATTGATACCAACATTGATTGATACCAATTGATTTGATTTGA
>NW_020870052.1:123401-140901 GCF_003789085.1 Penaeus vannamei
TTTTTTTTTAATACAAAAAGGCATTTTTTTTTCTGTTTTGTTGTCTGCATGTTTTTTTTTTTTTTTTTTTTATCAGTTTCTCTATTTCATTTTTTACTTGTATCTTCTTTTTTCAAAAAATCTCTCGTTTCGTTATTTTTTTCTCTTCCTCGTTTATTCATTCATCAATCCATTGTTATTCTTTTATTCATTCTTTCTCCACCATCCATAAAACATAAATGAAATATACGCTCCCTTGTTCTAATATTTGTGGATACATTTTAGACGTGAAGATATTATTTCTACTTCTAGAATGTATTCAAAATTCATAAAAATTCTGCGTCTAGAGATCTGATCAGATTTTTGCTTTTCCCATCCTTCGTCTGCGTTTTCCATTTCTTTAATTATATTTTTGGAAATATTGGACTCGCCTTTTCGGTTTCCAGAAAACTAGACGGACACGAAGCATATGATTTATGTACAATGATCATCATGGCAGCTTTATAATATATATATACATATACGTATATATATATATATATATATATATATATATATATATATATATATATATATATATATATATATATATATATAATACACAAGCACAACACAGTACCGTGCAACAAACATAAAAAAAAGGAAAGCAGCCACAAATTGATATGTAAATAAACGTATATCTTCTTGAGGCTGTTTTCCTTTTTTTGTACACGTTACTGTGTTTGTGTTATATATATATATATATATATATATATATATATATATATATATATATATATATATATATATATATATATATATATATATATATATATATAATATATATATATATATATATATATATATATAATATATATAATATATATATATATATATATATATATATTATTATATATTATAGATATATATTATTATATAATATATATATATATATTATATATATACATATATATATAATATATATATTATATATATATATATATATATATATATAATATATATATATATATATATGTGTGTGTGTGTGTGTGTGTGTGTGTGTGTGTGTGTGTGTGTGTGTGTGTGTGTGTGTGTGTGGTGTGGTGTGTGCTGCACAAGTGTAAATAATGTAACAGAGTGGCGTTCGCCGCAATGCTCGCAACACCTGTCGGCAATGCCAGTCGCCTCAGTGATTTACCATGCGCACTGGCAGCCTAGTCTTAATCCGTACAGCATGCCGACAGATATTTGTTTGAGTAAGTGCCAGTGCCTCATAGCCTGTGGTATCCGAGTGCCACCTGCGCGAGGGAGAGGCTCTGGCTTTCTCTGTGTAGCTGCTGGAGTATTGGCGGTGGAGCTGTCCCTCTAGAATTTTCTGCTTGGGTTGACGATCATGGGATTTGGGGGCATATCCCTGCCCTCATCGGATAGTCTGTCAACAAGCTCGTTCCCTTTGATGCTTATGATAATTATTCTACCCTGAGCAATAATCCTCTGTACTATGGTGAGCACAGTGGTCAGGAGGTAGATGTCGTTGGGCACGCTGTTCTGTAGATTGTCAATGGCTGATCTAGAGTCTGTATGTATGACCACGTGTCCTCCCCTCAGGGACGTGTGGATTAGGGTCGCCATGATCATAAATGTCTCTGCTTGGAGCGATCCTGCCAGCTTCGTTTTGGACTGTCTCCAGTTTTCTATTAGTTTAGGCTTGGAAGCAATGAAGGCGACGGAAGCATAGTCCACAATAGGACGGACAGCATATGCATAGAATGCTCTTCGTAGTTTGTGTCCTGCTCCTATGTGACAGTCTTGCCTCTGATCGGCCAAGCAGGTACTGGATCTCCTTTTTGAATGTGAGTGTACGGTCGACCCAAACCCCAAGGTATTGGGAGAGCTTTGACCCATTCTAGATCCACCCCTGGGCACACATCTGTGGCATTTACATTATCTCAGAGCCATGGCTTTGAATTTTGCTGAATCTTTAAACTTGTCCTGTAACTCCTCAGACACAAGTTACATATATCGTGGGCTCTTCTCGGGCAGTGCCTAGCAGTGGAGACTTCATCATCGTCACCATTATCAGCAGCATTTTCATCTTCATCATAATCGATTTCATTTACATCATTACTTTCAGCATTTTCATTATCATTATCAACAGTATCAACATCATGACAATAAAGTTTGAAATTTGTAGAATAACCAGTATAAAACTGCGCCATTTTCATTCATCTATTAGATTCGTTTTCTATGAAGTAATATATGGATGACTATATTACTTTGTATTTTGATTTCCACTGAATGTTTTATTTATTCTTGTATACGGTCATATGTAAAATAGTAGTAATCTTATTTGCTGTGTAATATTAATTAGTTAGGAATTAGTGTGGATTAGTTAGACAGCAGTTACGGGCAATCAAGTATGACCATTTCCTCGGGCTGTTTCTGGTTATAATTATTCCAATGTCTCTTTTCTTATCTTATCTACTGTTTTTAATAATGTCTCCTAACTTGTATTGTTATAGGGGTCAATTTTTATTTCCCCGAACCTGACTACATACTTCTTGGGGTTGAATTCCATTTCCCCGGTGCAACTCTACATGCATATGTCCTCAATGTCCCTCTGGAGGTATTGGTATGAGAAATATATCTTAGACCTTGGTATTTTTGCATTGTTTACAAATATATTCATATAGCTACCTGGGCTTAAGTTTGACTCAAAATCATTGATGAAAATAAACACTATCTAAAAACTAAGGTATTCCACTAGTTACCCATACCCATATGGACTGCTTCCCTCTAATTAGTGTACTATATGTATTTCAAGTAGGATATTTTTCATCAATCTGAGGAGTCTTCCTTTCACTGTGTGTAAGTGATCAAATTTATATAACACACTAATGTGACACCTTATTACTGAACACTTATTTAAAGACTACACAATCCACAGAGCCATCTCTTGTAATATTTCACAAACTCTCATAAAAACAAAGGAGATTTGCTACACATCACCTACCCTTCCTAACACCAAATTGCCTGTTTGATATATTGTGCCCATTGTTTCCATACTAACAGCTTACTTATCATGCTGGTTAATGAAACCGGTCTATAATTTAAAGGTATGGCTTGTTGTTGGTCTGATATAAAGGTGCAACATAGGCGAGTTTCCAAGCTTTTGGTAGTTATAATGGTCTCCTTGTATTTTGAAATATGAACACCAAAGGAGTACACTCAATTGTTTGACACATTCCCAAAGAACCCAGTTAGAAATCGCATCAGGTCCCTCTGCTTTAGTTTTGTCTAACCCTTTTAGTATGTCTTTTATTTCATTCTGTTTGTGTGATATTTTCAATATTCTAATTGAAAATTTTAAGGTCCTTTAGAAACATGTGCGGCCGTGGGCATGGGCATTGGCATGTGTGTGTTTATTGCTTGATATTTGTGGCTAAAAATGCATGGTGGTTTAAAATACGAAATCATTTGAAAGTGTACCAAAAGGATTCTTTGGAACTATTTATAGAATACATGTCAATCAACAATATTTAATAGAAAATATTCACTTCATTATCTTAAACAACTTAACATACTTCCTGTAAAGTATTATGAAATTAAATAATGACTTACAAATATCCGTTTCATCAAAATTCTAATTCTACTCAGTTGCACTTCTTAGTTTAACTCTATCTTTAACAACAACATATTTGTCAGTTCTGTTGGAGAGCTTTTTGTTGAGCAGCGAGCACAGTTCAGTTTCCGACTTGACATGACCATCAGCTCCGTGCACAGCGTAGTATTCTCCGAACACCATTTTCTTAAGCTTGTTGATCTTGAGTCCCTTCTCTGGAGCTGTCTGTAGACATTTGGTTATGGCGGTTTTCCACTTGAAGGGCGAAGGACACTCGCCTGTGACAGCACTTCCATTTACTGTCTCTGCCTCCTCCACAGCCGTTCCATTCACTTCTTTGCATGCGTTTTCTTGTTCGTTCTCCTCTTCTCCTTCTTGGCGTTTGTTCTTCTTCTTCTTCTTTTTCTTGGGTTCCTCCACTTCTCCCTCGGCTTCCCCATTCTTCTTGGTTGAGTCATTCTCCTTTTCATCTGATGCCTTCCTCTTCTTCCCTTCTTTGGTTTTTTTGTTGTTGTCTCCCTCACTTTCCTTTTTCAGCTGTTCTTTCTTCTTTGCCTCATCAAATACTTTCCATGCCTTCTCCAAGATCTGCGGGTCCCTAATCCTCATGCAGTTCGCTAGAAAGTTCTGTTAACAAGAGACAGAGAAAGAAATAAACAGTTATTACATCAGTCTGACACATTCCAATTTAGTTAAAATATAAACCATATTTCAGTGAGGTCTTGCCTCAAGATGCAGAGGTCAACGTTCTTTTCCTGTCACTGAACCACAGTTGATACACCCAGTCAGGCTGGGTGCCCCAAAGGGACATCATCTTTGCCTGGATCAAGGGAGTTCTTAGGCATAGAGTGAACTTTACCAATCAGCCAAAACTTGCTGTGAGAAAAAGCGAAGGTCATGAGGGGTATCCTTTTTATAATCTTTTATCTTTTCCACCACTTTATCACCATCCCTACCATTCTATTCACTCTCATCCTCTTATTTATCATCGTACTCTTCAAAAATTAATATCATTACCATTAAAAGACTATATCGATGAACAAGTAACATCTGAAGTTATCTTGCTACTTCTTGCTTTTGATAAATTGAGCATTTTGTTTTATGATCAACAAAGAAACAGTACTTTTTTTCTTTTATATTCTCAATTTGTTTCTGTGATATTGCTAATGATGTCTGAACAGAATTCCCAGTGACATGTAGAAAAAAGGTTTGGATACGAGTGAATGTTTTCACTGTGCAATAGATGTATTTGATGTGTTTTAATCATATCGTCCTAAGAAACAACTGTCAACAAGATTTTAGGACATGCTTGTATACCAGACACGAGGTGAAGATTTCCTTGACATTCGTGATCTCTTGCATAATAGGAGTCACCACGACTTTTGTAGCTGCCACTCAATCACAATATATGCTGCTCTTATTATTTTCTGTTTTTCAAATCCTGTATGGATCACTTTTGTTCACTTCCAGTCTGGTACATGTCCAGCTTCATGAGCATGCACTGCCATGGTGTTTTAAGCTATTGGTGACAAGCATCAATTCATGTTCATTAATCCTGGTGCTGAAGCCACATCCCATTTCATCCTATATTAGGCTTTATCACACCTGTTGCAGCATGGGCATTATACAGCACTGTTAAGAGTTACTTGCAGGCAATTTCCTATCTCATACAAAATCTTTTGCTAGACATATTGATACAAGAATAACAAAACATCTGCTGATCATCTTCGAGATGTTACACTGTGGTTGTATGAGAAACTTTGATAATTTAAGAGGTGTTGGGTTGGAGCTTCCTCTCAAAGAGTGGGTAATAAGGGGTATGTCACGATTATCGGTAAATCTACAACTCATGTCTGATAAACAATCATTGTTTGTAATCTTACCTACAAACACCGTAATCATCATAGCTTTTTTTGCATCTGCTGCAGCATAAACAGTATACAGTACTGTTGGGACTACCTATGGGAAACTTCCTAATTTGCATAATTCTTACTGATATATTGTAACCATCATATCATTATCTAGCTGACCCATGCATTTCTAATGACCACATTATCAAAATAATAAAATATATGTATATCATCCTTCTGAAAACTAATTAGATTCATTCAAATTAAGCTACTAATGAGCGCAGTTGTGCAACCAATTAAGAGTAACAGCAGTGTTAGGTGTATATATCATAGAGATTAACAGTATTACTTTCTACACTAAAGATACCTTGACAAAAGACTTAACAACTGATTACCTTTGAAATTGTCACGTCACAAAAATGGGATATTTAACCTGTGGACCTTTTTTTTCTTCACACATGTATCAATTGTCCTACTAACCTCAAACTTTGTCTTTTTACGAGGTATGTTTGTGAAGACAATAATGCGGTTGAGGATCTCTTGCAGCTGTGGATCCATGTTGGGCGTGACGCGAACGTGTTCCTGGACATTGGCTATCCAGGCCTCCTGTTTCTTCTCCCCTTTGTTCTCCTTCTGCACGTAGTTGCTGCCACCATACTTCTGGTCTTCTGTTATGCACTTGAAATGGTTTGCATACTCCTGGCCCCTGTGGGGTGGAAAAAATAAATATATTTATAAACATACCTCTAAATACATGTCACACACAAATACACAAAAACACACACACAAACACGCATGCATGCACACACACACATGCACACCTGCATGCGTACACACACACACACTTATGTACACACACACACACACATGTACACACACACACACACACACACACATAGAGAATTGTGCACACATGCTTACACACCTTAATATACACTGAAGGTAATACTATCCCATAACTATATAAAATACTGAAACACTCCCTTGCAAATTCTGATTCTTTAATTTCAAAGATCTCTCTTCAGTTCAAGACTGAAGAACCAAATACAGCATTACAAAAAAACACTGTACTAATACTGCTTTTAATTTCATGTCAATATTATAAGGAGTTCTTTCTCAGACCTTGAAGCTTTACCTCCCAGATGCATCAGTATCCCAAGTTTCCTTTAGCAATAAAAATAAAATACTCTTTTGCATCCTCTTAGAAAATTATTTTAATTTGCATTATTACTATTAGCAGTTGACCTTAGTCTTAAATGTCAAGCATAAGAACTTACCAAAACTCTTTGTTGCAATCCATGCAGGACACATACTCGACATAACGGCAACGGAAAGCACAGTGCTTCTCCACCTGGTTTTTCTTGAGTGATGCGCCACAAGATCCGCAGACAAAGAACACCATGTCTGATTGACTCAACAACGATTACTCTGAAAATGTCAATAAAATATATAAATAAAAATTAGTCATCAATTCATTGCCAAATCAAATGTCTCACAATCCCACCCACTCTAACTAAGAAAATTATACCTTAATTGGAGCAGCTGTCCAAAAGGTTTATGACACTGCTGTGGTTGCTAATAATGAGTATCAGTGAGAAATTCTTGCTGGTGTCAGTCAGTCACTTAAGTGGTGCTCTACGTTGAGCACAACTTTATATAGTATAGAATCTGCCCTGCCTTCTCTCTGTGATGTTGGCAGTTCTGCAAACTTCAAAACTGCTAAAATGGCTAGTATGCTTTTATGGACAAGCAAAGTAATAAAAATTATTCTTTGTCTACTGCCTTATCCCTATAGCCTTAAATCTGTACAATTCTTTTTTATCTAGATCTAGATTCATATGGCGGCAATGACCCAGATATTTTTAATGCCACTGCCCCGGCCATCCAAATGGTGGGGGGGACATCCAATCAGATAGTGACTTTGAAACTTATTTAAATTGAAGAATGTGTTTATTTCATATCGCATCTGTGTATACATATTCAAACTCTCTCTCTCTTTCATATTTCTCAATACTAGGCCTTATACTTGATTCTTTGGGGCATACAATCAAGGTCGCTCCAGGCATCACCAGACCTTTGTACACCACTGGTAAAACACATCATTCACCCAAGCTCCGAGAGTAACAGAAATATTAAAGCTACATAATGTGATCTTCATCTTTTCCTGAGTCAAGAAACACCAACAACAACAGCACCTGCATTCGTATGTACAAGTAAATACCTCAACATGCCATCTATGAATATACAATAAAAATAAATTATTCATATTTAAAGCTATTTGTCTGAAGAACTCTTATACGAACATTATCTTTTTCAATAGAATTTTGAGCACACAATTGCGCTGTTTGCTATCTGACATAGTTGTATCTACATGGCATGACTCTTTTCCCTGAGATGTAGTGCTTGGCACATCTATAACATGTAAGTAAAATAGAAATAGACCTCAAACCTTGCAAAAAAAATATATCTATATCATGCACAGATTGTAACAAGAGCCTGTTAGCATTTGCAGCCAGATTTCAAGGACATCCAGATTAGTGTTTTGCCTATCCTGTGCCGGAACTCTGCTCTTTCCTCCACATCAACAAAGATAAAGTCTTGTGTTTCAAGGGGGTTAATCCTGAGTGAACCGCACCCCCGCATAAATGCCCCCACGGGAAGGGTGTCCAGGGGCTGAGTGGTTAGTCAGGCTGCTTCATTAGAATGTCTTGTATAATAAACGCATGGGTCCTTTGCGGGATGATAACTATTATAACCATAGTGGACCCAAGAGACTGAGAAAACATGAAATATGCAGCTGAGTGAGTGAGTGAAGTGGAATGAGTGGAATGAGTGGAGAGAGTGAGTGAGTGAGTGTACGTACATATCCAATAAAATTACGAGAAAAGGACGTCAGGCGTCAAACGAAATTGCAAAAGAAACACAAAATAACGTACACAGACATATGGCAACATACTAAAACAATATCTAAGTAATAACATGAGCAATGTAGATACTGCTTAGCATTATAAGGCAATTTATGGTAAATAAAACCAAGTTAATTACAAACATCTTGCCTAAAATTGTGGATAATATTACTTGTGTTTTATATGATTATTTACGTCTTGAACTTCCTCTAGCCCGAGTTTTAAAATCAAAAATATAATCCTTTACCCTGTGCTTCATACTTTAAAAAATATAGATAATAATAAACATATTCTATGAGAAAAATCTGGAAAATCAAAACTCAAAATACGTTCATTATTTTTCAGACACAATTACCACCGCACACAATAATCCAACCAAACAGACATCAGATAAAATGTCAACTTCTTCACTAATTCTACGAAACGACTTACAACCAAATTAAATCAATAACTCACCTGTTATAAGATTGGAAGGGACGAGACTCAGGCAAGTTTCATACGCTCGTTGTAAACACGTGTGAATCCGGATCGGCGTTCGCGGGGGATGGCGACGGCGGTACGCGAACGGGGCAGACAGACACGCACGCACAAGCATATATGCACATGCACAATAATGCATAAATCCATACACACGCACGCAACACACACACACACACATACGCACACATATAATAATACACACACACACACACACACACACACACACACACACACACACACACACACACACACACACACACACACACACACACACACACACACACACACACACACACACACACACACACACGCACACGCACACGCACACACACACACACACACACACACCACACACACACACACACACACACACACACACACACATATTATCATATTTTTATATAATTACCGGTACTATTGTCATTATTACCATAATGATAAGGGCAGCAGGAATCAACAATAACAATGTAATAGTGATACTGCTAGCGATGATAGTAATAATAACAATGATAATGATAATAACGAGAATGATAATAAAGAATTATGATATGATAACAATAAAGGTAGCAATAATGATAATGATAATAGTGATATGATATCATAACACAATAATAACAATAATAATTATGATAATAACAATAATGAGGATAATAATGATAATAACAATAATGATGAAAACAATAACATATAAAAAATGCTCTAATCATTATTATTACTATCATAACCTTTATCATAAGAATAAAATAATGATAGTAAAGATAATAGTAATAACAGTGATGTTAATGAAAGTGAAAACACCAATTACAATGATAATAGTATTAATAATAATAGTAATGACAGGGATAATGATAGACGTAACGATAATGACAATAATGATAATAAATAAAGTACTCTAATAATAATGATAATAATGATGATAATGATAATACTAATAACAATAATGATAATAATAATGATGCTTATGATATCAGTAATAACAATGATAATGATAATGTTAATAATGGTAATAGATAATGATCATAAGGATAGTGACAATAATAATACAAGTAATAATAATGAAAAATAATAATAGTGATAACAACAATGATATTAATAACAATAAGATTTATGATAATAGAAATAACTGAAATACTAATAGTGATGATAATAAAGATGATAATGGTAATGATAATAATAACAGTAATAATGAGAATAATGATAATAATAATAATAATGATAATGATAATAATAATAATAATGACAACAACAACAACAACAACAATGATAATAATAAATAATAATAAAATAATAATGATAATGATAATAACAATAATAATAATAATAATATTAATAATAATAACAATAATAATAATAATGATAATAATCAAAATAATAATAATCATAATAATGATGATAATATATATAATATAATAATATAATAATAATAATATGATGATATGATAATGATAATAAATAATAATAATAATAATAATAATAATAATAATAATATAATAATAATAATAATATAATAATAATAATAATAATAATAATAATAATAATAATAATAATAATGATAATGGTAATAATGAAAATACTGACAGTGATGATAATCGTAATAATAACGATAATGATAAGGATAAGGATAATCAATAACATTATCATCATTATTACTATTATCATGATAATGATAATTATACTATTGACAATAATGATACTGATGATAATATCAGTAATGCTAATAATGGTAATGATGATGATAATAAAGATAATAGTAATAATATATTATTGATAATGATAACAAGGATGATAATAATAATAATGATAATGATAATAATAGTAACAATAATCATGATATAAATGATAATGATAATGATGATAATAATAACAATAATGACAATGATAATGATAACAATAATAGTAATGATAATAACAATAATAATGGGAATGATAATCATAATCATAATCATAATCATAATAATAATATAAAACAACAATGATAATAATAATAATAATAATAATAATAATTATTATTATTATTATTATTATATAATAATAATAATAATAATAATAATAATAATAATAATAATAATAATAATAATAATAATAATAATAATAATAATAATAATAATAATAATAATAATAATAATAATATTACTCCTACTACTACTTATAATACTACTACTAATGATAATGATAATGATAAAAATGATAATGATGATAATAATGAGAATGAGAACGGTAATAATAATATGAACAATAATAACAACAATAATAATGATAACGATAATATAAATGATAATAATAATGATGATTTTGCTAACAATAATGATGATGATAATGATGATAACGGCAATAATAATAGTAATACATATAAGAATAAGAATATTAGTAATAATAAGGATGATAATAAGAATAGGGATAATAATAAGCATCAAAATAAGAATGACAGTTATGACACTGATAATGTAGAGAATAACAATAATGATAACCATGATATTAATTATTATGATAATGATAATAACAATAATAATAACAACGATTTCAAACCTACCGCCGAACCTATGTTGTGACTGTAAACAAAGAGAAAAAAGAGCAGCCCTTTGCGCAATATTGACTCCCATTTGCATACACCCACATTAAAGCCATAATTATTAAACAAAGAATCGGATTTAAACATAGAATACTAATTAGCCTGATACTCACTAAATTGAGTCCGCCTACCATTGCAAAACTAGATTTTTCTCTGCCAAGTGTCACTGTAACAGCTGACTCCCGTGTGTTGGCCATCAGCTGATTGACACAAACCTCATGATAAAGAGCCTTCTGACACACGATATGACACTTTTCTAGCATTTAGGTACGTGTTGGTGTCGAAATTTAAGGATGGAGTTAGAGGAGGATTCCTGAATAGTGGTTTGAAGAGGGTTGTTGAAGCTGAAACCCTTTGCAATTTTAGTATTTTCTCAAATTTTCCTAAAACTCGTCATGATATTTTCCATGACTGCATGTTTGTTATTACTCTTGTGTTAGTATTGTTATTAACTTTATTTTAAGCGTTTTTATTGTTTCTGATACAATTACCGTGCTGTTTATTACGTTCATGTGCATTAATTTGTCAAGAAGTTGAGCTTATTGTGAATAGAAAGAGAAGTTCTTATAAGAACAGAAAAGACCAGAAAAGTTCTTGCAATGTGATGCAACTGTGTTCTTCAGTACATTTGTTCTTGAAATCATTCTCTTATTTCATCATAGGGCTTGGTTATTATTCAGTGAAGGTCCATATAGTTAATACTGAGTATTTTGCTATTGACACTTATAATATTGTCTGCAGAAAAGTATATATAAAGCAGTGTAGACAGGGTGGAGACAGCAACTCCTGAGTGTGATATATTGCGCCCTTCCAGTTTACAGACGCTTTGATAATGTAAGCAAAATTATAAACAGAGTTTCACTAAATATTATATCAATATTATCTGCCGGTTTGTTAGAATTGTGCGAAGCCCGACCCAAAGAATATTTGTGTACTTGATATGCATAAATAAAGAAATAAATACATGTTTATCAGGCTAGACATGCATAACAACCGGGCAAATAGATAGTTAAGTATATATCTATCAGATACCTTATTTTTGCATCAGTATTTATGAAAATTCATTGGGTTGGGCCTGGCACAATTTTAACTAACTGGCCGTATGACTAGAATTATAATCTCCACAAAGGAAGGGTTAAAGGCTGTGGTTTCCCTTAGGAACGGCATATAAGTGACTAGGTTCAGTGTATTGGTATAGTTCATCATAGTTTTTGAGTATTTTTTTTAATTATTATTATTTACCCCACAATTTTTCTGTTATATCTCATGCCTTCCCCAATTATCAGGTCTAAAGTCATTGCTCCCTCTCTTGGCGCACCCTTAGGTTTTCGCCTTTTTAAACATAGAGGTTTTGTTCATCTCATTGCGGATACTTTGCCTGACCGGTTCCTGGTCGGGATCGGAAAAAAGTGTATTGTATTCTTTTATCTTCTGCAGTGGTACTTTTGCCAGCTAAGAATGGACTTTGTATTTTTTTTTTTTTTTTTTTTTTTTTTTTTTTTTTTCTTAATTCTAGGCTTCTGTTAAAGACGTGTCAGATGTACAAAGTGCAAGTTGTAATATGAAATATTTTGATCTTCGGTTGAAATGATGTGCGGTTTCATTTACATCTCAGATGTTATTATTGTTTTATTTTATAATGATCTTTTTTTCAATTTTCATGTGCATGTAACATTGCTTAGAATTCACTTACAAAAAAAAAAAAAAAAAAAAAACGCAAAGCTAGGCAAGGGTTTTAGGGTTATAGAAATGGATCCGTTTCTACAGTGATTTTCTTTCTTGGAAGTACAGATCTAGTTCCCGATCCCAACAAAACTTACCTGACCTAACCTAACCTATCCAACCTAATCTAATCTAGCCTAACAAAACCTATCAACCTAACCAACTTAAGCTAACCTGAATAACTTAACCAACCTAACCAAACCTAACCAATTCAGCTCATCATCAGCAGTACTCGGTTGCATTCGACAACCTCGATCTCGATTCAAGGAAGTGTTCCGGTTGTCCGTGTCTGCAGATAGAGAAACAGATCCATTTCCACAAGATGATTTTCGGGCTAAGCAGCAGATTTTTCATTTCTATAACTACTTCGAGAATTTTTTTTTTATATCATCTAGCATTCTTTGATGTAGTGGATTCATGACAGAAATAATGAATTTTGCAGACCCAGCACCGAAATAAAAATAAGGAAGCCATGTCAAAACACTCAGGCACAGCATCAGCGCGTCTGAGGGCCGACTACATGAGATTAAAACGTGACCCAGTGCCATACGTGACAGCTGACCCTCTGCCTTCAAACATTCTTGAGTGGTAAGTGGGAAGACGTTGCTTTCTGTTGGTAATTCACAGAAACCATTTGCTTGTTATTTTGGTTGAGTAAGTGAATAATGTTTATCTATTTATGTATTCATTTTTTATCTAGCTATTATGTGTGATTGTGTGTGTGTGTGTGTGTGTGTGTGTGTGTGTGTGTGTGTGTGTGTGTGTGTGTGTGTGTGTGTGTGTGTGTGTGTGTGTGTTGTGTATGTATGTGTGTGTATGCGTGTGTGTGTGTGACGGTACTTAGCTTAGTAAATCACCTTGCCAGTGTTAATACATATTTTGGACTTAGTGTGATAATTATCACCAATAAACAGATGCTACTTACAAGATTGCCGGTCATGCTAATGAAGCCTGTATCAGTTCCAATCCACACTTTCCCATACTAATAAACAGGTCACCAAATATCATGCCCATACAACGAAAAATAATATAGCACAAAATGCCAAGCAGACGTAACCAACCCCACACTTGCATTTGCAGGCATTATGTTGTGGAAGGGCCAGAGCAGAGCCCCTATGAAGGCGGTTATTACCATGGCAAGTTGGTGTTCCCGCTGGAGTACCCGTTCCGACCGCCCAGCATATACATGATCACACCCTCGGGTCGCTTCAAGACCAACACGCGACTGTGCCTCTCCATCTCAGACTTTCATCCCGACACCTGGAATCCAGCCTGGTCTGTGGCCACCATACTGACTGGACTCTTGTCATTTATGGTGGGTATAGAGGTTTTGGGTATTGGGGCATCAGCTGTTGATGGGCTTTCTCATAAGAGGTGGCTGTGCTTGTATAGTTATGGTTTCTTACAAGTTTAGAAGTGGAATTTGGTATGTAGGTGTTGAAGACTCCAGAGTATATATATATATATATATATATATATATATATATATATATATATATATATATATATATATATATATATATATATATATATATATATATATATATATATATATATATGTGGGGGGGGGTAAGAGTAAAATCCTATTTTTTCTTCTTCTAATAATAATAATTGTCGTCACTTTGTTATTTGTAGTAAATGTTTTTTCCTGTTTTCTGTTCACATTCTTCTCATTGATTTATGATTTCCCTTTTCATATCATTATCCGCATTTCCTCCTCCCCTTCAGCACTTGTTCTTTAATAGAAACAGAAAAAATATCTAGCTTTTTGTCACTATGAGTTTAATAACTCTTGCTAGATTTTATTTACTTTTTATGAATATAAAATGTAGTACTCTGATGTGAATCTTTGTTTTTTTAAGGTAGTTGCTAGCATTGTATTCAAACCAAATCAGAGAACTATCTCTTCATTCCAGCTGGAGAAAGCCCCAACATTCGGCAGCATAGAGACAAGCGACTACGAGAAAAGACAATTGGCCCAGCAAAGTTTAAGCTTTAATTTGAAGGACAAGATTTTTACGGAACTCTTTCCTGAAATCACAGAGGTAAGTCATCTTTAAGGTCTGTGATGCCTTACATATACGTACTCATGTGTGATTTACATATTCTTTATGCATATTAGTTTATTTGAAAATAATGTAAAGTTTTCATCGTTTCTTTTTTTTTTTTCTTTCTTTTTTTTCTTTCTTTCTTTCTTTCTTTCTTTCTTTCTTTTTATTACTGAATTCAGTAATAGATCTGGAATTTCTCTCATTCTTTCTTTAAATTGAATGATTTAGAAATGTGTGTAGATGGCCATATATTTTTGTAGTGTGTGTGCTTGAACATCATTACTATTAATAATATCAGCAATGTTTTTGTTTATTTATATAGTGATGATTGACATCAGTTATTGCCATCACTTTATCATCACCATTCTCATCAGATATTATAATCAGTGTTATAATGTCATTGCCATAAATAGGGATGGAATCCTATTTACTATTATTTTATGGGTTACAATCTGTGTTTATCTCTGTTTACATGAATTTATGTGTGTAATTTAGACTGTAATGCTTATTTTGGTGATTGAAGATTATAAATACTCTGACTAGAAGACGATACAGGAGCATTGACCGGAACTGCTTGATTACATTAATATATTCTCACCTCTTAGGGGTTAAAACAGTCACCAAGCTTTGCAGTTAAAGGGACTATGTTAATTTTTTTTACATGTGTGACTGTGTGTGTGTGTGTGTGTGTGTTGTGTGTGTGTGTGTGTGTGTGTGTGTGTGTGTGTGTGTGTGTGTGTGTGTGTGTGTGTGTGTGTGTGTGAGTGAAAGGCTAGTGTTTAGGTTGCTTTTATGGCATTAAAATTTACCTCATGGAATAGTCCTAGAATCCCCTCTGTCTTATTCCCTATATGCATAATATATAGTTAGCAGTAGAAGGCTCAAACCAGATTACTGCACTTTAAAAATATGGTATCTAACAAAGAAAATGGATGTGAAGGAGAGGAGATTGTGAAGTTGAGGGTCAGAAAATGGGCAGCAAGGCTTTCTGCTCAGTATGATACCAAGAAGCCAACCTAGGTCATCCCAGAAAGACTTTCAAGCATGTTTGAATGTTGCAAAGTATGCATTGAAAGGTGTGCCGTGTGGTGCAGTGGTTGCGTACTCATCTAGCAATCTTGCTGAACTGCATTGAAATCCCTTACTGCCAGTGAATGGTAGCCCTGTCAAATCCTTGCACACGGGGTAATTAAGAAACACAATAAGCAGGCAGCCATAATTTGACCAAAGTCACAAGAGCCTGTAACACCAAACTCTAAGTTATTATTGTTGTTATTATTATTATTATTATTATTATTATTATTATTATTATTATTATTATTGTTACAGTCTAGTTGATCCTTTGAATATGAAGTAACAGAAATCCAGTCTCATGATATAATGAGGATTGAGGAGGAGTCAGTTTTGGGGAGGACAGCATTCCTTGACAATAAAGTAAAGACTGGACCAACTCTGCCCTCAAGTTTGTGTTTAGCTTCAGGTGAGAGGGAGGTCTATTTCCTAATCCAAAATCTAGCACACTGCCAGGACCTGACTTTGGGAAAGACCAATTTGCAATAATGATGCTGTATAAACAGTTCCAAACTCAAGGTTGAAGTAGAAAATGAACCAAATAGTGTTTTTTCAGATGGTAGAATGTACGCCTCCACAATCTTAGTCATTTTCTTTGTTTGATGCCTTGCTTTCTTCTTAGAGCAATCATCAAAGGTTTATTTATTTAATTATTTATTTATTTATTTATTTAATTATTTATTTAATTGTTTGATTCCTTGGTAAGGGCTATACATACTCATGGAAAAAGAATAAAGCATGTGCAGCCATGATAAATCTTGTTATATTTAAGAAAGTATAGTTCTTTATTTGTCGGCACTTGTGAGCTATTGAGACAGCAGATAGCCTATGAATGACTTTGCTTCCAGGGATGTTATGACAATGCAACAAGTTTCTTCCTAAATACATAAATATGCAGTGCTTCACATCAGGTGCCACATTTTCTTTGCAAGTCCCATTAAGTATATATAGGTGTGAATACATGTAAGGATGTGGAATTACAAAAGTATATGCATATATTAGTGTTTATATAGGGAAGCAAGAATGGCATGATATGATTTGCAAAGGGAGGTTGTGGTCAACAAATGGAAAGGACATTTCTAGTAGACACAGACACACACACCAACATAATGTCTCTTTTTCCCACAGACTATCCAAGAGAAACTGGCACAACGTGAGCAGGAGTTGGCGGAGAGAGCCAAAGCGATAGAGACAGGGAGCCTGAGTGAAAAGGACCGCACGAACTCAGACAGCGGCAACCAGAACCTCGATGCCAGCCACATGTCTGCCCT
>NW_020870052.1:148401-160901 GCF_003789085.1 Penaeus vannamei
TATATTATATATATATATATATATATATATCCGGGGAGACGCGAATTTAGGCTTTTTAAATACACAAATCTCAAAAATAGTGAAAATATTTGCGGAATGTTAATGTCTAAATTCGAAACCTTTTTAAAACAATTTGTAAGCCGCTACATTATTGCTTCAATGCAAATGCGAATCTGCATTAATTCAGTGTGGTTATCTTTTCCAAGTAAATGCATTATGAATCTCTAAAAATGGCGTGAAATGTTATTTTTAAAGATTATCGCTGCAACAAACTATTATTCTCAGAGTACGTCATATATTCTTACAGAAGTTCGAAAGAAAAACAGGTTTGTACAGAATTTGCAACTTTACATACGAATAAAACAAACAAAAATGTGTTATATTCATTTATTCTTTCAAAACACAAATTGGCTGCATCTAAACTATATTCTTCATTTTCTTTCTTTGATTTTCAATAGCATTTTTTCACAATGTATATGAACAACAACGAAAATGCAATAAGATAACTAAAATGAGTCTTCTTTCTTTATTCAACCTGATTCCAGTTTGACCTGTGTTTTAATGACCTCAGGTAGAACATCTTTGTTCGACCGTCGACCTTTCTGTACATCACTAGCGGAGGATGACAAATATTCGACTTCGTTAATGAGATGCCAGAAAAAAAGTTTACAAGATAAATGGCGATTTTTGAATTGATATCAGCGCTTCTGTTACCAAGACCTACGTGTCATAGATACCCGATTGCATTTTGTTGTATTTTGTTATTAATGCGTATATGAAACACTGGAAACCTATGATATTCCTTTGGTAAAATATGTGATATGTTATTCGACTAAATATATTCAGGACTATGCACTTTTCTCCTAATTTACATCTAACATTACCAAAGAAAAGACAGGTTTTAATTTCGTGAACTTAAAAATGACCTTTATAAAGTCTTCTGCTCGACTGATGACTCCACACAACATCCGGAGAATTTTTTTTCACTTTCTAACCTAACTTTCCATTTCCTTAACCTTCACACTACAAGTTCAGCGTAAATGATGTGACGTCACTTTCTCATTAATTCCGCTCTGGGTGACAGCAGACACTCAGATCCTGGACATTGCTTGATTTATTATGATCTCCGATGCTTGTAATGTAATACTGATATTATCATTATGACTTTGTGTCTGTTTGTGTACCTATGCATCTTCCTTTCTTATCTATCTATCTGTCGGTCTATCCATCTATTTATCTGTCTGCTTATTTATTTATCTATCTATCTATCTATCTATCTATCTATCTATCTATATACACACACACACACACACACACACACACACATATATATATATATATATATATATATATATATATATATATATATATATATATATATACCTCCACTCAACTTTCTATCTGTCACAGGCTATCTGATACTTTATGCACGTGCACATTATATATAAACATATATTTGTTTGTCTGCCTTGGCTATATACTATGCGTAAACATAAACACACACGCACGCACACACACACACACACACACACACGCACACACACACACACCACACACACACACACACACACACACACACACACTCTCTTTCTCTCTCTCTCTCTCTCTCTCTCTCTCTC
Organism: Penaeus vannamei; assembly: GCF_003789085.1. Classification (NCBI taxonomy): domain Eukaryota; kingdom Metazoa; phylum Arthropoda; class Malacostraca; order Decapoda; family Penaeidae; genus Penaeus; species Penaeus vannamei. Next base: position 150,021 of record NW_020870052.1, read on the forward strand.
TCTCTCTCTCTCTCTCTCTCTCTCTCTCCTCTCTCTCTCTCTCTCTCTCACTCACTCACTCACATACACATACAAGTGTGTATGTGAGTGTGTATAATTAATCAATCAGCTGATTAACATCGGAACTTGTTATACCAACACTTTAACACCGATATGATGGCATCCCTATGAATATCACTTCTTGACCGCCAGTCCGGTGTTATCACGGTCTAAATCAGGGTCTGCGCCAGTATACCAGGAATGGATGCGTCAAAGAGTAGCCAAAGCATATGTGTGGTTATATTCGGCTTATGTGTGGTTATATTAAGTCTTTGTGTGGTTATGCTTAATATCTTATGGTGGTTATATTTCGCCTTATGTGTGGTTATATCTCGCCTTATGTGTGGTTATATCTCGCCTTATGCGTCGTTATATTTCGCCTTTTAAGGATTGCAGTAAATTGGTCCATTGGCTCGAGACAGATCAGCTGATGACCTCGTTCACGAAAAGGAGCTTTGTGTCGTGGGTCCTTTGACTGCATCGGCTGTCACGTTGACAAATGTTAATGAATTCAATGTTCATTTGCCCTTTGCACTGAGGAGACGCGGTGACAGACAGGGAGAGAGAGAGGGAGAGAGAGAGGGAGGGGGGGGAGAGAGAGAGTGAGAGAGAGGAGAGAGAGAGAGAGAGAGAGAGAGAGAGAGAGAGAGAGAGAGAGAGAGAGAGAGAGAGAGAGAGGGAGAGAGAGAGAGAGAGAGAGAGAGAGAAGAGAGAGAGAGAGAGAGAGAGAGAGAAGAGAGAGAGAGAGAGAGAGAGAGAAAGAGCGAGAGATGAGATTAGATTGATAAACATTTAAACAGATAGACAGAATAAAGAAAGGGAAATAAACTTATAAATAAATGACAGGGATAGAGAGAGAGAGTTTGGTGATGGCGAATACGAAAGAAAACTGAAGAAATATAACCTATCTATTTTAGTCACGCCCATCTAAGGAGATAATGACCACATTCATTAGAATCACTATTATTATGAAGAAAATAAAGTGGGAGAACAATCTATTTTTATATATTATTATTATTATTATTACTATTATTATCTATTCTTTACAGGATGTACTCTCGCTAAGGTTAATTCTGTCCTTCTATAATCGTCACTTTTAATTTTTCATCGTTATTATCTATTTCCTTTTCGACATTCACGCTGCCGTCATTATCATTTTCATTTCTTTCATTTCCTTTAGTTCAATTTAACCTTAATTTTATCCGTTTTTTTTCTTCTTTAATGTCATCATGAACATCTTCCTTTTCTTCATTTAAATTTCTATCATCTTCCTTTTCTTCACTGTCCTCTATTTCATTTTCCTCTCTTCCTCCTCCTCATCATCATCATTTTCTTTCTCTTCACTGTTATTTACCATCTCCTCTTCTTGTTTTTTCGCGAGTGTAGAAGACTCATCATCCTATATGCTGTTACTATATTTATCATCTTTCTTTATTATCCTAGTCAATTAGCATCTTCTTTTTTTCTCCTCCCTCTCTTCCTCCTCCTCCTCCTGCCTTCTTCTCATTCTTCATCATCATCTCTTCTTCTCCTCCTCCTCCTTCTTCTTCTTCCCCTGCTCCTACTCTTCCCTCCTCCTTCTCCTTCTTTTTCTTCCTCTCCTCCCCTCCTCCTCCTATTCTACCTTCAACTCCACCAAATCCTCCTACTCCATCTCCACCTCCACCTAATCCTCCTCCCCCACCTACTCCTACTCTTCCACCTCTACCTAATCCTCCTCCTCCATCCTCCTTCCTCTTCTTCTCCCTCTTCCTCCCCACCACCATCATCCTGTGTTCCTCTGCCCCTGAGATCGGCGGCGTCGGTCCTCGCAAGTCTGAGCCTCATATTGAACAGGGACCTCACGCGCCAGACGTACGACCAGATCATTACTCTCTTCTCTACTGCATAGCTTTGGCCGTATTTGTTATCGAAACTCGATCATTGTAAGTATTATCGAAGGAGCTTCTTGGAATGATAGAGAGTGCAGCGTGTAAGGGAGGTTATGGGGAATTATAGAGCGAAATGCGTATCATATGGTAGTACGAGAGTTTGGGTCGCAGTGAGTCTGGAATCTTTTCGAGTCTCGACTTTAGTTTGACAGAAGGCGTTGTGGAAGGAGGGCTACGCTCTTCGTTGACCGCAGGCCTTAAACTTGGCATAGATTATAGAAAGAGGGAGTGAAGTGTTGTTTTTAATGGTATTCAAATGCTATCGAGTGCAAGAGCATAGCATGTGATTGTGTGTGCGTGTGCCAAAGCGTTGAAAAATTATAGACACTCGTGGAAATCCATTTTAGTATTTTGAGAGATAGGCCTACCTACAGCAAATTGCCATAGAATAGTGACTATGGGCCTATCGATTCCTGTAGTGTGATTCGTGGTTCAAAATATCTGGATATACAGGTGGAATATAGTGCTTATTTTTTTGTGATGGTCGGCGACACAGGTTTTAACGCCAACATGAAGGGGGTAAGTGGAAAAACACCCATTATTATTATTTCGTCACTTTCCTTTACTTATGGGACAATTCCTTTTATCCAATGATTATTGTATCGGTGAATTAAAGTGAAATAAAGTGGCGTTTCATCATAGAGAAATGCGTGTGGATTTGTCATGCATGGAATGCCATTGTCATGCACTGGGGTTGCCCATTCTCCTCGCTTGACCAAACAAACGCCAATCTACTAACAGGTTCACTCTTCTATTAATCACCTCGTAGATTATCGAAAAAAAAGACTTCAAAAGACCATTTAATCAACAGTTGAATTAACAAGTTGCCCAGAAAGACCATTCTCATGACTGGGATTTTCATGACGGAGATTTCGCATGATAAGGAACACGATATTGACATAAACGTTGGATGAGTCGTTGGATTTGTGGAGCTTATATGAACGTTTTTTTGGGGGGGTTGACAGGGTCGAGGAAGATGTCTGAAAAATGTAAATCTAACATCAGCGTTTTTGGTTAAATAAGCTGTACCGAATGACTGTATTTTTGTATATTTTAGTTATTATTTTTATTGTAGTTGTAGCTGTTGTTAATGTTGTTAGTTATTTTTATCAATGTTATTCTGCTGTTATCGTTATTACTGTTGTTATTGCTATTTTTTTCTTCATATTGTCATCATCATCGTCGTCATAACCATGTTAATACTGTGATTATTATCATTATTATTATCATTAATATCAATAATATCAATTTTACTACTACTACTATTGTTACTACTGCTGCTGCTGCTGCTACTACGACTACTACGACTACTACGACTACTACGACTACTACTACGACTACTACTACTACTACTACTACTACTACTACTACTACTACTACTACTACTACTACTACTACTATACTACTACTACTACTTACTATTACTACACTACTACTACTATTACTACTATTACTACTATTACTATTGTTACTACTACTACTACTACTACTACTTTACTACTACTATTGTTACTGTTACTACTACTATTATTATTACTACTACTTTATTATTCTACTAACTACTACTTACACTATACTACACCATTACTACTAACTACTTGCTACTATTTACCACTAATACTATCACTACTATACTGCTGCTACTACTACTACTACTACTATATACTACTATACTACACTACTACTACTTACTACTAACTACTACTATTACTACTACTCTACTATATATATACTACTACTACTACTACTGTTACGGCTACTACTACTATTACTACTACTACTACTACTACTACTACTACTACTACTGTTACTACTACTATTATTTCTACTACTACTGCTACTATTACTACTACTATTTATTTTACTACTACTACTGCTACTCTACTACTTTTGCCACTCCGACCGATAATGTTGTTAGTACTGTTGATTGATCTTTTGCTGCTGTTGTTATTAATATTGTTATTATCATCATCGTTAGTGTATTGTTTTTGTTATGCTTCTTGTCATTATTATTGTTGTTGTTTTTGTTGTTGTTAGTATTGTTATCATCATTATCCTCACAATTATTATCATCGATATTGTTATATTGATAATGATAATAATGATAATAATGTTAATAATAATAGTAATATTTTTTATTATTACATCATCAACATCAGCATCTCTCTTTATATATATATATATATATATATATATTATATATATATATATATATATATATATATATATATATATATATGCGTGTGTGTGTGTGTGTGTGTGTGTGTGTGTGTGTGTGTGTGTGTGTGTGTGTGTGTGTGTGTGTGTGTGTTTGTGTGTGTATGTGTGTATCTGTGTGTGTGTATGTATGTATATGTGTATATATGTGATATAATATGGATGTGTGTGTGTGTGCGTGTACGTGTATGTGTACATGTGTGTTGTGTGTGTTTTGTGTTTGATGTGTGTATGGTGTGACGTACGTACGTGCTTGCACGCGCGTATACATGTGCATGTGTGCCTAACAGTAACTACGGTATGAAACGTAATGTCAGTAATAAGCATATGTAAGTAGCATAAGATATTGCTTTCGCTTATTATGCGTCAAGATGTGTTTGTTTATATTTGTGTATAATTTGCCCTAAAAGATCTATCGACTGACCAGAAGCAGTAGCAGATGACTGCTTTTGCACGTAGTCTCTGCGTCAGTTCTGCGATCAGTCTGCTTTCTATATACGTCTTCTAAGGTTAATATTTTAGTGAACTTCAATTACATTCATGACAAAAATGGTACATGTAATTTTTTTCTTCCGATGGTGGGCGTGGGGTTAATTTCCACATGCCTCGGGAGTATGTGCGTGACCTTGACTTCTGACATTCCCGGCTAACAGAAAGATTATATTAAAGCCAAAAATAGCATCGGTTAAAACTGGTGTCCCGGAGGCTTTTAGGACGGAGGAACTGACCCCAAAATCACCCCTTTTTTTATGATGAATGGATGACCGTGTTAGGCCTATAGATATTTTTGCCGTGAGGTGACATCGTGGGAAAAAAAAAAATACCCGCTGGAGGTGTTGTTTCGGCGATGTAGGCCTATGCGGGTGGGATGGTGAGGTGGCCGGGGCGTAGAAAGCAGAGATTCGGTGATTGGAGATGCGAGAAGAGGGACGGGATTGTGTTTGAAAGGACGCGGCCGAGATGGAGCTCGCGGCGGTCGTGAATTGGCGGGAGGGAAACGGCGCAGTGTGATGTTTTTTTTTTTTTTTTTTTTTAGCATTATACGTATCGGCAGATCCTCGAAAGCCGCCAGTAGATAGGCCATTGAACTCCCAACACCTACGCTCTACACTATACTGATATTCTACCAATCGTTATGCTCTACCAACACTTACACTCGAGCAGGATAGAACTCTTAGTCTTCCCTTGTATTCGTCGCCGGAGAATTCACTAGGCCTAGCTCTATAGTTCTTGAATATACGAGGTGAAGTGTTCGTTGGCCTTTGCCGGAGCGGGAAGCGCGGAGTCCACGGCATCGCTTGGTACGGTCGCATTCGGAGCATGTAGGCCTACGAAATTGATTTGTAGGGAAGAATTGGACTTACACTTCTCTGCTTACAGGGAAGAAATATGGAGATTAGGCCTATATATAGAGAGAGATCGATAGATATTAAGAAACGGATATATAAGGATATAATAGGATGAATTTCAGCAACATAAGTTCCAGTTGCTATTGGTAGTAACTACGGTCCTATCTGAAGTAGGCCTATGCACATGACACTGCCGGCGAGGATGGAAGGGGCGAGTGCATGCGGCAGGAGAGTATGGTCTGGATGGTGACCACGCCTTCGCTGACTGCATGGTGCGGGCGTGCGATTTGTCATGCACAGTTTTTGTGTTTGTCGTTTTCTCTTTCTCTCCTCTCTTTTTCGTTTCGTTTCTTTGTTGTTGTTTTTCTTTTCTCTATTTTTCTTCTCCTTCCTTGCCTTTCCTTCCCTTTCTTTTGTTTGCTTACCGTGCTCTGCCTCACTTCACTCTGTCGTTCCTTACCCTAGTGTACCCCTTCCCTTCCCTTCCCTTCCCTTCCCTTCCCTTCCCTTCCCCTTCCCTTCCTTCCCTTCCCTTCCCTTCCTTCCTTCCCTTCCTTCCTTCCCTTCCCTTCCCTTCCCTTCTTCGCTTACCATGCCCCATCCCTGCCCTGCTCACCCCTTCCCTCCACTGCCCTCCCCTGCTCACCCCTGCCCACCCCTGCCTTGCCCTTCTGCCCTGCTCACCCCTGCCCTCCACTACCCTTCCCTGCTCATGCCCTCTGCCTCACCCTTGCCCTTCACTGCCTCCCTGCTCACCCCGCCCTGCTCAACCCCTGCTTACCCCTGCCCTCCCCTGCTCACCCTGCCCACCCCTGCCCTCCCCAGCGTCACCCAATCCAACCGGAACCTTTTTACCGTGTTGTGGACTTCGGCCAGGGCAGCGCCGCCTCCACTCATGTCGTAGATAAGACTGAAGGAGAACATGAGGTTTGTCATTTCGACTGTCGCGGAGGGGCGAAGGAGGGGGTATGGGGAGGAAGGGAGGGGATGGAGGGAAGGTAGGAGGGAGGGAGGAGGAGGGAAGGACGGAGGGAGAAGGTAGAGAAGGAAGGAAGGAGGCAGAGAATGAGGGAGGAAGGGAAGGAAAGAAAAGAAAAGAGGGAGGGAGGGAGGGAAGGAAAGAGAGAGAGAGAGAGAGACTGAGACTGAGACTGAGACTGAGACTGAGACTGAGACTGAGACTGAGAGACTGAGAGAGAGAGAGAGAGAGAGAGAGAGAGAGAGAGAGAGAGAGAGAGAGAGAGAGAGAGAGAGAGAGAGAGAGAGAGAGAGACAGGCTGCGTTCCCCGGTATCAACACCATAGACATTATTAACACTTGAGATAACACATACTTCGCCGTCGGTGTTGTGGGATATCAATCAGAGGGTCAAAGGTCACGCTGTTATGGTTTCTCTGTTCTCTTTTTTTGTTTGTTTGTTTGTTTAGGCTTAGAAGCTCTATTTCTATTGCTCGTGCTGCGGGGGCGGGGGGGGGGGGGGGTAGAAGCGTCCGCTAATAACGAGTAATGCGTTAGGGGTTCGGGAACGTGATTAAAGTAATAATGATGATGGTAATAGTGATGATGGTGTTGGTGGTGGTGATGATAAGAATAATGTTAATAATAATAACAATAGTAATAATAATAATGCTAATGGTAATAGTAATACTATTGATAATAATGATAATATTTATGATAATAAGGATGATAATAATAATTATAACGATGATATTAATGATGATGATAATGATGATGTGATAATAATAATAATAAATAATAATGATAATAATAATAATAATGAAACTAATGATAATAAAACAGCTGTTCAGACCGGGTTTGCAGGGAGGAAAATATTTCCAATTACATTAGACTCGGCGAGAGGGACAGGTTGTCACTTATTGGACACGGGATCAATACATTTGTAAAAGTTTTGCTTTCGTGACTGGCAGTAATACTTCCGACGCATGAATGATGCACGTTTTCTACTTACTCCAAGAATAGCCGTGGGAGTGTGTAATAAGCGAATGGTGGGAAGTGAAGAGAGCATTTTAAGGGCGGGTGTTTTGCTTTCATATCTGAGGAACACGCGATGGCAACAGTGAGCAACAGTGTATCGAATGCACTTGTTCGTTTTTTTTTTTTTTTTTTTCTTCTTCTTTTTTTGTGTAAGTGCAAGTATACTTTTGTCTTTTCCAGTTCAAAATGGTTTTGTTGTTGTTCCCAGGGACGGAGAGGAAGGAAAGAGGGAGAGAGAGGGGGGGAGAGAGGGAGAGGGAGAGAGGGAGAGGGAGAGGGAGGGGGGAGGAGGGAGGGGGGAGGGAGGGAGGGAGGGAGGGAGGAAGGAAGGAAGGGAAGGAAGGAAGGAAGAAGGAAGGAAGGAAGGAAGGAAGGAAGGAAGGAAGAGAAGGAAGGAGAGGAGAGAGAGAGAGAGAGAGAGAGGGAGGAGAGAGAGAGGGGAGGGAGAGGGAGGGAGGGAGAGGGAGGGAGGAAGGAAGGAAGGAAGGAAGGAAGAGAGAGAGGGAGAGAGAGAAAGAGAAGAGAGAAGAGAAGAGAGAGACAGACAGACAGACAGACAGACAGACAGACAGACAGACAGACGCAGAGACAGACAGCAAGAGACAGACAGACAGACAGAACACACTAAGAAAAAGAAAGTAAGAGAACAAGAAAGACTAAAAACAAACAAAACAAAGAAAAAAAAAAAAGTTGTGTTTCCGGCGCATAAATATTTACTATTTGTGTGCGTGTGCATGGGGGGGGGGGGGGGAGCGTTATAGGCCTACAGGGGAGGAGGAAGGCATAGGCCTCGGTGCGCCCAATTTGCGGAAGGCTGGCGACGCTCGGCCAGTCATGCAGGTAATATGGTGTGTTTGGAAGTCTTCGGGGAAATAGATACTCGGCTTAATCAGATTTCCGGTCGTCCAGGCCCTGCCTTCTCTCTTCCTTCCTTCCTTCTCTCCTTCCTCTTCTTCTTTCTCTATGCGTGTCTTCTCTCCTATTCAGATTCCGTTCGTACACCCCTACCTCTCTTCCTTCCTTTCTCTTCCTTCTTCTCTCCATCTTCGTCTAGGCCCTACTCTCTTCCTTCCTTTCCTTTCTCTCTCCCTCTCTCCTCCTTTATCAGATTTCCGTTCGTACACGCCCTGCCTTCTCTCTTCCTTCCTTCCTTCCTTTCTCCCTCTTTTCTCTCCTTTATCAGATTTGCGTTCGTTTAGGCCCTACCTTCTCACTTCCTTCCTTTCTCTATGCCTCTTTCTCTCCTTAATCAGATTTTCCGTTCGTCAGGCCCTACCTTCTCTCTTCCTTCCTTCCTTCCTTTCTCTATGCCTCTCTTCTCTCCTTATCAGATTCCGTTCGTCCAGGCCCTACCTTCTCTCTTCCTTCCTTCCTTTCTCTATGCCTCTGTTCTCTCCTGTTCTCTCCGAGAGGAATATTCCATTCCCTCAATCTCCCCTCTTCTCTCCTCCCGTCCATCTCATTTCATACCCCTTCCTTCCTCCCCTTCCCTCCCTCGCCTCCCCTTCCTTTTCTCCCTTCCTGTCACCATCCCTTCCCCTCCCGTTCCCTTTTCTTCCCTTCTTTTTCCCTCCCCTCCCTTCCCCATTCCATTCTCCCTCCTTCCCGTCATCCCATTCCATCCCAATCTCATCCTCATTTCCCTCTCTCCCTCCCTTCTTCTCTCCCTCTCTCCCCTCACCCTCCTTCCTCCCTCCCTCCCTCCCCTCCCTTCTGTCCCTTCTCTCCTTCCCTCTCCTCCTCCCTCCCTCCCTCCTCCCTTCCCTTCTCTTCCTCCCTCATCCCCTCCTTTCCCTTCCCTCTTTCCCTTCCCTTCCTTCCCTTCCCTTCCCTTCCCTCCCTCCCTTCCCCTCCCTTCCTTCCCTTCCCTTCCCTTCCTCTCCCTTCCCCTTCCCTTCCCTTCCCTTCCCTTCCCTTCCCTTCCCCTTCCCCTTCCCTTCCTTCCCTTCCTCCCCCTTCCCTTCCTTCCCTTCCCCTTCCCTTCCCTTCCCTTCCTTCTCTCCTCTCTCCCCTCACCTCTTCTCCCTCCCTCCCTTCCCTCCCTCCCCTCCTGTCCCTTCTCTCCTACCTCTCCCTCCCTCCTCCCTCCCTTCCCTTCTTTCCTCCCTCATCCCTCCTTTCCCTTCGCCTTCCCTTCCCTTTCCCTCCCTTCCTTCCCTTCCTTCCCTTCCTTCCCTTCCCTTCCTCTTCCCTTCCTTCCCTTCCCTTCCCCTTCCCTTCCCCTTCCTTCCCCTTCCTTCCCTTCCCCTTCCCTCCCTCCCTCCCTTCCCTCCCTCCCCCTTCCCTCCCCTTCCCCTCCCTTCCCCCTCCCTCCCCTTCCCTTCCCTTCCTCCCCTTCCCTCCCCTTCCCTTCCTTCCCTTCCTTCTCTCCCTTCTCCTCCCCTCCCTTCCCTCTCCCTCCCTCCCCTCCCTCCCTCCCTTCTGTCCCTCTCTCCCCCTCCCTCCCTTCCCTCCCTTCTCTCCTCCCTTCCCTCCTTTCCCATTCCTTCTTCCTTCCCTTCCCTTCCTCCCTTCCTTCCTTCCTTCTCCTTCTTCCTCCCTCCCTTCCCTTCCTTCCTTCCCCTTCCCTTCCCTTCCTTCCCTTCCCTCCCTTCCCTTCCCTTTCCCTTCCCTTCCCTTCCCTTCCCTTCCTTCCTTCCCTTCCCTGGGGGGATACGTGGTTTTCAGTTTGTGGATTCAGTCGATGATTAATTCCATTTTTTAAAATGAAAGACAAACGGAGAGAAGATAAAGCTACGTTATGATTTTTTTTTCTTTCCTTTGCCAATAATGGTGAATGATGTGCTTCATTTGGTGGCTCATCTCTTGATTTGCATAATCTTTTTGTTTGTTTGTGTGTGTGTGTGCGTGTGTGTGTGTGTGTGTGTGTGTGTGTGTGTGTGTGTGTGTGTGTGTGTGTGTGTGTGTGTGTGTGTGTGTGTGTGTGTGTGTGTGTGTGTGTGTGTGTGTGTGTGTGTGTGTGTGTGTGTGTGTGTGTGTGTGTGTGTGTGTGTGTGTGTGTGTGTGTGTGTGTGTGTGTGTGTGTGTGTGTGTGTGTGTGTGTGTGTGTGTGTGTGTGTGTGTGTGTATGTGTGTGTGTGTGTGTGTGTGTGTGTAGACGTAGATATGAATAGGTGGATAAGACATACTGGAGAAACTGGACGTTGAACACACGAACGCAACACGCACACTCACACACACACACACACACACACACACACATACATACATACATACACACACACACACACACACACATACACACACACACACACACACACACACACACACACACACACACACACACACACACACACACACACACACACACACACACACACACATCCCCCCCCCACACACACACACACACA
>NW_020870052.1:165901-170901 GCF_003789085.1 Penaeus vannamei
ACAGAGATATACTTTTTTTGCGCAAATACAAACAAAACACACGCACGCAAACAAACAAACAAACAGACAAACGAAGAAGAACACGCCCACACTCCCTTGCATTTATAAGATCAAAAAATTACTTATCTACAGCCATTTTGCATACTCTGGGCGCGGCTCGAAAAATCCTCTCCCCCCCCCCCCCTCGCTGTCTCATTTTTTTGAATCAACCAAAGAAGAAGATAGAGATTAATAAAAAGGGATTTAATGAAAGGAATTTTCGATTTTTTAATTTTTATTATTATTATTTTTTTTTTTTATATTATTATTTTTTTTTTTTTTTTTGACTGGTATGATCGTTGTTTTGATACATTTGATGTTTTATTTTTCCCCCTGTTTTTTTTTTCAATGGTATCAATATTGGCGGTCTGATTTTGTTGGTTTAGCATCAATATTTTCAACCCCCCCACACACACACATACTAGGCGATGTTTTTTTTTTTTTTTTTAATATATATCATTTGTATCTGTTTTTGTTTTTAGTTATCAATATCCCCTTCCCGGTTCTTTAAGCCTATTTTATGCTGTTTTACTTTTTTTCCCCATTTTTACGATTAGTGTCAATATATTGTCGTTGTTTTTTGTTGGATAACAATATTTTCACCCCCCCCCCCCACACACACACACACTAGGCGATAGAAGTTTTTTTTTTTTTATATCATTTGTATGTGTTTTTTTTTTAGGTTCAAATACCTCCCCCCCCCCACACACACACACATGATTATAAAACGTTTCTAGTGTCGGTTTTTGTATGCGGTTATCCATATCCTCCACCCTTACGCTTGATGGTATGGTATACGTTTTACTGGTATTTGTTTGTAGTTGTCCATCTTGTTCGTATGTATCAGTATCCTCCTCAGTTAATTTTAGAACGTTTTTAAGTGTCTGTTTTTGTTTGCATTTATCAGTATCCTCCCACCCTCACAATTGGTGACTAAACGTTTTTTTATTGCTTTTTCTCTAAGTCTGTCTGTAGGTATCAATTTTGTTTGATATCCCCCATTTGATTTTAAACGTTTTTAAGTGTCTTTTTTGTTTGCATTTATCAATATCCTCCATCCTCACAATTGATGAAACTTTTTTTATTGCTTTTTCTCTAAGTCTGTCTGCAGTTATCAATTTTGTTTGATACCGCCCCCCCCGCCATTTGATTTTAAACGTTTTTTAAGTGTCTGCTCTGTTTTGCGTTTATCAAAATCATCCCACACTTCCACTTGAGGGCGTAACGTTTTTTTTGCTGCCTTTTCTCAAGAGTGTCTGTAGTTGATCAATATTTTTTTGCTGTTATCAGTATCCCCACTTGATTTAAAACGTTTTGAAGTGCTTGCTTTGTATTTGTTAGAAATCCTCCCCCCTCCCTCCCTCCCTCCCTCCCTCCCTCCCTCCCTCCTTCTCTCCCTCTCTCCCCTCTCTCCCTCTCTCCCTCTCTCCTCCCTCCCTCCCTCCCTCTCTCCCACTTGATAGCGAAAAGTTTTTTTTTTTTTCTTTTTTTACTGCTTTTTCCCAGAGTCTCTCTGTAGTTGATCAATATTTTTTGCTGTTATCAGTATCCCCACTTGATTTTAAAACGTTTTGAAGTGTCTGCTTTGTTTGTATTTGTTAGAATCCTCCCCCCCCTCCTCTCTCCCTCCCTCCTACTTGATGGCGAAAAGTTTTTTTTTTTTTTTTTTTTTTTTTTTTTACTGCTTTTTATGTCTATCTGTAGTTGATCAATCTTGTTTGTAGTAACCAGTAGCCTCTTCCTTGTTGATAGTATGTCTCCGTGACTCCGCCTTGGCTTCTGTCGCTTCGGGGTGAGAGTGAGAGCGACATTCGGGGGGGAAAGGGCGGGGTAGGGGGGTGGGGGGGGGCGTTTATTGTGTCGGTCGGGCAGCTTATAAACAGGAGGGGCGGCCGTCACACTCACTGTAAACAAAACCCGCCTTTTGGGGTTCCTCTTCGCCGCTGCACCCCCCCCCCTCCTCTCTCTCTCTCTGTCTCTCTCTCTCTCTCTCTCTCCTCTCCCCTTCTTCTGCCTCCATCTCTGGGCTCTTTGGTGCCGCCCCCCCCTTTCCCCACCTCCTGCTTTCCCCCTTCCTCCCTCCCCCCCTGTATGTCTGCGTTCTTTGGTGCCGCCCCCTTCTCCCCACCTCCTGCTTTCCCCCTTCCTCCCCCCCCCCCCCTGTATCTCTGCGTTCTTTGGTGCCGGCCTCCCCTCCCTCCTCCTCTGCTTCCTCCTTCCCCGCCATCTTCTCCCTCCCCTTTCTTCTCTTCCTTCTTTCTTTCTTTATGTTTTTCTTTCTTTCGTTTTCTTTCCTTCTTTCTTCCTTTCTTTCCTTCCTTCCTTTCCTTTCTTTCTTTTTTCTTTCATTTCTTTCTACCTTTCTTTTTTCTTTCCTTCTTTCTACTTTCTTTCTTTCTCTTTTTTCGTTCTTTCTTTTCTCTCTACATCCTTCCTTTTTCTCTTGCCTTTTTACCTTTCCTTTTTTCTTCTACCTTTCCTTCCTTTCTTCTTTCTCATTTTTCTTTCTTTCTTTTCTCTCTACGTCCTTCCTTTTTCTTTTTACCTTTCCTTTTTTTCTCTCTTCTCATGTTTTCACTTTCTCTTCTGCTTTCTCCTGTCCCTTGTTCTACTCGTATCCTTTCCTTCCATCTTCGTTCTTACCCTCTTTAATCTTTCTTATCTCTCCCCCTTCTATTCTCCCATATTCACTCCATCTCTTCCCTTCCTCCTCCCCTTCTCCTTCCTCTCCCCTTTCTATTTTTTCCCTTTTTTATCTCTTCTCTGCTATGTCCTCTACTCCTTCCCTCTACCCCCGCCGTTCCTTCTCCTCTCCTCGTCCTCCTCCTCTTTCTTTTCCTTCTCTTCCTCTTCCTCCTTCTTCTCTTTCTTCTTCTTCGCCTCCTCCTCCTTCTCCTCTTTCTCCTTCTCCTTCTCTCTTTCTTCCTCTCTCCCCTCCTTTCTCATCTCCTACTCCTCCTCTTCTCCTCCCGCCTCGTCTCTCCCTCCCCCTCCCTCCCTCCCTCCTTTCTCATCTCCCGGAGCTTCCTATGTTGCCCAGTCTTTCCTGTAGCATCGCTTGAAGTTCTTTTTTGTTTGTGTGCTTGTTTGATGCCGTTACGATGTCTGTGCGTTTGTTTGACGTCGTTGTCTTGTTTGTGTGCTTGCCTGGCGTCTTTGTCGTGTTTGTGTGTTGTTTGACGTTTCCTTGCGTGCTTGTTTGACGTCGTTGTCTTGTTGTTGTGTGCTTGTTTGACGTCGTTGTCTTGTTTGTGTGCTTGGCCGTCGTCATTGTTTTGTTTGCGTGTTGTTTGACGTTTCTATGTGTGCTTGTTTGACGTCGTTGCTTTGTTTGTTGGCTTGTTTGACGTTGTTTCTATGTGATTAGTTGATATTTATTGCCCGTCGTCGTTATTACGATCCGTTTGTCTTATCATTATCGTAAATTTTGATCATTTGTTATTATATTATCTTAAAATGATGACATTATTATTATTATTTTTGTTATTGTTATTATTGTTATCATCATCATCATCATCAGCATTAGCAGCAGCATCTCTATAGCAGTGTAGTATCATATAGATTGTTTTTTTTTTCTCTTCAGTTCCTAAAGAAGCGGGTTTATCGCCCCCCCTCCCTCCCCCCCCCCCCCCCCCCCCCCCCGGCGATTAGGTAGTGTTGCATTATGTTGCCCCCGCGTGGGATCAGGGCAGGGGGAACATGCAAAGAAACACAATATGGCCTTTTTTTCTCTCTTGAGTGCAGAGGGAAGGGGGGAGGAGGGGGGAGGGGTCTTTGCTGTTGTTGCTTTTTGTTGTTCTGAGTCTGTAATTGTTTTTTGTTTTTTTTTTCTTGTTGTTTTGGGTCTGCTGTTGATGAGAATGCGATTTGCGAAGGATATCAGTATTATTCTTAACTGTTTGTGAATATTATTTACACCACTACCACCATCATCATCATCATCTTCATCATCATCATCATCATCATCATCATCATCATCATCATCATCATCATCATCATCATCATCATCATCATCATCATCATCATCATCATCATCATCATCAATCATCATCATCATCATCATCATCATCCAGACCACCAACCACCACCCACCACCACCACCAACAACACCTCCACACCACCCCACCACCACACCACCACACCACCACCACCACCACCACCACCACCACACCGTACCACACCACCACCACCACCACCACCACCACCCACCACCACCACCACCACCACCACCACCACCACACAACCACCTCCACCACCACCACCACATCCACCACCACCACCACCACCACCACCACCACCACCACCACCACATCATCCACCATCCACCATCCACCACCACCACCACCACCACCACCACCACCACCAATCCCACCATCCACCATCCACCACCACCACCACCATCCACCTCCACCTCCACCCCCACCTCCACCTCCACCCCCACCTCCACCTCACCTCCACCTCCACTCTCCACCAACCACCACCACTCAACCACCCACCACCCACCACACCACCTCCACCCACCACCACCAACTACCACCCACCACCCACCACCACTCCCCTCCACCTCCACTCACACTTCCACTTCCACCACCACCACCACCACCACCACCACATCCACCATCCACCACCACCACCACCACCACCACCAACCACACCACAACCACCACCACACCACCCACCACCAACTACCACACCAACCACTACCACCCACCACCACACCACCACCCACCACTCCACCACCAACACCTCCACCTCCATCTCCACACCACCACCACCACCACCACCACCACCACCACCAGCCCCTCCACCATCCACCACCATCCACCACCATCCACCACCACCACCAACCACACCACCACCACCTCCACTCCACCACCAACCACCACCACCACCACCACCACCACCACACCACCACCCACCTCCACTCCACCTCCACCACCAACACCACCACCACCAAACCA
>NW_020870053.1:0-32500 GCF_003789085.1 Penaeus vannamei
ATACGATGAAATATCGAGTTTGGAGTAGGGTGGTAATGGAAGCTTGGTTGAGTTCTCCATGCTGTATGATATCTCACTCAGTTCAGTTCAGTTAGATTTGCGAAGACATAATTCGCCTGGGCCTTTTCTCTAGAGTGGCCCGGCCTGTGTCAACTATATTCTAGTTAAGTTCATGTGTTTTCTTTGAACTGTATGCTTATCATGGTGGCTGAATTGCAAGCAAGTGTGGAGTAAGCATGTGGCATACCCTTTTTACCAGCCCGGCAGCTGTGGTGGATGGTGTCTGTCTTAGAAATTGTGTGTGTTCACAATTCTGCAAGTAATGTAACAGGGTGGCGTTAGGCTCACCACAGTGTTTGCATAACCTGGCAGTTTCGTCATCAATAATTTGCCAAGCACATGGGTAACCTAGTCTTAATCTGTGTAGTATGACATCAATACCTCTTTTTGTATTTGGAGGAAGAGCCAGTGGCTCATAGCCTGTAGCATCTGAGTACCCCTTGGCAGCATGCGAATTTATGGCATTTTCTCTATGTGCTCCCCAGAGGACTGCACATGCTGTAGCTTTGGTACTCTGGCTTAGTCTCATTTGGCTTGGTTTAATGATCATGTAGGATGGGGGCATACCCTTGCCCTTTTCAGCTAGTCTGTCAGCAAGCTCATTCCCTTGATTGCCAATATAGCTTGGGACCCAGTTTACGATAATTCTACTCTGACCAAGTATTCTTTAGGCTGTGGTCAGCACAGATGTCAGAAGATAAATGTTTTGGGGCATGCTATGCTGTAGACTGTCAATGGTTGCTCTAGAGTATGTGTGGATGACCACATGTCCAACCCTTAGGGATGTGTGAGTCAGGGTTTCCATGATCACAGCCGTTTCAGCTTGGAGTGTTGAGGCATTGTCAGTGACCTTAATAGCTGCTGTGGTATCCTTTGTTGTGAAGCCGGCGCCTGCAGTGTGGTTTCTGGGATCCACGGATCCCAGAAGGAGGAGGAGGAGTTATTTGAGCAATGACCCTTTGTGCTTGTGCCTTTGGGCTAGGCATGGAGTATTGATCTTTTATGATTGACAGGTTGAAGACTGAGAATTCGATCATTTTGTTTACCCACTGCGGGGGGTCTTTGTAGTCAGAGTGAGGGGAGTCCATGCCCTCGGCAAGCAGCGATTCTTTTAATTGGAAGCGTATCAATACCCTGACTGTGTGTGTGAGCCACTTTGACTTTGTCTGCAAACAGCTGATAGTCTTGCTGTAGGTGTCTGAATACTCTTTGTCTTAAGTATGAGCTGGGTGCCTGCAAGATATGATACCTCTTGGCACAGTTTGGGCACTTGGCAATTGTGTCCTGGCCATCTTTGTGTGCCTTTATACACAATTCTGTTTCATGTGCCCTGCTGCACAACCACATTTGGCTTTGGCCTTATAGTTAGCCTGGTGGTGCTCAAATTTTTGGCACGTGAAACACCTCAAGGGCTCTGGCACATATGTCCTGAGCTTATACGAGCCCCAGTTACGCAGACCGGGGCTCCCTTGAGGGTGACCAGGACTTGCCTGGTTGGAGACTTCCCTTTGGACAGGCAAGAAGCCTCCACCACTTCAGGGAGACATGATCACCTACACGTCAAACTCTAGTGGAAAACCAAGTAGCACCATCTTGGTTCTTTTCGCTTGGTAGGTCAGTGGTGAAATATTCACTTTTCTCCCATCTTTGAGCACCTTGGTTTCCTGCAGGACACTCAGGGTGGCTTTGTCTTTGGGCATAATGATCCTGCCCTCGTCTCTGGCAGTTCAGATTGATAAGCGTATTTGCCTTTACTTTTCCAATGCCCTAACCAGCTGGTAGGTATTGTCAAAGTTTTTAGGCTTCTTTGGTACCTTAAAGTGCGTAAACCAGTTTGGGGTGGGTTCAGACTCTCCCTCAGAGTCCATCTGCACCGTGTCGCTTCGCACCTCCCCTTTGATGGGTTTAAGGCCTTTAGTTGTAGGGGCAGCTGATTTGGCTGGTTCAGCTTGGACCCCTGTTTAACTTTGAGAATTCTGAGATGTCAGATTTCTCTCAGCCCTTGAGTCTAACTGTTGGACTATTTCATGAATAGACTTTGTTGGGGGTGATTTTTCTGTCTTCTCCATTTTCTTAGCTGCAGGCCGGACACGATTGGCCTGCGCTTTTGCTTTCTTGTCCCCCTGCAGCCTTTTAGGGCTTCAGGGTTACTGCCTTGGTCATTTCCATGCTGTGGTCATTATCTGTTTGATCAGTCTGAGGGGGTTTTGTTTGAATAAGCCATATGATTTTAGTTTTCGTTCAGCCACACACAACCCCATCCACCACGGAGTCCAACAAGGGGAAGCTATGTGTTAGATCACATTCTCTAACAGTCATGGGGGCTAACGTGTGGGTATGCCACACGCAGCCACTGGGTTGTTTGTGGGACGGCGCTCACGGGACCTGTGTGAGGCCAAACAACACAGTGAATGCTTCACCCTAGTTTCCTTTTGGAGACCAAACCGATTGACCTGACCGGGCCGATCAGGCCGCCCGTCTTGCTGGAATAGAGGACCAAAGAGTCGTGTTGCTAGCCGCAGGGCGTACTCATTCATGGCATCACTCAAACTCCAGGACTCCTGTCTCCTCAGCGCACAGGGCTGCCATGCACGGCAAACGCATGGGTAGGTCATAAAACCTCTGGGGAGAGACCAGACGGGGCTCAGCTCTTCCTAGGTGTTAATCAATGGGGTAGGCTGCCTCAGCGGGAGGAAGAGGGAGCTGTCCAAGGACCAGCCAGCCTAGGAAGTTGAGATCAGGTTTGTTTGGTGAGAGGATAACACCTCTATTTCGGCTAACACCCCTTCTAGTAAACTAGTCAGTGGGAAGAGCCGCCTCAACAAGAGGGAGAGGGGGCCACCTAAGGACTAGCGTGACTACGGGGTCTTTCATGGTTTTGCAAAAGAGTATGACACCTCTGTGTTGGCAATAATCAGTCTGTGAAGCCACCCAAAGGTTCAACAGAAGAAGGGATAGTACCATGACACTATCTCATGATAGTGTCATTATGTGCTACGAGGATGACATCTCTTTCTGGCTGTTTGTCCTTCCTGGGGAGCTAGTCAGTGGGCTAGGCCGCCTCAACGAGAGGGGAGCGGGAGCCACGCAAGGATCAGCATACCTGGGAAAGGGACAAATTTCTGAAGTGCTACCCCAAGGGCTCTTCAGAAACATAAGGCATTAACCTCAATAATGCCATACCATCAGGGATAAGTGGGACACTGTTCAGTTTAGCAGCAGCTAATATAACACTGAACAAGTGTTGGAGGGGAGCTACCTGCCTAATTATGGCTAATCGAGCGAATTAAGGTGGCAAGTTAAGATCGGTCCTTATCAAAGAGTGGCAACTCTATATGTGCACTGTAAGGCAGGCACGCTAAGCCCCCCCAGACACACCCTCCCCTTCGGGAGGTAAAGGTCTGCCCACGTCCGAGCATGAGCCCGAAGATGGGTTCTAGTTCACCAGAAGGTGCATAAAGAGTCATCCTAATGCCGAAGTAGTGGTAATTGTAAAATAAGGGCCAAAAGAGGCGAAACCAGCTGCGGACAGTTGGTCTCGCTGGCGTCAAAGCATGTACTACCAGTGCACACAAGCTGGGGTCGCCACTAGTGGAGGAGTCAAATCCTCTCTTTAGTGAGCCTCCACGACAACCCCAGATCCAGTATGTCCCCCCGAGGGCCGTCCCGCAGGCAGAGCTATAGCTCATCACTAGGAGAGGAGAGCGCCTGCCAGGGGCGGGGCTGAAGGGCGTTGGGCGTGATCACCTCCGATTTACGCTGGGCACTGCATAGAGGAGATATACATGTTGAAACGGCAGCCGCCGGGGTCCTCATAGAGCGCCAGGAACCTCACGTGAACATAAGATGGAGTGAGCGATGGCGGGAGTGAGAACATGAGCGGGAGCGGAGGCAAGAGCGAGTAGAGAGAAGAGAGAAAGAGAGGAGAGGTCCTGGTGCTGCTGTGTGTGTCACTCAGTTCAGTTCAGTTAGATTTGCGAAGTCATGCTTCGCCCGGGCCTTTTTCTTGGAGTGGCTCGGCCAGTGTTAACTATTTCTAGTTAACTCAGATGGTTTCTTTGAACTGTATGCTTATCGTGTGGCTGAATTGCGAGCAAGCGATCCAGCTGCCACGGAGTAAAGCATGTGGCAAACCCTTTTTACCAGCCCGGCGGCTGTGGTGGGTTTTAGAAATTGTGTTCACAATTCTGCAAGTAATGTAACAGGGTGGCGTTAGACTGGCCGCAGTGTTTGCATAACCTGGCATCTCGTCATCATAATTTGCCAAGCGCATGGTAACCTAGTCTTAGTCTGTGTAGTATGACTTCGGTGCCTCTTTTTGTATTTGGAGGAAGGGCCAGTGGCTCATAGCCTGAAGCATCTGAGAGTACCATTGGCAGCGAGCGATTTTGTGATGTTTTTCTCTATGTGCCTCGGAGGACCGCACACGCTGCAGCTTTGGTACTTGGCTTAGTCTCCTTCGGCTGGTTTTAACGATCATGGAGGATGGGGGCATACCCACCTTTTTCGGCCAGTTTGTCAACAAGCTTTCCCTTGAATGCCAATGTGGCTTGGGACCAGTTAATGATAATTCTTCTACCCTGACTGAGAATTCTTTGGGTTATGGTTAGTACAGATGTCAGGAGGTAGATGTCTTGGGGCATATTATGCTGTAAAGTCAATGGTTGCTCTAGAGTCTGTGTGAATGACCACGTGTCCAACCCTTAGGGACGCGTGTGTCAGGGCTTCCATGATTGCAACCGTTTCAGGTTGGAGCGTTGAGGCATTGTCAGTGACCCTAATGGATGCTGTGGTATCCCTTGTTGCGAAGCCGGCGCTGCAGTGTGGTTTATGGGATCCACAAATCCATCCGTGTAGTAGGTTATGCTACCCGGGGTTATTTGACAATGACCCTTTGTGTTGTGCCTTTAGGCTAGGCATGGAATATTGATCTTTTCTCATTGTAAGGTTTAGGATTGAGAATTCGATCATTTCGTTTGCCCACGGCGGGGTTCTTTGTCAGGGTGAGGGGAGTCCATGCCCTTGGCAAGCAGTGATTCTTTTAGCTGAAAGCGTATCAATACTCTGGCTGCGTGTTGTGAGCCAAGAGTTGTCCAAAAACTGATAGTCTAGTTGTAGCGTCTGAGTACTCTTTGCCTTAAGTATGAGCTTCTGGGTGCCTGCAAGACCTTGGAAAGGAACTGCGCTGCCATTAGTCAATTCGGGTGTCCAGGGATGGTAAATCAGCCTCCATGAGGAGGTTGATGACCTTTGTCCATCTGTGCACTTCCAGAATGATCCTGGCAGCTTCATTTTGTATTGTTTCCAGTTTTTTTTTTAATGTTGTGCTGGAAGCAATGAGGGCGACAGAAGCATAGTCAATAATAGGGGACAGCATGTACATAGAATGATCTTAGTACTTTGTGTCCTGCTCCTATGTGTCTTCCTATGACTGACAGTCTTTTTTGGTTCTGTCAAGCAGGTATTGGATCTCCTTTTTGAAAGTGTGTCCTATCCATACACCAAGGTATAGATAGTCCTTCACCCATTCCAGATCCATACCCTGTAAGTGAGTTTTTTGTTTCTGACATTAGTTCTCAGAGCCATTGCTTTGGATTTTGCTGCTGATATTTTTAGACCCGTCCTACAACACTCTTCAGACACCAGGTTCAGACAACGCTGAGCTCTAGTTAGGCAGTGGTTGCCAGAGGCTATGATTGCCAAGTCATCTGCATAAGAGATGATCTTGCATCCCTCTGGCAGGTGAATGTCGAGTATGTTGGACATGAGGGTATTAAACAGGGCTGGACTAAGAACCCCTCCCTGAGGAGTTCCATTTTCAAGTGGCATGTGCTGTGAGAGGTGGCCTTGAAATCTGACATTTGCTGATCTATTTTTAAAATAGTCAGCTATCCAGGCCAAGAGTCTGCCTTTGACTCCTTTGTGGATTAGGGTCTCTTGAATGGCAAGTGGCTTGCCAGTTCAAAAGCCTTCTCCAGGTCAAGGAAGACAACCACGCGGGCGAGGTGCAGATTGTGCTTAAGAGTGTGGAATGCTGTGTGCAGTGCTCTTACCCCTTGTGAACCCGTGCAGGTGTTCATGGGGGGGACCCGTTTTCCATCGGAGCCTGTTGAGTACCATCTTCTGCTGTTTTTCCCAGGCAGCTGAAGAAGAGATGGGACGGTACTTGAGGCTCCTTTGGTTTGGGATGGGAATATTGTGTTTGTTTCCAGCTCTGGGGCACCGTGGCGGTTTTGCCAGGATTTGTTGAAGCGCAAGAATGCAAGCTCTCCTGCAGACCTAAATGCGAAATGATCTGGAGATCCCATCAGATCCCGGTGCTGATCCAGAGCTGGTTTTGTACGACTTTCTTAGTTCCCAAGAGAGAACAAGGCATCCGTGTCATCGGGTTCAAGTGCCTTGTCTCTGATGAAGAGCAAGCCTACCTGGATTTAAGTTTTGTTGTTTATCCTCAGCACTGGAGGCAGGTTGTTGCTGGTTCTAGCTGAGAACTCAAGCACCAGTCAGTGAGCTTCTGACTGTGGGTCATGATGAGTGTATTTCGGTGCTTGGCGGCTTGTCGCTTGCCTGACCCGTTTCCACAACTCTGTAAGGCTGATCTGGTGTCCAAAAGTCTGCCTTACTCGGCAGTTTCCTTGGTATCCGCAACAGCTTCCCTCAGGAGGGCAAGATTGTCGGGAGTTCTTTGCCGTTGGAAGTTTTTTCTGCACATGTTGACTCTGTGGTTGACCTCTTTGATCTCGTCATTATAGTACCAGGCGTCTTTGTGAGTTCTGGACCATGGACGAGTTTTGGGGATGGTTTGTGATGCGGCCTGATTTATGGCCTGGATTAGCCTTGCCTAGCACATCCACATATTTCATTATTGTGGGTTCATTGTCTTTCAGACAGCGAAGCCTTCTGGAAGGCAAACCAGTTGGCCTTGTCTGTTTTCCATTTAGGAATGTGATGTGGTCTTTGGGCTGGACCTGCATCCATGAGGGTGGTGACTATGCCATAGTGATCACTTGTAACCGTATCATCGACACACCACCGAATTCTCCTACCATTGTTGCAGTGGCAAAGGTGAGGTCTAGGACCCCTCCCACATGCGTTGGTTCTTTGGTGTTGAGAAGAGCGATCTCAGGGAATGTGTCAAGCACTTCTGCTATATGAATGCCTGCCGCGTTCGGCCTTTTGCGGGGATTCAGCATGGCCATGTGTGCATTGAAGTCTCCCCCTATGATCACTCGGTCTTGTGCTGCAGTAGCACAGACCTGGTTAAATCTAAGCACTCCACAGTGGTTTCTATATACATTGTATATTTTTAGAGGACCCCAGGCAGATGTATCTCAACAGCAAGAGATTCAACGCCATCTCCATAGTGCGGCGGGTTGGCTATTAAGGAGCACGGGATTGCTTCTTTTACCAGTGTCATCAGGCCTCTAGCGCCATCATCCAGGGGTGGCGAAGACGTGATAGCCTGAGAAGCGCACAGATCTTCTGGAGCATGACGACGTCAATGCTCCTTTGCTCACACTATTTACTGGAGAAAGGAGATATTCCACTGCAGAATGCTTAGATTGTGTGCCATGATGGTTACTCAGAGTCACTTACATCATACTCATCTCCAGCTTCAGAAGCCCCAGTGCTGGTGGCATCTGATATGTATAGATCCTCGTTGATTGAGGATCGTACATCTTCCTCCAAGTTTGGCACTCTGGTTAAGGGTCTACGGGAGAAGTAGAGCCTAGGTTAGAGGTGCCACCTCGAGTCAAGGGACCAGACCTTGGCCTGTAGTGAGGGCATCTGCTGCACAATTTCAATCTGTCTTGACAGACTAGCTGGGGTTTCACGTGTTGCTTCTCCCGTGGTGTGTGTGTGTGTGCAAGGTCTATATAAGTACAGGTCTCGTCACGAGCGACTCAAATTCGTCCGTCTCGCGCATGACCTCACTAGGAGGCAGAGCCTAGGGGTTCGACGCTAATCGTGTGGTTATTCTTTGATGTGAGGTAGATCCGTAAGGATCTCTCCGTTTTCGCTCACTTGACTGACTGGCTCGCGCAAAGCTACAATGCCCGGTGGTTGGTTACAGCTTATATATGTACATGTATGTGTATGTTTATGTATTGCCATTATTATTATTATTATGCCATGTCTTCTTTATTTATTTTACGCCTTTATTATGCCATATCCAAGCTGCAACATGAGAATTACAAAAATAAATTAATGTAGAATATATGATGTAGGCCTATAAACAATCGCTGATAATCATCGACTGTGAAATCTGTCCAATTTGCAAATCGTTCAACGTGCCGACATCTAAAATTACTTAAGTATCTGCTCATTTCCTACCGTTTCTATTATCTCTCTCCACCCTACTATGCTGTAATCCCCCCCCCCCTCCCCTGCTCTCAGCTCTCTCCTAGTGACGTCATAGGCTTATCACACAAAGCTGCGCAGAACTCGAAGTGACGAGACATGTACTTATATGCAAGGTCTATATAAGTACTTATATAGACCTTGCTTATATGGACCTTGTGTGTGTGTGTGTTCGCGCGCGCGCCTTTACGTGTGTGAAGAAGAGAAAGGGGTAGGATGAACAAAGCCTTAGTAATTAGGCACTCTTGGACTTTTATATTAACCAAAGGCTACACACGTCTTAAGCATGTCTATTATTGCAAATAAAACTTGTTCCAGTTTATGGGAAAATAATGGCCGTGATACAAGTTATTAGTGATGATTTCAGTGAAGCAAAATACCTACTTAATTGAAAGATACTTAACATTACAATAAGCCTCATAAACAGATTACATATTAGCCAAGAAAATGATATTTCAACTGGCAGTTGTGTTGCTTTGGTCCCCACGAAGCCTCGGCCTTCTCCACTATCCCCGAGGCGTTGGTGCAGGACAGACTCCAGCTCAAAATTACGCTCTCGTCCGTTTCTGTAATCCTTCAAACAAACAAAAATAAAAAAATATTGGAATTTCAACAGTTTGCGAAAAGTTCATATGTCGCACTGTGCTTAAGATATCACCTGCTTTGCGTACGATAACTCAATTTACTCGATAACAGGTGATTTTGGTTTGCTGTCGTAGTCCTGCGGGCGGCGCACGTGTCCCACGCCAATGCCGCTGGATTCCCGTGCCTCGTTCTCGGCCGACAGAGCGAAGCGCGGTTTCGATGCGCTCTGGCTGATGTTCATTTCTTTGCAGGGTGATGTTCACGGCTGATGTTCTTCCTACACCTTTCCAGTACAGATTCCCTGTGGGAATACGTAACAGTTCATTACGAGTTCGTCTAAGACAACGCTAAATGTTTACTTGATAGAAATACATGTTGCCGCACACTTTTCGGTAGTCCAGTGCATTATTAACGGGAAACGACATCCTCAAATGATAATTGCATGAAATATTAGGAATCAGCAACTTAATTTCCACTGGTTTTACGGTGCACTAACACCGTACACCTAGCAACTTGTAGGTGACAATGAAATATTGCCTGTTACCTTGCAGTCTTTGCTGGAGGTGTCGTCGATGCAAACATAAACTGTGTAAGTGTAGTTACTTTCTCCTTCCCATCTGTAAAAGAATATAGTGCTGCCGATATATGTGTACTTAATGAGCTGAAAATATATTTGCTAATTTGTTTTGTATTACTGCAAAGGATATTAGACGTAAAATACGTTTGACCGTAGTTATTATCATAATTATTGTCATCATCATCACTATTTTAATTACTGTTAATATCCTTATTAGAAGTAGTATTAATATTATTAATTCTATATTGTTATAATTATTATTGTATTTATGATTATTGTTATCACCATCATCGCTATCACCATCATTATTGTTATTATTATTATTATTATTATTATATTATTATTAATTATTATTATTATCACTATTATCACTATTATCATTATTATCATTAACATTATTATTAGTATTATTATCATTATCATCATCATCATAGTTATTATTATCATTGTTATCATTATGATTATTAGTAGTAGTAGTAGTAGTATTACTGCTACTACTACTGCTACTATCATTATCATCATCATCATCATCATAGTTATTATTATTATTATTGTTGTTGTTGCTGTTATCATTGTCATCATCGTCATAGTTATTAATATCATTGTTATTATTATTATGATTACTGTTATTATTATTATTATTATCATCATCATCATCATCATCATCATCATCATCATCATCATCATCATTATTATTATTATTATTATTATTATTATTATTATTATTATTATTATTATTATTATTATTATTACTATTATCATTATTATCATTATCATCATCATCATCATAGTTATTATTCTTAATACTATTATTATTATCATTATTATTATTATCATTATTATCATACTTATTATCATTGTCGTTACTATTATTATTGTCACCATTATTGTTATTATAGCTGTTATTATTATTATCATTATCATTTTCATTCTCTTCACCATCATTATCCTTATTGTAGCTATTATTATCATTATCATCATTATCATTATTATTATTATAGTTATTATCATTACTCTCATTATTATTATTATTAGTAGTAGTAGTAGTAGTAGTAGTATTGTTTTATTATTATCATCATCATTATTATTATTATTACTATTATTATTACTAATTCTATCATTATCATCTTTATTATTTACCATTATTATTTATATTATTTATCATTAGTATTATTATTACCATCATCATCATTGATATTATTATCATCACTATTATTGTTATCCTTATTATCATTATTATTATTATTATTATTATTATCATTATTATTATTATTATCACTATTACCATTATTGTTATTATTATCATTATCATTATTATTATCATTATCACTGTTATTGTTATTATTATTATTATCACTATTACCATTATTGTTATTATTATCATTATCATTATTATTATCATTATCACTGTTATTGTTATTATTAGTCATTATCATTATGATTTTATTTGTTATTATTTCTATTACTACCATAATTATTACTATAATCATCATTATCATCATTATTATTATCGTTCTTCTTATTATTATTATCAATATTATTATCAACATTATTATTATTATTATTATTATTATTATTATTACTATCATCATCATTATTATCATTACTATTATGTAAAATTTGAATAGGCTTGTTACCACCCTGTATCTCAAATTTTTCTTCGATTATCTTAGCATCTTTAAACGTTGACTCAAATCCATTTATTTTCTAGTTATGACTAACCCTTTGATATATTCCATATCACTTTGACAGCCTTTAGCAACTTTCGCAATAGCATGCGTTAAATTCGCAGTTCCTCTGAAAATAACTTCGGAATGATTCACTTAACTATATAGCTTATATTCTGTTTAACTTTGAAAAATACTCATATTCGACCAGAAATGAGTCACACAATTCTATAATTTGGACTAGAAACAGCCTAAATTAGGCGAAGTAAATAATAAATCGGTTATTTAGTCCATTTACTCGCTACAGCAAATCACTCGGAACAAAAGAACAGTCCAGTACCTGAGTTCATACTGTTTTGTGGTTCTGTGGAAGACGACAACAGACAGGGCGGGAGCGAGTGGTAATTTTTCGTTGATATCTATATGTGACGTTTCGTTACTGGGTCCTTCGGTATTCTCAGGCTTTATAGTCACCCTGGAAAATAGGTTTAGATGTAGGTGATGTAAATGCAAATATATGTACATTTGTATTTGTGTGTTTGTGTATGCATGTGTATTATATATGTGTATGTTTCTGCGTAAGTTTAAGGTACTGGTGAAAAGTAATCACTTTCATGGACATTTCTTAATACATTTATACATTTTCCTATAATTACCTGTATGAACCAGTTGGTAGGTTTGGGAAAAGTTGCCATTGGCTCAGTAGTGTTGACAATCTTGCTGAAATGGACAATGATAATGATAAATACTTTCTGATGAACATTTTCTATTTATTTTACGCGAAAGAAGGAATCAGAATGGAGTAATTATAATCACAGCTGGCGAATATTAGCGTTAACACCAGCATAACTAACTACTACCAATCGGAATTAACACAATTTACATTATGAATATTAGCCAAAGATGATTTGATGACTCTAATCCACCTTCATAATAGTATAAGAACAATATTCCATAATTGCCAACAGATTTATTACTGGTCATTGCATGAGGTTTTATCACAGCCAAATACAACTTTAAATCTGCAATAAAATTCCGAAAGCTGCGAGGAAGTATCTCTACAGATCACTCTCATCACTTTCGGTAATGCATATATATATATATATATATAATATATATATATATATATATATATATATATATATATATATATATATATATATATATTATAATATATTATATATATATATATATATATATAATATATATATATATATATATATATACATCTGCATTTAGTATCAGTTTGCACAAAACCTCATTCCAGTCCCTATTCACCTGTAATTCGAGCACATCACCACATAGCGCAGGCCGGGGCCGTTGTGCAGCAGGGGGGGCAGCCGTCGCCACATCGCCGTCAGTTCCATGCGACTGGAGTCTGCGCTCCTGTTCACCCGAAAGGTCCCGACGTCCACCTCCGGGGCTGCCCACGGCGCTGTGGCAAGTGGTTGCATAGTCGGTGTATCATGAATTTCTGTGGTGCTGATATCATGAGGTAATATTGGTATGGCTCTTTATGTTGAATCGTTACTGTGTCGTATGCTATTGTATGTCCTTGTTGCGATGTATGGTACTTAAGGTTCACAATGATCTCTCTTTAGCGTAGTAACAGATTTTCCTGTGAACCATCATGGTACTATTTTTCTTATAAGGTTCTAATAAACGTCGGAGTGCACAAATGAAAATAGTTGATACTTAACCACTCACTGTCAGAAATTACCTGCTGGCTTTATTTCGACTGCCTCGTGGACGGGTTCGGACGACCAGCCATCTTCCCAGTGGGCGTCGGTCGTGGCGTTCCTTCGTCCGGAGCGGAGTCGCAGCTTGATCTCGTAAGTGAGCCACGGGAACGGAACCTGGGTCTCCACTTCCCAGGTGCTGCTGTTACTGTATTTCCCCACTGTAGTCTGAGCCGGGGTGTGGAGAGATTTTTAAGAGGCAAGTAATGAACACGATTAGAGACACGCTTGTCTGTCGCGGAAGTTATTGCATAGAAAGATAAATAGATCATGGAAGTTTTGTTATTCATGTTAGTATACGAATTTCCGGTTTAAATGTAGTCAATAATGTTATCACAAAGCACCTCACGTAATGCATTGCACATTCAACATGGCAACAAAATAGTGCACAATGAAAAAACAATACGCTTTCGTGAACAAAAAGCAATACCATGGTAGAAACAGAATGATTAAGACCGCGAAGATCTAATCGGTAGAAGAGCCCCGGCGGGAAGTTCCTCAGGGGAGAAGGTGACGTCCAAGTCACCGAGATCTTCATGGGGGACTTTTCTTCGACCGCAAAGTCTTCAGCAGGTTTTGGTAACACTGTAATTAAAAGACTGACAGGAATAGGTATTTCTCCCCAGTGACGGTATTATAGCTGTTAGCAGATTGCTGTCGGCTCTTTAAATGATACCTATCACATATACGAGTTGAAGTTAGCTGAGCGAATACCGAGTACCTACTTGCAGCCCAGTTGTCAATGGTATGGGTGAAGCTCGCGGGTCCGAGGACGTTCTCGGTACTGAAGATCAGCGGGGGGACGGGTCCTCTGGCCTGTACCCGTTGCTGGTATTTCGCCACGCACTGGTCGCGCCCGTAGTTGCAGTGCCTGGCGAAGTTTGTAAGCGTGGGCAACAGCACATGCAATCATTTCTCAAGGGGTGCGGATGCCTGCTTGGACTACGCAGTTTCCCGCCCAAAATGGTATTGTATACTAAAGCCTATCTAGCCTCGTGTGATTTGTCATTTCATCATTTCATCAAATAACGAACTAAAACGGATTTTTAAAAGTAGATCTTTTTGTTTCCCTCCTTTAACACTCATGGCGGGGGGGGGGGGGTGCAAGGGGATACCTATTATTAGACTAGAGACAGGGAGTCCAAATTAAAGTTCAGTGTAAATCTAACAAAACCCCTGCCTCACCATGTCCTGTTGTAGAGGTAAGCCCCATAATCATTATTTTGGGCAGGGTTGTACGGTTGCCTCCACGAACAGTTCAAATACTCCAAGTTTGCTGATATACACGTTAAGTTCTGCACATCCGAAGGTGGATCTGTTGAGGAAACGCGTGTATAGTCCACAGTGCAGTAACATTTGGAAAATATGATGAACAAATGAAGAAATGGCACAGTTCGAAGGAAACGACTAAAAAACGGCCATTCTAAACTAGACATTTCGTGAGGTAACAAAGAAAAGGTCAAGGGCGCGATCTAACCCTTCCCTGCAACATACGTGTGTTCACTGTAACGAGAGACGATATAGAAATACGCATTCAATGACAAAAGAGAGAGAGAAAAAAAAAAAAAAAAAAGGAAACAAATGGATAGAAAAAAATAATTAGACAGGCGATAGATAACAAGGTAGACGTGTAAATACAGATAAAGTTAGATAAAGAGACACAACCAGACAGATAAGGACAGAGACATACACATCATACATACATAAACAAACAAAAGAACAAACGCGAAGACAAAAATTCACAAATAGACGAATATAAGCCAATAAAAATGAGTTCGCATAAATCAAAACATAACGTAAAAAACAAGACCAGTAAGTAACTCACTCCCAACGCCTATTTTTTTTAAAGGCATACTCGCTTTTGTTGGATGAATAGCATTTGTACATCAGTCCGAACTCTCCCAGCTTGGATTCCTTCAGATACACATCGATTTTTCCGTCGCCCAAAATCTGAAAAGCGAATTTCGTTGTGCAAGGTCTTAATGGGTAAATCTGTACGTTTGAAGGGGAAAGGGAACGGAGAGAGAGAAAGAGAGAGAGAGAGGGGGGGGAGGAAAGAGAGAATAAGAGAAAGGAGAAGTGGAAGAAGGAAGAGAAGAAAATTAACTATCCTTCACATATATTTATCTTATCTTTGCCCATGATGCTACGAGTCCCATGGAAAGTTACGCCATCTCAAATTTATCTCTTTTACGATGGTATTATCACTGATATTTTTCGCTACCGAAAGCCTCCATTTCCTGCGTGGTAAAGCCACTCCACGCCGTAGTAGTATCTTGGGGAGCAGGAAGGAAGCTGAAAGCAGGGTCATCGCGAAAGCGGCGGAGAGGGGCGCGGGGCGTTTGAAAGTTGCTGACAAGAGAGCGTCATTGGGTGTGGTTCTTTGTGAACTAGACGTACCCAAAGATAATAGCAGCAAATTATCGCCATTGTTTTTACTTGTTTGTAACTTTCTTTGCACTTGATTAGAGATAATTCGCATTTCTAGTAATTTGCCGACAAATACCGTGGTGGTGGGGGAGGGGGTCACCCCCGCCGTTCGCGACGGCCGTGGTGAATATCATCATCAAAGAATAAACGTTGGAAAGCAATGTGAATTGTTTTCTCTGTGTAGTTTGAAGAGAAAACAAATCCATCGTACATATTTTTGCTGATCATATTTGTAGATAAATGTCTATTGGTTGGGTTTTTGTAACCTTTTGATAGACAAAGAATCAAAAGGGAAAAGACGTGAATTTAATATCAAATTGCTATCCCTTATGAAAATAATCTCACGTTATCAGCCATCGATATAATCAATCAAACTTATCATTTTATTACTTATTGGCATGAAGTTTAATCAATTAAGAACTATTATCTCCCACGAACACAACCCACTCACGTATGCAAAGGATTCGAATGAAACTGGTTAATACTATAATTATCTAAAGACAAGCTCCAAAAATGGGATCTGTTGTGTTTGTCTTTTTCGTTCTGTTTCATTGTGTACAGTGCGTATTTATCTTAAAAACACGTGTATATCGCTGGACTTTATTTATAAATGCAACTCTCCTCAGCTTCCAGTGATGATAATAATGACAAACAATGACGGAAAGCTTAGGGGGGGAGGGAGAGGGACAGTGAGAGAGAGAGAAAGCGAGAGAGAGAGAGAGAGAGAGAAAGCGAGAGAGAGAGGAGAGAGAGAGAGAGAGAGAGAGAGAGAGAGAGAGAGAGAGAGAGAGAGAGAGAGAGAGAGAGAGAGAGAGAGAGAGAGACAAACAGACGACAGACAGAGACAGAGACACACGCACACACACAAACACAAAGAGAGATAGAGGGGGTGGAGAGAGAGAGAGACAGACAGACAGACAGATAGACAAAGACACAGAGAGAGAGACAGACAGACAAAGACAGAGACAGAGAGAGAGACAGACAGACAGACGTACACACAGACAAAGACAGAGAGAGGGAGAGAGAAAGGGAAAGAGAGGCAGACAGACAGACAGACAGAGAGACAGACAAAGACAGAGACAAAGAGAGAGAGAAAAAAAAGAAGAGAGAGAGAGAGAGAGAAATAGATTGAGAAAGGAGAGAGAGAGAGAGAGAGAGAGAGAGAGAGAGAGAAGAGAGAGGAGAGAGAGAGAGAGAGAGAAGAGAGAGAGAGAAGAGAGAGAGAGAGAGAAATAGATTGAGAAAGGGAGAGAGAGAGAGAGAGAGAAGAGAGAGAGAGAGAGAGAGAGAGGAGAGAAGAGAGAGACAGACAGACAGACAGACAGACAGACAGACAGACAGACAGAGAGAGAGAGAGAGAGAGAGAGACAGACAGACATACACACAGACAAAGACAGAGAGAGGGAGAGAGAGAGAGAGGGGGGGCGGAGAAAGACGGGGGGAAGAGAGAGAGGAAGAGAAAGAGAAATGAATCTGATCTCTGAATGGCGTCCGTCAGCATAGCACATACTGTAGACTTTAATTCGAAGAATCAGAAGGATCGCTTTTTCACGATGACGCTCCATTAGCCACACCCAACATAAATACTCAGCTGTATACAAAGGACTAGAAAAAGGTACCGTAAAATTTTGTCTGGTCCGCGTTTCGTTGAGGAAGACGATGAGACCAGACAAATCCGAACATCTTGGGGTAAGTCCTCCGTGCAGCTGGCATGCTTCTTCACTGTCTTTGTCTAAAATGGCGTGATGGACGCCATTGCTCGGGCACTCGTGAACTGGATTCTTTCCGTCAGCCCTCAGTGGTAAGGCGCTGCTGCCGTGCTGATGCTCGTTGGTTTGATCTTTGACCAGGTCAGCTGTGACCTTGGCCGACCTCGCCTCTCGAAATGCTCCGCTGGCCCCGCACGCTGCCAGCACAAGGAAGAGAGGCCAAAATCTGCCCATAGCGTCGTCCTCGTACGCGCATAGGTCGACTGAATCTGTGAACAGGAACGAACTGTTATTTAATAGATGGTTGAGTACTTATGTGGATATTTCCCTCCTCAAGAAAGGATTATGTATTCGCTGACATTTACTACTTGGTTAGCTTTCTCAGCAAGGAAAAAGCTATTAGCGTTTTGTGATAATGATGCCCATGATAATGTTTATATGCCCGTGATTTGTGATAATGTTTATATGCCCGTGGCTGATTAGAAAGGTGATCCGGATCAGTGTTCGGACCAAGGATAAAACAAATCATCATAAAAGTTAACTCTGCCAGCAGATTATTTTGCTTTCAATGTAGGGTAGGCGTGCACTGTAAATTTAGATTCCTGGGCAATGTAAAAAGTTGTCTGAACGCCTTGTGAAGTCTTTGTCCTTTCTGGAAATGACAGTTTCATTATTGTTACGATTATTACCATAGGTATGATGATGGAACAAGTAAAACAATATAATTATGATAATGTGATAACGTTGACGATTGTGGTGGTGATGATGATGATGATTATGATAGTGGTGGTGGTGATGATAATGAGGAGGAGGAGGAGATGATGGTAGTGGCTGTGAAGGATGATATATAGAACTGATAACCATAACAATTAACGATACCCAGAATTTACAGCGCCCTGACTTACACACAGGATTAACAAATATAGTTTTTTCACCATTCCCCACCATCATTCTTCCACTCCTCCATATTACCTTGTTACACGTCCGCCGCACCATCGCCCTGCCATCCGTCCACCACGCCATCCCCCAATCACACTTTTTGTACTATTTAACCACTTCATCATCATCATCCTTCTGTTCCTTTACCCTGTCACCCTGCCATTCTTCCCCCACGCTGTCATTCTGCCATTCGCCCACAGGCATCACCCTGCCACCTCAGTGCCACCCTGCCATCAGTAATTACTTCCGCAGCCCTAAAACCGCATTGTTAAAGAGTGTGAATGAACGCCTCCTGGCAGTGAGAGATCAGAAAATTATCATTCTAGAAATGGGTAGTTCTAGAATATTACTTTATTACTATAGTTAGGTTAAGTTTGATGAGATTGCTATTCAGTTGAGGCAGGGTTAAGTAAAGTTAGTTTATTGTTACTGGTCGTTTTAGGAGACCAAAGAAATACCAAAAGCAGCTTGGTGTTACAGTCCCTCGCATGTCAATCGTTACCTCCGCCAAGGAGGTTATGTTTTTGGTAGCGTAGGTTATTGGCTAGCAGGATAACAAAAGGTTACGAACAGATTCTTATGTTTTTACCAGAGGTGTTTTTTAGCCCAATTTAGATGTCACTAAATTTCAGTGGTGATCCGGATAATGATCTGGGTCCAGATTTTTTTTTTTTTTTAATGACATTGCGAGATAGGGAAACACGGACGTCACCAGTTACTGTAGCTCTTCAAGCGTTAGCATTTTTATTGCAACCCTAATGCTCTGGCGGAGGTATGCACTCTCTGAGTTACTTCTAGGTATTTGTGAATTTGTTTTCCACAACACACGCTTTCTCTGAGATATTTGGCTTTCTTTTCTCCTAAGAATATGTTGTGGTGTTAATCCGCGTAATAAAAGCAGAAGTTTGAACAATATAGAAAGGCGGGTGAGTCAGGAGAGAAGTTTTTTTTGTTGTTGATTGGATATGCATGTGTGGAAACGAAAATGTTGAAAGTGAGATGTATGTTTTTCTTCCTTCTTTCTTTCTCGTTGTGAATATAACTCATACTAATAATCAGAGGCCGTTAGTCCCGCACCGCATATGGTTTATGCATTGGTCTTTTGCGCTAAACCCCAATGATGATAATAACGCTGATGATGATAATAAGGATAATAATAGTGATGATAATAAAACTATTAATAATAACAATAATAAAAATGATGATAATAGTAATGATAATAATAAAAACAATAACAAAAATGATATTGATGATAACCATAACAATAATAACGATGATGACAATAATCATCATAATGATAATGATAAGTATAATAATGATAATAATAATTATAAAGTATAATGATGATTATGCTAATCATAATACTACTACTAATAATAATGATAACAATAATAATGAAAATAATAATAATAATGGAAATAATAATAATAATAGTAATAATAATAATAATAATAACAACAACAACAATAATAATAACAATAGTAATAATGGCAATAATAATAATAATAACAATAAAAGTATTGATAATGACGTAATCACTGAGATGACCTGAGATAACGTATAGTCAAAAGCAAGGGACTTTACCCACTACAACCCCCTAGTGAAGAGATTATTAACTTGGGGTCCATGAGTGAGTTTCAGGGCGTGCGTGAGAATCAGATGTTTTAACATTACGTTTTGACTTAAAAGGAAGATGTTCTCTCTACACTGTTTTTTTTAAAGTTTAATAATACTGTCTATCTCATATATGTATGATATAATCAGCTCTCAAATAAAGTACATCATACTCATTACACGCAAAGTTGTCTCTATTGGCAAGCTTCCTGGAAAGGGGATCCACAATTTTCATCGGATTCTTAAGGGCCATCGTGACCCTGAGAGGTTGAGGCCGCTGCCCCGCGGGTGTCTGCCGCCCATCAGTGAAATGCGATTCCATCCTCACGCTTCTCTGTTCTCTGACTCACTGGTACGCACGCCGAGAAAAGTGGCTTCACAGGCACAATCCGATATGAGGTTCGAATTCCACTTCTATAGAGACAGAGCAGATAGCAAGTATTGTGGAGTATGCACCAGGTCCCTATCCCATACCTTTTTTAAATGTCTCTGCTACGATCGGGCCGGAAAAGCTGTGCTGAAGGAGGACCGAGATGGAATACTGACGTCGCGAGCCTCAGGAAGGTGTGAAGTGATAAACTGATATGTTAATCCGCATTATCAATGAGTTTTTTCATATGATCTGAATCAGATTGTCGACAGTGGTTTCGGTCGCTGACAGACAGATGGCGTGCGCTTCTGTTTTCACATGGTTGTTTATATGTACCGTCATCTTTATGTCTATCCATGCATATATCCATATATATATATATATATATATATATATATATATATATATATATGTATGTGTGTGTGTGTGTGTGTGTGTGTGTGTGTGTGTGTGTGTGTGTGTGTGTGTGTGTGTGTGTGTGTGTGTGTGTGTGTGCGTGGGTGCGTGGGTGTTTTAGTAGACGGGACCATATGGAAGGCTGCGACGTGGACTGCCACGACGAGTCCAAGGCCTTCATAAATGAGGCACAACGCATTGCTGATGGAGCGGGATTCATGCTGAACAAATTGAAAGTATAACAATGTGTGTTTTCTTGTTCTTCCTTCGGTTCTACTTACAAATTGTTGATGGTAGCCACTACGATTAAGAGGAAATGCAATGTGCCGAAGAAAAACATAAATGTCCAGTGTTTATATTTTAGAAAAAGAAAGAAGTAGGAGTAGAACAAAAAGTAATATGTAATTCGTGACGTAATGTTTGGCTTATGGCAGGTGAAAGCCCTCTCGTTGGAAACGTGTTTGAACTGATGCAACAGCAAAGGGGTTGGGATTAGTCTTGCATGCGGTATGTTTGCTATGATGATGAGGTTACATTTTTTTCCATGTGGAGGGGTAACGCTGTTTTTGGTCGGTGTTGCTTGTGGTGACTTGCTAGCAACGAATTGAAAGAAATTCTAAAAATCCACTTTCCTGCCGAGGAAAAATTGCTTTAAGAAGAAACCCTTTTAGGACATTAATCACTGTCTTTAAAAATGCGAACGAAACGATTGATTCGCCAGACATCATTAAATGCACTTCATCGGTGAATAATAATAACAGTGGTTAAAACACAAATAACGTGCTAAACATCAAAGGCCATGTCGAGGTACAAGAAGCTATGGCAGCGAGATGCGTAAAAATGGGTATTAAAGAATTAATGATTAAATGAACTAATCGTTGAAAATCGTACAACACTCAAGGATATTGTGGTATTGAGAAGGGTATAGAAATGTGAGGGTAAAGCGGGTGAATAAATGAGGGAGGTCAGGGATTAGCAAAATGGACAGGGGTTAAGGGCGATCACAGAAATGGAGGATGCAGGTCTATGAGAACGGAAACCGTGAATATTTCAGTGCGGAAGAGCTATTAAGGTGAAAATGGGTGTCGGAGAAGTAGGAAACGAAGGAATTTGGGAATGGGACAAAGGATCAAGGGGAAGTATCAGGAGGGGAAGGACCAGGGGAAGGGAACTGTTGTGACAAGAGGGAGTTACGGGTCTGTCCAGGAAGAACGGGGAAGAAATGGGGTTTGTGCAGATGGAGATGGGGTGTTGGAAGGGTGTAGGGGAAGGGAGAAGGAGGAAGTTGGGTATCGGCAGTCACTTAAGTGTAGATGGAATGGGAGCAGAGAGATTGGAGGGAGGATGATCGATAGATTCGTTAATTCAAATTTTGAATGACCGCGAGTTTCTGAACGCGCATTGCGTGGGGAGGTCTCAGAGGGGACAGACGTCTGGAAAGCAGTGTGAGAGGTATGTGTAAGAGAGATGTGGTAGAAGATGGGATAGGCCATTTAGATTGTCTAATGTGATGAGTAGAGCGAGGAGGAGGGAGGAAGTGGTAGAGATTACAGTGTCTGCAATCAAAATGGCCAAAGAATTTGATTAGGAAATAGAAGGGATAGAAATGGGAACTTCGATGCAGGAGGAAGAAATCCTGAGATGTAGGAACATCTGGGGAGGAAGGGGAGGGGCGTTGCGGACAGCACTAGAGCAAGAAAAAAATTCGACGGCGTGTTTCTTGTCTGTCTTCGCGTAAAGTGAGGCCAAGTTTGAATATGAGGATTGCTATTAAAAAGTATATTATGAGAGCCACCACATGTCTGTGACTGCGGCAAAAGAACTTTGAACGATCATGCCTAGGTTGAACACGTAGAAGGGCAGCAGGCTGTGGAGTGATAGCGCATAGCAGGGTGGCCAAAACGCCAACATTTCTGACACTGAAGGGGGAAGGATCGGTATGGTCAGGCAAGGTAGGACTCTCCGCCAATATCTAAACCATGTCTACGGAAGGTAATCTTGGCAGTACTGGTGGACTTGGAGCAGCCTCCGTGGGGATTGGTGTAGCGCTGCTTCATGGTCAACCAAGCAAGCAAGCAGGTAGTTTTCACAATCCTCGTCGTAGACAGGGCAATCAGCCGAGGAGATATAGACCGTTCCGGTACAAGTATTACGGGAGGGTGAGCTGGGCAGGAACAGATTTGTCAGTGTTGAAGGGTCACAAAATAAGGCCCATTTGGCTGGGAAAAGGGTACTCAAAAGTTTGTAGAGGTCAAAGTAGAAGGACAGGAAGAAGTGGTGTTGAGTGAGATGTAATACTGCAGGGAGACGGGCAATAACAATGGAGAGTAGTAATAACAAAGGAGGGAGTTAAAAATGAAGCCGATTTTAAAGGATGAGATAAAGTGGAAAATATTGGAGAAATGAAGAGGAGTATGAGTCATGGAATTTTGTGTCTCAAGCATATAGCTTTTGAATGTCTTCCATAGTTTCTGCAGTGGATTTGGCTGCGGAGAGTTTGTGAGACAAAGGTTTTCTTATGAGGAGGGAAGAGGAGACTGGTGTCTGATGAGTAAAGACAAAGGTAGGTGGAGGTGTGTGGTAGAAGAAGGGGTGGAACGTTTAGTCTGCCTGCTGCAGGTAGTGCGGGGAGGGAGAGGAGACGGTGTGGGACTGTAGTTGAGATTGGAGTGTCTGGATTTAGAGTGGCAAAAGAATTGACTGGGGAAGGTAAGAGGTAGAAGTGGAAGTGGGAAGTAAGTAAGTACAGGGGAGGGGGTAGGAACATCTTGGGGTGGGGGGAGGGGCAGAGCGAGCGACATTACTGGTCTGAGAGAAACCTTGTCGACGTGCTTCCTGTCTGGCTTCATAGTAGAGTGAGACTTAAAGCGTTTTAAGCAGGGAAAGTTCTTGCCTGAAATCTCAAGCGTTTTTCTTGCTAACTCAAGCATTTCGCTTGCTTTCTCAAGCGACCTCCGTAGATGGCTTGACTTGCGCTTGCTAAGTCAAGCGGTGTACCGTCACCATGGCAACGGCGTCGGTCGCGTACCGTACTGGTCACGATCCTTCGAATGCGGGCGTTGGCCAGGAACTCCGCTTAATATCTTATCAGATAAATAATTTTTTCACGGTATCTGATTCTGTAATTTTCTTAAAATCATATTCAAAGAAATTGAAATTAACTGAAAACGAAAGGAGATAATGGAGATTATGGGAAAAAAAGTTTTACTTATGAATAATAAATGATTATAAGACGAACAATTTTCCTCTTATTGTTAAACTTCTCGTCTTTCTAAATCGAGAATATATCTGCTATTTTATGAAATAAAGAATATTTCAA
The DNA here is from genome assembly GCF_003789085.1 of Penaeus vannamei. Lineage (NCBI taxonomy): Eukaryota > Metazoa > Arthropoda > Malacostraca > Decapoda > Penaeidae > Penaeus > Penaeus vannamei. The sequence goes on from NW_020870053.1 coordinate 23,767, forward strand.
GTGAAAAAGTCTGAGAAATTCTAGCAACATTCTTCTGTTGATATTATATTCGATGATTTGTTATATTTAACCTCATAAAATCGGATATATGGGAATGGGTAGGCCTATATTTTAATTCAGGGATATTCATTTGTTTTGATAACGCGTCAGAATGAAAGGGCTGTCAATCGGTGTGTGTCATTGTTTTAGAGGCACTTTATATGAATATAGGAGAAAATATAGCGCTTTGTTAAGATGTTTGGGTAGATTTATTTACTTCTCTGCCATCTTGATGCGGCGCTAGCTTGTCAGTTGTTTTGAATTGCGCGCTCAAACTGTTACCAACCGCAGGTGAAATAAACTCCACCCTCGACTTGTGCATAAGTTATCTCTTTCCGAGATTGTTGGTGGGAATATTGCTTTTAAAACCCAAGTAGATATTTTGTGTGTTATTTTGATATTTCTATGCTCATCAAGGACTGTTATGATTTGTACTTTATAAAAAGACATTTCCACATGTCTGGCATCACTGAAGAGGGCCTGCCTGCCTTGGAAAGCGTTTTAAGCAGGGAACGGTACAGCGCTTAAAACGCTTTAAGTTTGTGTCCGAGAGTTGCCACCTCAGACTCAAACTTGTAGTGGGACAGCCTCTATAAAATACATTATGGGGCCGCCGCAGTTAGCACATGTACGTGTTTGTGCAGAGCAGTTTGATCGGTTATGACCGGGTTGGCACATAAGGGGCATCGATCAGTGGAGCGGCAGTGTTTGACAGGATGTTCAAATGGTTAATGGTTAATGGTTAAAAGTTAAATAAATGTGCAAGACATCTTAGGTCATATAGCACCTTAGGAAGGTATAGTAAAGGGTGATGTCAGGTGATAGTTGCTATGCGTCAACCATCTAGAGTAATGTTGGAAAGTTGAAGATGGGTAAGGGGGTTGATGAGGGAAAGGGTTATGGTGGCTTAGGTAAGGGAATTGGATCAAGTGAAGGATATTTATGCGTCTGAGGAAGGAGAACAGGTTGTTATAAGAAGCAAGGATATGATGTATGTCTGGTCTGTGACAACGGAAACCGCGAATATTCCAGTGTAGGAGAGCTGTATCTTACTTATTTTATGAGTGAAAGCGTCGGTACGTGTTGGGGAATCTGGGGGAGAAGGAGCTAGGGGTGTAAAGGGGTATCAGGAGGTAGGGAATCTGGGGAAGGGCATTGTTGTAGCATGAGTGATTCCGTGTGTATCCGGGAGGAGTGGAAAGGATAGAGGGATGGAGGGAGGGAGAATGTGCCTATAGTTGGGTTGAAGGGGTGGTTGTGTTAGGAGGGAGTATTAGTGGTAGGAGGATGGATATCGGAAGATGGATAGTTGGAGTTGAAGGGGATGTGTTGTCTTGGGAGGGATTAGGAGGAAGGGGTGTAGGGGCGCTATGAGTAAGAGGGGGATGGATTTCAAGGATGGGTATCGGAGAGATGGATATCGGTGGTGGACGAATTGAGGGGGTTAGGTTGTGCTGAGAGGAAGTAAGAAGAAGGGGTGTAGGGAATATGAGTAGGAGGGGTATGGATATCGGCAATCACTTCAAGTATGGAGGGAGCATGAGTTATGGAAATTTGTCTCAAGCATATAGCTTTGAATGTCATCAATAGTTTCTGCAGTGGAGTTGGTTGGAGAGTTTTGTGGACAAAGGTTTTCTTATGAGGAGGGGAAGAGAGACTGGTGTCTGATGAGTAAAGGTAGAGTAGGTGGAGATTGGGTGTCTGGATTTAGAGTGGCAAAAGAATTTGACTGGGGAAGGTTGAATGTAGAAGTGGAACTGGTGGAAGTGCGGAAGTAAGTAAGTACAGGGGAGGGGGTAGGAACATCTTGGGGTGTAGGGGGAGGGGCAGAGCGAGCGACATTACTGGAGTTGGGAGTATGAGAGAAACCTTGTCGACGTGCTTCCTGTCTGGCTTCACGTAGAGTGAGACCATTTTTGTGTCTGAGAGCTGCTACCTCAGACGCGAACTTGTAAGTGGGACAGCCTCTATAAAATACATTATGGGCATGTTTGAGTTTGATCTGTTATGACCGGGTTGGCACAGAGGGGCATCGGTCTGTGGAGCGGCAGTGTTTGGCAGGATGGCCAAATCGCCAACGATTTTAACATTGTTGAACAGGGAGGGATTGTCCACCAATGTAGATACGAATGGGAAGGTCATGTGTACTGAAAGTAATTTTGGCAATGTTTGGGTTTCTTCCGATGACCTCTAGGAGGACTGGAATAGCAATGTACTGATATCACGTCCTGGTCTTTGAGGCAGCCGAGCAAGTCTTCTCCACAATCTGACCAATCTTTGATATCGACTGGGCAGTTTGCTGGGGAGATAGAGACAATTTCCGGTACAAGTATTAAGAGTTGGATGAGGTTCTGCAGGGTTAGGGTTGCCAGAGAGATCAGTTAGTTTTGATAATGCTATAGCTGTATTACAGAGAATAAGGCTGTAAGGTAGTAATAAGGGAGGTTGGGGTGTTTGATGAAGAAGGTTGTAGGGGTAGAGGTGATGAATTTGAAGAAGTTGGGAGGGTAAGAATGTCTTCTGGAGATTGAGTCTCTGCTTGGGTGGGTAATGCACTAGTAGTAGAGGAGTGGATAGTAGTTTCAGTGTTAGGAGTCGTGGTCAAAGGAGAGCCTAGGGTCAGGGAGCCGGTGGGGCTATTTGATGAAGGGCAAGCCTCATTGCCCCTAATAGGGGTATTACACTTTCATTACTGGTCATGGGAAGCCTTGATTATGTAAAGGGACATGAACAGTCCACCCCCAGTGCCCGTAGGGGTAAGGGCTAGACAATTAAATCAGGGGAGTATCGTGCCCATGGTTCCCGCAGGCCGTTCAGGACTGGCACAAGGTCAGCCTTTCATCCTTTCAGCACGGCTCTTACACCTTAGTAGATAGTAGAAGGGCTTGGAGAAGGGACGGAAATACAAAGCTGGGGGGAAAAGACCATGCAAAATTGGTTGAGTCGAGGGCTGAGGCCCTAGGCAGGGGGCATCCCTGCATTGGGTCTCAGCCTTCTAAGCCCCCCCCCCCCCCACGATAACAACGGGCAAGGGATTGGGGGGAGGATGTTCAAAGTGCCAACAGTTTTGACATTGACGGGGAGGAGGTTGGTATGGTTGACCAGGGAGGGACTGACCACCAATGTAGATACGAAAGAGAAGGTCATGTGTACGGAAAGTAATTTTTGCAATGTTGGTGGGTTTCTTTCGATGTCCTCCAGGAGGAATGGAGTAGCACTGTACTGTCTCACATCACGGTCTATGAAGCAGCCGAGTGTTCTCCACAATCTGACCAATCGGTATCCATAAGGCAGGGGAGATAGACAGTTCCGGTACAAGTATTAAGAGTTGGATGAGGTTTTGCAGGAATGGGTTGTCAGAGATCAGTAGATTTGATAATGCTATAGTTTCAGTTTCAGATGTAACTATAACGAGACGATCGGGTGGGGTACGGAAAGGAACTCTGCCCAATTGCTTTTGAAGATATTGTTGAAAGAGAAGTGTGTTGCCTGAGTAAAGAGCTGTGAGGGGACGGAAACAAAAAGCTGGAGGGGAAAAGACCATGCAACATTGGTTGTCAAGGGCTGAGGCCCAAGACAGGGCAGATCCCTGCATTGTCTCGGTCCCCGACAACGGACAAGGGATGGGGGGGGGGGTTAGTTTAGATACACATTACAGTGTATGGATTAAAAAGCATCCTTGTACAAAGGAAGTAATAATTGTAAATTTATTGCATGTATGTTCTAGGTTAACATTTTGAGATTTTTGTTCAAGGATTACATGTGAAAGTTTATAAGTTTATAGATTTTATTAACTGTTCATTTCACAATGCACGATTCCTATGCCCATATAAATTCCATCTGCATTCATTCAAGCACATTTCAGTACTAATCATGGCTTACCTTTTTACCTGTATTCTTCGGGTAAAAGTTCAGATTTTGACTGTCATTTCCGTTCGCATTATCAAGAACAGAAAACTATACTTAACATTACCAGACATATAAAACATCGAGTCATTACTAAACACTAATTGGTCGGATAAGGAAAAAAATTATTCGGTCGAGAGACAATTTGTATTTTGTCATGTACAGTAGAAACAGACTACACAGTGAAAATGGTTAGTGTATAAAGCATAAATAGTCATACAATGAGATAAAAAAAGCAATATTTACACAAGTAGTTAAAATATAACACAGTAGAGGCTAGCTTGTGCTACACAAGACACTGAACATAATATCAGTACACCAACGACATACTTGAGTAACAGCTCGAGAATTCAGGGAACAATTGTAGTACCCATATTTGGTTATGTTACTGATTGAGGTTGTAATAGATGGTCCAGTTTCAGAGAGCTTGTCATTTTTTTCTTCTCCTATTCTTCTGACTGATTCATATCTCTGAGACAGGTGTACAACCCTATAATCGTGGCAGGCAAATTAATGCTATGAAAAAAAATGTTTAGTTTGTTTTGAGGAATGTCTTATATTTCCCACAATCTTGCAGGTACTTCCTATAAATGAGTTTGCAATAGCCTTCTTACTGGTGTGTAAAACACTCCAAAAGACAAACATTTAAAAAAACAGAAGGAAGTATCCAAATTTTTGTACTTTTTTAATTTATCAAAAAAATGTAATTTGACTGATGGAGGAGACCCTTATGCCAAACAATAAAAGCTGCTGTTGTATCTTCCTATAAAATATACATAAAAATTTGTGGATTGACATCATTTTTCTGGTTGATACTTCTCAACAGCTTCTCATCATTGGCATATAAGCAAGACCACTATGCCACAAATTAAGGTTCCATTTCAGAACATTTCAAACAGCATTAGGTTTGTTGGTCTTCAAGTTATTAGTGTAAGCATAATCTCAAACACTTCCCTACTCTAATCAGAAATATTAAAACTAACAATGATTATACAGGTTATGATGCTAATGCATTATGTATTAGCTTTCAGTAACTGTTACTGATGTCTCTATTGACATATATGAACACGCAAAATGTGGATGATAGAATGACAAAGGAAATGAACTCTGCAACTTGGTACAAGTCTCATTGAAGGGATCGTGATTTAAAACACTGACCCTTCCTTTGTTTACCTTACAGAACACAGTCGCACACTGCTTCACTCTCCTACACATTCAGTGTTTTATTCATTCAGTGACAGCCAAGACTTAACATTATTGTGCTAATTTTGGGAAGACCTAAAGCTGCATAAAGACTATTGCCGGACTAGCCATAGCGTATTCTGGTTTGGTAGCACGAGTTGTTCAGATCATACCAGAAAAAAAGTACCACTTGCCCGTAAATATTCTAATTTTCACTTGACCAATGTCTAAAAATTAAAAAAGGATTGCAATAACAACTGATAATTCTGAAAAAAACAACTTTTTGTAAGCTTTGCATTTCTTTGTACCAGCCAGCCATTAGATGTGTTTATGTTTTATTTGAGTGTGAATGCTGTTGACAACATACTGTACATATTACAAAGGTTTTTTGTATCATTTGTTTTATATTTAAATTACAAGATATCAATGCATTCATCAGGTAAAAAATAAATAAATAAAAAGTGGAAACCACAATACTGTTCAGGCAAAAAAAGAACAACAAAAAAACATTAACTTATTATAAAGAGACATGGTCTAGGAATTACAAATATCCACAGACTAATTAATCAGGTATGAGTGAATCCACCATCCCCAGAACAGAGTAAAATTATCTAATCATAAATGAGATATGCAAAGAAAAATCTAATAAAAATTATAATAACAGTACTATATTATATCCTACACAAAACACACAATATAAAAGGAATAGAAAAAATATCTCAACAACTCCACAGATGCATTCTTGTGCAATGATATTTAAAAAATGCAATTAAGGAATAAAATAATGGAAATAATCCACCTGAAGCCAGAAATGCAAAAATTCACAAAGTAAAATGCAACTTAAAGATGGCATTCAAACCTAGGAATAATCTGCCACATGTATCCTATTCACAAGTTCTTGAATTAAGAACATTAACGTCTAGTTCTATGAGCTACTTTAACCTTTGAAACAAGTACATAACTACACCTCTTTTACCCTATGTATCTGGAATTAATCAGGACAGACTGAGTATAGAAAATATTTTCCTAAAACAATTTCAGGGTGTATATACTCACACTTTTTTATCTTTAATTAGGGTTATCAATATTAGCATTAGGTAATACAAGACAAAGGAAAGCATATGAAAAGCAGTATTTTTTAAAAGTTTGTTCTATATTTTTTTTTTTTCTTTTTTTCAGCTATACCTAGTACCCGTGAAATGGATGCTCCGAAGAGAAAGAGCACCCACACTTACTGAGAGCTTGGGGATGGATCAGCCCTTTTATGAGTTATGGACAAGTCAGGAACTGGCAAGGTGGACCTTCTTTTATTTTAGACTATTAATTTGACACTCAACGACCAATCACTCACCTAGAGAACCAGTACAGGAACTACGGTTACCTTAATTGCAAATAATTCACATACATTTTGCTGGAGCAGCACATTAAACCAAGCTTTACATTGAAATTAAATCATATATATTGTAAGATTATTTACAGTTGGGAGTGAAGCTCACCTGTGCCAAATTTTTTTTTTTCTTTCTTCTCCCATCAGTTCCTGCTTAAAGTTCCAAGAACGGCATGCAGTCACTTTTAAAAAATGTACATGTTTTCCTTTTTTGAGGATGTAGAAGTGATTCTTGTTGGGAAGTAGCTTAGGATGTTCATGATACATGTAGAACAATTACATATTTACATTTTTCAGTTTTAAACAGTTTGGTAATGAGCCAGTACAGCTCAATTTGTGCGACACAATGCTATCCCTTCATGTGACCCTGAAATCACCTTACAATACAGGGAAGTCAATTACAGATATTCATTCTTTCATTATACACTTTAAAAATTATCAATATGGACAAATTTAATAAGGAAAGTATCAACCAAAAAAAAAAGTAAAATAAGAAAAAAAAGAAAAAGAAAGGCAAAATATAGACATAAAAAGTAAAAGAATACAGGGAAAAATTATTACAAATTAAGCAAGCCCTTCAATGCACCAAGGCAGAAAGAACAATATGTAGCATGTCCCTAGCTGCCTGACCCTAAACATATCTTTGGCTATAGCAGCAGTTTCCTCCAAGAAAGAATCCCACTAAGCAATGCAGCGGTAAATAACCTAAGAGACTGTTCACATATTCAGCGTACCAGGAAAGAATAGTTAAGAAAGTGACACTGTCCTTTAACAGGAATGCTACTTGAATGAATGGCGATGTTAATTTTTTCTATCCTCAATGAATCATCATACAACGCACAAGAAATTCAAATTCAGGGATCTCACACATTCATCACCTTCCAGCCCCCAGTTTATGCTCTGTGACAGCTTTCATGGATGCTTCAAAACAAAAGGGAGAAATTTGTTCTGACAACTTCCTTAACCCTCACCTCAATAGGCTTGACAATTTTGTCACAGCATACCGAAATGCTCTGGTTATAACTACAAAAGTTTAGACATGAAAAAAAAAGAAAAAAAAAAAGATGATAATGACAGAACACAAACATCCTGAACCTCCAAGTCATGCACAGCACAAACAGGATTAAAGCATCCACCATTTGCAAGTCATGTAAATAAGATGTAGTAGCATGAACTGATAAATTAAATGCTTCATATTTTGGATTTTGCAATCAATAATGGCATATCAGAATATAACAGACATATTTCATAAAACTAATGAGTGCAACTGGGATTTTTAAAGATCATACTAAGCACAATAAATTTAAAAAATGAATATTTGAAGAATATCCATCATCTTTCCCCTCCAATAATAATAATAATAATAATGTTAATAATAATAATAATAATAATAATAATAATAATAATAATAATAATAAATAATAATAATAATAATAATAATAAAAAAATAATAATAATAATAATAATGGGATTAACTGTGAACCCCCTAGCTTTGATGTTTTTGTAAATTCAAAATAGCTGCATTAACAATTATTACTCTTACTCTAACTTATCATAAGTAATATCACCAACAAATTTTCATCAGTAATAGTTATTTTTGATATGCAAACATAAAGTATATATTCTATTTTGCAGAACCTAATAAACAAATTTGAATTATGTTTTTTCAGACGAACACAGTTACATAATGGATTAAAATTGACTGATCTCATCAGTTTTCTTACATTCAATCTAATGTTCTTTAAATTTCAGCCTCGCAGTCCACGATAGCAGCAATTACCACACTTCCTAAATCAATGAAGCAAAAGGAAGAAATTGCTTTCTGCAAATAAAAAAGGCTTTCTGTCAGTTCTCCCTACTACACCATGCAGTCATGCTGAAAAAACAAAACAAAAATACCGATACAGCAGCAGTACAAGACCATAACCATCAGTAAAAATACATCATTCCTAGAAAGTCTTGACAGGAGTCACTTAGCTAAATCCCTTCCTGGGCTTAAAAAGGTACCATAAATGCACATGTAAAAATTTCATGGTCCCAACAAGTATCTTCATAGCCTGATGGACATATAGCCTACCGTTCCATCCAAGTTCCACTTAAGAATAATCTGCTTTTTTCTTTATTTCTATTTTTCTTTCTCTCATCTTTTTGTAAATCTTTCCTACATTTGTATATCTTTAAAACAAGATGGATATATGCAGTAAATGAACACAGTGACAA
>NW_020870053.1:38077-43077 GCF_003789085.1 Penaeus vannamei
CACACACACACACACCACAGCCCACATAAAAACCCACAACGCACCACACACAAAAAACACACACAACACGCACACACATAAACACACACCACACACATTCTTTCCTTCTTTTCAAATAAGTAGAATTGAGTTTAAATTGGCAGTGAAAGAAGAACCCATAAAAGAAGGAAAATGAAGAGTAATTGAGCCAATTAGAGACACTGAAAAAAAGAAGAAATATGAAAAAAAGAAAAAATATGAAAAAAAAAGAAGAAAAAAAAGACACTGAAAAAAAGAAGAAATATGAAAAAAGAAAAAATATGAAAAAAAAGAAGAAAAAAAGACACTGAAAAAAGAAGGAATATGAAGAGTAATTAGAGACACTGAAAAAGAGGGCAATCACCAGTCTCTCTCTTTGCGGCTGTATGTCAGTTTGTCTGTTTGTGTGTCATTGTCTTGTCACAAGGTGTGAAAGCGGGACGATTCGGGTCATTATGCGCCTTTTGATTATTCCTGCTGTTCCTGTTACACTTTTCCTAGCAGACGTTGGTAATAGTGATGAAAATTATGTTTTCATTGTTGATATGGACTGCAATAGCGGTTTCATTCTTTCATTAATAACGTTGTTTTTAAATATTTTAAGTATTTTCATTATGAATTTATCTTATTTACTCTATTATTACTGCCACTGCCACTGGTAGAAGTAGCAGTATAAATGATACGATTAATTATGATCTATGATAATGATGGAACAGATAATTACAAAATTGCCGGAAAAGTAGCGCCTCGACCGGTGATGCCAACCCTTTCATCCGCTGAAGTCGCTAGACTCATTCCCAAAAGTAGCTGAAGGTCGCTACACCCACCTCTAAGAGTAGCTCTTGGTCGCTAAACCCATCTCCAAAAGAAGCTTATTCCCGAAATACACATTTCCAACACTAGCTGAAAGTCGCTAGATCCATCCCCAAAAGTAGCTGAAAGCCGCTAAACCGAACCCCAAAAGAAGCTAAAAGTTGCTAGACCAATCCTCAATAGTAGCTTAAAGTCGCTAGACCTATCATCAAAAGTAGCAGAAAGACACTAGACCACTCAAAAGTAGCTGGAAGACGCTCGACCTTCCCTAAAAGAAGCTGAAAGTTGCTAGACCCATGCTCATGTGTGGCTGAAAGTCACTACACCCATCTCCAAAAGTAGCATAAAGACGCTAAACCCATCTCCAAAAGTAGCAAAAAGTCGCTAAGTAAAGTTATTCCATAATTCTCCTCCGGAAACAGACGGAAGAGAAAGCGAAGCGAGAAGACGTGAAAAGCGGAAACTAGCAAAACACGAAAATCTATTACTCTGAGCCGCATTACGCTCTTCCAGACGAGGCATGGAGTCGCTAAATAAATCATGAAAAACTAGTAAAAAGTAAGACGAATGACTAATGAAGAGATGGATAGAATCAGTAACAAAACGAGCAAAGGCAGCGCTGAGTCGTCGAAGTAGCGAAGCAACAACAAACAAAAAAAAGAAAAAAAAAAAGACTATTGTCAGTATTATGAACTGCAAGAAAATATAGAAAATAAAGATAATTATAAAGAGATAAGAAGGAGGATAAGATAACGGAAAGATTCCGGACCACAACTCGACAAAAAATATCCGCGTTGGATTCATGGATTTAATCTTGGCAAAATCATGAGAGAGGAGGGGAGAGAGAGAGAGAGAAGGGTGAGAGGGGGAAGGGAGAGGAAGAGAGGGTAGAAGGGAGGGGGAGGAAGGGAGAGAGAGAGAGAGAATGGGTGAGAGGGAGGGAGTTAGAGAGAGAAAGAGAGGGTAGAAGGGAGGGGGAGGAAGGGAGAGAGAGAGAGAGAAAGGGTGAGAGAGAGAGAAAGAGAGGGAGAGAGAGAGAGAGAGGAAGAGAAGAGAGGGTAGAAGGGATAGAGAGAGAGAGAGAGAAGGGTGAGAGGGAGGGAGAGAGGAGAGAGAGAGAGAGAGAAAGGGTGAGAGGAGGGAAGGAGAGAGAGAGAGAGAGAGAGAGAGAGGGTAGAAGGGGGGAAGAGAGAGAAGGAGAGAGAGAGAGAAAGAGAGAGAAAGGGTGAGAGGGAGGGAGTTAGAGAGAGAGAGAGAGAAAGAGAAGGTAGAAGGGAGAGAGAGAGAAGAAGAGGAGGGGGTTAGAGAGAGAGAGAAAGAGAAGAGAGGGTAGAAGGGAGGGAGTTGAGAGAGAGAGAGAGGGTAGAAGGGAGGGGTTAGAGAGAAAGAGAAAGAGAGGGTAGAAGGGAGGGAGTTAGAGAGAGAGAGAGAAAGAGAGGGTAGAAGGGAGGGGGTTAGGAGAGAGAGAAAGAGAAAGAGAGGGTAGAGGGAGGGGGTTAGAGAGAGAGAGAAAGAGAAAGAGAGGGTAGAAGGGAGGGAGTTAGAGAGAGAGAGAGAGGATAGAAGGGAGGGGTTAGAGAGGAGAGAAGAGAAAGGAGGGTAGAAGGGAGGGGGAGGGGTAGACGAGAGAGAGAAGAGAGAGAGGGTAGAAGGGAGGGGGTTTAGAGAGAAAGAGAAAGAGAGGGTAGAAGGGAGGGGGTTAGAGAGAGAGAAAGAGAAAGAGAGGGTAGAAGGGAGGGAGTTAGAGGAGAGAGGAGAAAGAGAAGAGGGAGGAGGGTTTAGAAGGGAGGGGTTAGAGAGAGAGAGAAGAGAAAGAGAGGGTAGAAGGGAGAGAGAGAGAGAGAGGGTAGAAGGGAGGGGGTAGAGAGAGAGAGAAGAGAGAAAGAGAGGGAGAAGGAGAGGGAGTTTAGAGAGAGAGAGAGAAAGAGAGGGTAGAAGGGAGGGGGTTAGGAGAGAGAGAAAGAGAGAGGGTAGAGGGAGGGGGTTAGAGAGAGAGAGAAGAGAAAGAGAGGGTAGAAGGGAGGGAGTTAGAGAGGGAGAGAGAGAGAGTAGAAGAGGAGGGAGAGAGAGAGAGAGAGAGAAAGAGAGGGTAGAAGGGAGGGGGTTAGAGAGAAAGAGAAAGAGAGGGTAGAGGGAGGGGTTAGAGAGAAGAGAAGAGAGGGTAGAAGGGGGGAGAGAGAGAAAGAGAAGAGAAGGGAGGGGGTTAGAGAAGAGAGAAAGAGAGGTAGAAGGGAGGGAGTTAGAGAGAGAGAGAGAGAGAGAAAGAGAGGGTAGAAGGGAGGGGGTTAGAGAGAAAGAGAAGAGAGGGTAGAAGGAGGGGGTAGAGAGAGAGAGAAAGAGAGAGAGGGAGAGAAGGGAGGGAAAGGAAGAGAGGAGGGTAGAAGAGGGAGGGGGAGGAGAGAGGGAATGGAAGAGAGAGAGAGAGAAAGAGAGGGTAGAAGGGAGGGAGATAGAGATAGCGAGAGTGAGAGAGAATTGAAGGGAGAGAGAGAGAAAGAGAGGGTAGAAGGGAGGGGGATAGAGAGAGCGAGAGAGAGAGAGAATGGAAGGGAGAGAGAGAGAAAGAGGCGAGGAAAGAGAGAGGAGGTGGATGGAGAGAGATAGAGGAGGGGGGAGGGGAGGAGGGAAAGAAGGGGAGAGATGAAAGAGAAATGAATACATACACAGAGACAGAAAAGAGAGGGGGAAGGTGGAGGAGAGAGAGCGAACGAGAGATAAAGAGAGAGAGAAGGAAAGAGAAAGGAGAGATACACAATAAACATACATTAAGTAACTGCGATAAATATATACACAATTGATTCACAAACAAAAATCCTCTTTATCTTTTTATCTATTTTTTTTTTTTTTATTATTATTATCTTCATCGACATAATTTCTTCTTCCGTTCGCGAGGGCTTTACACTCAACCTTCCAAAATGGCATTTCAGTTGCCTTATAAGCGTGTGGGTGGGTGGGTGTGGGTGGGTGGGGTGTGCGCGTGTGTGTGAGCGCCCACATATAGCAGTTTCCCCCCCCCCCTTCGCCCCGCCCGGACAAGCGAGTTTTAGCAGGAGGGGAGAGGGAGGGGGGGGGGGGTTCAAAAAGAACCAGTTTCTGTTTCACCAAAAGGGAGGGTCACTTACACACGCAGACGCACACACGCACATACGCATGCATTTACACACATATACGCACGTTTGTACGCACACATGCACATGCATTTACGCACATGCACAAATTCTCACGCACGTACACACACATACACACACACACACATAGACAGACACACACACACCTATACAAACATAGACACACACACTCACATAGACTCTCACACGCACAAACATACATACACACACGCACAAACACAAACAAGCAGACTTGAAATTAGTTCTTCGTATGAACAACAGCATTTAACATTATCAGGTTTTCATTTTCCTTTGTTCTTGTTAATGTGGTTTTGGATATTTATTCTTGTTATCAGCTGTTAAAAAAAAAAAAATAAGTAATAGAAGCATCAGACCTTGTTCTGACAGTAGACTAAAAAGGCAGCTTTCTCCTTGCTCTTCTTGCGAACTTGCTCTTGTTCTTTTCCCGCCTCTTTCTCCTCTCTCTCTCTCTCTGTCTCTGTCTCTTTCCTTCCTTCTTCTTCTCTCTCTTTATTCTCTCTATGTGTGTGTGTGTGTTTGTGTGCGTGTGTGTTTGTGCGTATGTGTGTGTATATATATGTATATATATATGTATATATATATATATACATATATATATATATATATATATATATATATATATATATATATATATATATATATATATATATATATATATATATATATATATGCATGCATGTATGTATACACGCCCTCGCTGGCCTCGAGGGCGGCGCGCAGGCGGACGGTCGAGCGCCATTCCGCCTCGCTTTCTGCCTCGCTTCCCGAGCTTTGTTTTTGTTTCGTTTTTTCCTCTTCCTTTTCCTTTTTTCCTCCGGCTGCGCCCGCGGCCGGCTGCGTCAGGGCCCGGCCCCGTTTCTGGGTCGGCCGCAGTGAAAACGAAGAAAGAAATTGAGAAAAAAGCTGACACGATAAGTGTAGAGCAGGCGCTCGCCCCTGATCCAGACCGTAAAGGCCAAGCGCGCTTTGTTTTGACTGGGAGAATGAGTCTTAGCGACGCAGCGGGCGCGTCGGAGTCCC
>NW_020870053.1:55577-73077 GCF_003789085.1 Penaeus vannamei
CTTCCTCTCCACAGGACACCGTCGAGGGCGGCGCTGAGGAGGCGGAGGCAGGAGAGAGAGCGTAAGTATAAGAGTTGCAACGAAAGAGACAAAACATTGTTGATGGATAGGAAGATAGGAAGAGTATTATCGGTCTTTTATATCAGTGCTGTTGCTGTCATTAGCCTTGTCATGCACCTCGACTCGGAGGCAATAATGATGCTGGAGTTGAGGCGCCGCGGGGGACGCCCGTGCGCGCGCCCCTGCGAGCCTGGACTCTAGCGCCCCTCCTTCCGCAGGGACTCGCTGCCGGAGGCCCCCGCCCTCAGCCTGCTCCCTCCCCTCCTCCCCCTCCGCCGCCAGAGTGACCAGGGCCCGCCCCGCCCGCGCCCACAGACTGCCCCTCAGCACTTCGCCGCGCGGCCTCCCCAGGGGCGCCGACCGTCCCGCCCGCAGCCCCCCGGCGGTGGCCGGCCAGGCCGACGCCCCCTGAGGACGCCCGACGGGAGACCCATCTTCTTCCGGCCGGTCCCGACGCCGCCCGCCTTCGCGCCGCCCGCCTTCGCGCCGCCACCCACGCAGGTCATCGTCACGCACGTGCCCAGCCCCGCGCCGCCCACGCCCTCGCCCTCCGCGGCGCCCACCGTCGGACCCACCATGGGCGAGCTGCTCAAGGTGAGACTTCGGAGGACCGGGGCAGGGAGGAGGGAGGGAAGGAAGGGGGGAAGGAAAGGGGAAGGAAGAGGAAGGGAAGAAGGAGGGAGTGAGAAAAAAGAAACAAAGGGAGAGTGATGTACGGGGGGGGGGCACAGATAGGCAAGAGAAAGGGAGAAAGTGAGAGAGAGAGAGAAAAGGAGACACACACACACACACACAGAGCCTCGACTAACGCCCCGCTCCGCAGGTGAATGCGGACACCCCAGCGGACACGGACCACGTTCCCTCGTTCGCCGCTAAGACGTTCGTGGTTCGCGAGGCGCCGCCGGAGTTCCACCCGCCCGGCTACGAGGCGGCGGTGGTCTTCCCGAGCCTGGCCAAGCGGGTCGAGGTTCCGCGGACCAAGTTCTTCTGCGAGGAGCAGAGCTACCTCCCGGGCATCTACGCCGACGTCCAGCTCGGCTGCAAGGTCAGTGGGTCGCCGGAGGTCCCTGGTCTTTGGATCGAGGTCGCCGGGAGTGGGGGCTTCAGGGAGCCGCCCTTGTTAAGAGGGCGGCGGCGCAGACGGGCGGCGCCCTCTTGCTGATTGCCACAATGGAGCAAGTGATGTCAAAAGGCGGGAACCAGTTTCCTGACGTAGGTAGTCGCTGATCTTCCGAAAGCACTAACGTTTCCTTCCCTCCCCAGGTGTTCCACCTGTGCCTTCCGGCCGCCATGGGCAACACGCTCACCAGCTTCATGTGCCCCAACATGACGCTCTTCGACCAGTCCATCATGCAGTGCAACTACTGGTTCAACGTCAACTGCGCGTCGTCGCCCCGCCACTACGACGCCAACCTGCCGATGGCGCTCAGCTACCGCAAGATCAACGCGGCGCAGCTGCCGTTGACCGCCGTGCGCGACCTCGGCAGCGTGGCGCTGATGGGGCTCGACGCCCCTCAACGCGGCCAAACGCGGCCGCGCCGAGCGTCGACGTCGCGGAGAACCTGGCATTCAGGCAGGAGGCGGGCGAGGTAGGCCCGAGGGAGGGCAGAGACAGCCCGAGGGCGGAGCAGCGGGACGTCTTCGCCCTCGCCGACGGCACACCGCGGAGCCCCCGCACGCTCGGCTTCGAGGAGGACGGCGGGAAGGAGACCAAGAAGAAGAAGGCCACGAAGGCAGCCGAAGGAGAGGCAAGGAGGAAGGGGCGCGAAGCCGGCGAAGAGGAGGCAAGCCGGAAGGAACAAGCAGGAGGGGGAAAGGCAAGGCACAAGCCGGAAGGAGAGGAGGCAAGCCGGGGAGGGAGGCAAGCCGGAAGGAGGCAAGCAGGAGGGAGGCAAGCCGGAGGAGCAAGCAGGAGGGCAAGCCGGAGAGGCAAGCAGCAGGAGAGCGGGAGACGGCGGCGGTCGGCGGCGGCGCCCCCGCTGATAATGCGCTTGTACAAGCTCCAATGACGAGAAGCGGACATGACAGCACAAGATTAAATAAACCAGTCGGTGAAGTGAAACAAATACTCATTGCAAAAAAAAAAAAGAAAGAAAAAAAATCACACGAGACCGCCAGTCGCTCTGACGTCACAACAGCGCGGCCGCGTCGGCGCCGACGTCACGGCTCCCTTTATGGTCTCAGGCACATGTACCGGGCGATGGAGTGCTCGTGGACACCGGTTTGCATTTTGCATCGTTGTTTTTGAAGCTCTGATTGTGATTTCCGAACTGCCAGTCAAAGGGAAAGGTGAAAGGGGCCGCAGGACGGAGGACCTTTCACGGGGGTCGCAGCGGGCCAGCGACTCTCGCCTTTGCGCTCCAGCTGAGGGAGACCTGCACGCAGGCAGGTATGCGCGAGATCGCTTCAACAATATGTATCAGTATGTGTTAATAAGATATTTATGTGATGTATGTATGAATATTATATATATATATTTATATATTATATATATATATTATATATTATATATATTATGATATATGTATTCACGTATATGTACATGTGTGTATGTGAGTTTGAATGTCGTCTATATGTGTTTGTTATCATTTATCTGTATATAATGACATCCCTATTTACTGATCCAAAGTGTCATTCTGATGTTTTCGTTCGAGTGCACCGATATATTCCCAAATGATTCGTCTGTTATAAAATATGATATGAATTGTGAATATTGATGTAGATTAGCGTTATAAAACACCGTTGACATACCTCGAAATGTTAGCACCGGAGTTCCGCAAACTGTGCCGTTCGTGCTTCGACTTCGCCACAGTTTGGGAGACTTCGATGCTGCACTTTAGCTACTTATTGTCATTGATTTTTTTGAGTGGTGTGTTGTGGTTTGTGATTGTAAGCGTTGAGAAGGTAAGATGATATGGTTTATTCGATAATCAAACTATACTTGCCAATATGGTTGCCAAATATGTTCTTCTAACTATTTAAGACACTATTTTATTATGTGTGCAGTATAATCTCTGTTTATAATGCATAAAATTCCGAACATTTTCTGGAGTTAATCCATTTTTCCTTAAAAGCAAAATGTTTGCATACACTGTACATACAGATTGTATTTTTGTGCATATTTATTTAGTTCTCAATAAAGCATCATACCTCACTTTCTCTTGTTGTTTCAGTTTGTTTGTTTTTTAAGTAAAAGATTCAAGAATTCAACACGCGAGAGCAAGTGTCTGCTTTACACGTCCGCCTTGCGAAGGAGCCAGCAGGATACGGGAGGGCGAGGCTCAGGCATAAGGACAGAGGCGGTAGGGCAGGTAGATGGAGAAGCGGATAGACTGAGAGCAAGTAGATGATAATAATACAGCAGCAGACTCCTAGAGAGGCCCATTTATCTCAGCAGCCCGATTAAGAAAATGCGAGCCACGGCTGCCATTCTCTCGACATATGCAGCTTCTCCCTTTCTGAAAATGCGTCGACACAAGATTATGGCAAATTATGGAAGCTGTTATTCTGATCTCTGCATTTCTCCTTTTACCATTGCAAAGAAACTCCCTGAGACAGCGATGCCCTTCCCTCTTTAATTGTTTGGCCCCGACCAGAATGCAATATTTTTTTATGGCCCGTTCGGTGTTTGTCATCTTTCCAGGTTCAGTTTTTGCTTGTTATTATTAATAGCTATTTCACTTTACTGATACGCGACAGAGAATCATATGATTTATAATGTCAGAATTTTATACTGGATTTGTCCAAAAAAAAAAATAATTAATTGATCCTAGAATAGAGGACTACTACGTATTCTTTAGGTACTGCTTTAATATCAGGAATAATGTTCGTCTAAGTACACAGAAAATGGGATCACTCTTCGTCCTAAGAAAATGGGACCACTCTGTCACAGAGAAAATGGGATCTCGTAATCTGAAGGGAACGGGATAACTCTTTCAAACATGCAGATGAAGCATTGCCTGGTTTCCCTTGCCTGAAGCAGAGGGTGTATCGAGGTCAAACTTCAAACGAAACATTCCACAAGAGAGAAAACTGTGCTATCCGAGAGAAACGTTTCTCCGATCTTTGGCTGAATCAGCAATTGACGCAAGACCCTTCAATATTTAGGCCAGATTACTACAGGCAGCAAGGGATCAGACTGACAATGACCTGCAGGTAAGATGCCATGATGTTCGTGAGCGAGGCCTTGTGGCCATCCAGGCTAAATGCCACGGAACTCCGCCCTCCGCATGTCTGCCAGAAGAGGTGCAGAGACGACATTGTTTCCTCTCGCGGCTGCACTGGAAGCGTCCCTGAGTTTCTCGCAAGCACCCTCAGCCTCAGCTCAACGCGCCTCGAAGAAGAGGGAGCCTTTGCTTTGTGCTGAGTGACACATGCCAGTTCCGTGCTTGCCTTCCAGCCGTCCTCTAGGAAGCAGGACCCTCCTTGTACAAATCAACTTTGATGCGTGCCTCCGGTGAGTCGCTACATCACACCTGAGTTGAATGAAACAGTTTGTTGAACCATCGATATTCTACCTCAGCACTGGTAGGTCTTGCAGAATGGTTTGTGTTTCTTTCGCATACTTCATCTCGTAGCTACATAACAACCTGTATAAGACACTAGTATAGTTCTCATTTCACGGTAGAATGTTTGTGTGTTAGTGTGATATATATATATATATTATATAATATTATATATATATATTATATATATATTATATATATATATATAGAGAGAGAGAGAGAGAGAGAGAGAGAGAGAGAGAGAGAGAGAGGAGCGAGGGAGAGGGAGAGGGAGAGAGAGAGAGACAGAGACAGAGATAGAGAGAAACAGACACAGAGAGAGAGAGTGAGAGAGGAGAGAGAGAGAGAGAGAGAGACAAAGACAGAGACAGAGAGAAGAAGAGAGAGAGAGAGGGAGGGAGAGAGAGGGAGAGAGAGAGAGGAGAGAAGAGAGAGAGAGAGAGAGGCAGAGAGAGAGAGAGAGAGAGAGAGAGAGAAGAGAGAAGAGAAGAGAGAGAGAGAAGAGACAGAGAGAAATAGACAGAGAGAGAGAGAGAGGAGGAGAGGGAGGGAGAGAAGATACGCAGAGACACAAGTAACAAGAAAGGCGAAGCGAAGAGAGAAAGAGCGAGAGGAGAGAGAAAGTTCCCCGTGCCCTAGATCCAGTGCCCGCCCTGTCCCTTCCGCGGGAGGTACAGACGGCGCCGACGTGCTTGGGATCAGAAAGCATAAGCCTTATGCATGCTTTCATGTGCGCGCCCATTAGTAAGTGTGCCACTGAACCACTGCCCCGTTTAGTTATGTTTTTTTCCATTGTTTACGTGAAGAGAAAAAGTGAAGCTGTATTTGGATTCGGGGAAGGTTAGATTTTAAAAGGTACAGAGAAAGAGAGAGAGAAAAAAAGATAAGCAGAGAGAGAAGTGCGAGAGGAAAGAGAAAGGAGAATAGAGAAGATAGAGAAAGAGAGAGAGGATACGAGAAAAAAAAAAACAATTATGGAAAGAGAGAGATGGTACGAGAAAAACAATTAGGGAAAGAAAGAATGGGAGAGAACTGTGGGAGGAAAAATGGACAGAGAGAAGAAAAAAGAGGGAAGGAGAGAATACAGACACACAACCGAAGATGAAAAGAGAGAGGAAAGGGGAAGCGAGAGAGAGGAGAGTAGAAGACAGGATAGAGCTGCAGACTCGCCCTCCCCTTTCACCCCCGGAAAAGACAGCGCGGGGGATGTGGGGGGGGTACGCGGCTCGGAATGGTGGAGGGAGGAGGGGAGGGTCGAATGATGAACCGCCATCAAGAGGTTATTAGAGATTGCAGTCGCAACGGCCAAAGAAATATTTTCCTGGACCTGCAGTGACACGCACGCACGACACATACACACAGATCTGTATACACATAAACACTCATATATATATATTTGTGTGTGTGTGTGTGTGTGGTTGTGTGTGCATAGGGCATGCATGTACGTAAACATGTACATTTACTTATTGTATAACCGTATGGACTTGCCATCAACCATATTCAGTGATGATGATGGTAATTCGGCAACTACAGATGATGAGTAGAAAAAAGTAGAAATTTGTTTAATTATCTTCTTTAAAGACCCTGCTACAGGTAAAATTCGCATAACTGACGTTTAGCCATTGTGCATTATCGTGATATACGGATCACTCTTATACCTGAGTTTTATCTGTTGGATTAGTATACTGAAATGACTGGTAATGATAACAACTAATTTGGTCCTCATATACAACTCTTCACAGGACTTGCTGTCGCATTTCCTCGATTCAAGGGACCTCATACCGTTCAGCTTGAACGGTCGTTAAAACTTTCCGGCGCAAAACCGGCTTTGCGTTTGTCCGGGACGCTTTTTGAGAATTTGATTATGGCAGAGGTAAGAGCGGATCTGAAGTACTTTCCATGCTTGCTTCAGGCTCTTAAAAGCAAACAGGAAAAGAAATTCGCGACTCTGCTTGCTCACCTTAATTCAGTGCTCTTGTTTCGCAATTAAACAAGGAAGGTTCTCTACTGGTTTTACGTAAACCATACTTAGACATTATATATATATATAGAGAGAGATAGATAGATAGATAGATAGATAGATAGATAGATAGATAGATTACGATAGGGATACACACACACACACAACACACACACACACACACACACACACACACACACACACAATATATGTGTGTTGTGTGTGTATGTATGTATGTATAAATATATACTAATTATTATAATACTAATAATATAGATAGAGAGAGAGAGAGAGAGAGAGAGAGGAGAGAAGAAGAGAGTTAGAGAAGGATATATGATGAGAGAGATTACTCACACCACATATATATGTACATTATACATTATCGTTACATTCTTATATGGGGGCTTTTTCTGTTTGAATACACACAACACATCACACACGCACGTTAAATGTGTTGATATTCACAAATGGCAGAATAATAATAACAGGGCAAGTGCAAGCTACGTGAAATAGAAAATAGGCGGAGCAGCAAAGGACCGCAGACAGCCCCATTGGCACTCTAGTTGGTCTGGATCTTTGCCGGTTGCACGTCTAGAGACCTTGAAGTGAAGTTTGCATGATATTATCTCACCCCGTCACTGTGCTGCCCAACTCGCATGATTTATCCTTTGTGTTTGTCACATTCCTTTTATGATTTTCTTCTTCTTCTTCTTCTTCTTCTCTTCTGGCTTTTCTTCTTTCTTCTTCTTCTATAGATGATGCAAACTTTTTACTTGGTTTCCTAACATTGAAAAATGAGGCAAAAGTTTTTTCTTTTTTCTTTTTTCTTTCTTTTTTAATTCTGCGCATTCTTCAGGCGGAGTTCAGTTTTTTTAACAAAGGTTTCTTGAAAGAAACCTCTAAACCAGAGAAATACCCACAGGGCTCTATTGATGAGCCTTGTATATTGTTTGTCTACAGCTTTTGTGTGTGTGTGTTGAGAAGAGAGAGACATTGAGAGAAGAGATTTGATTTTTGATTTTGAGATTGAGATGATGATGACGATTCGATGTATATATCTTTTGATTGTGATGATTTGAGATGATTAGAGATAGATTGATGGAATGACAGAGATGACAAGAGAGAGAGAGAGAGAGAGTAGATCTGAGATATATCGAGACGTCATGAGGTACAGAGAGAGTGAGAGGATGAGAGAGATGATGTATATTGATGAGAGACAGATGGACAGAAGTGAGAGAGAGAGAGAGGAGATAGATTGAGAGAGATGGAGAGAGGACCGATGAGAGAGAGAGAGAGAGAGAGAGAGGAATAGAAAAGAAGCCCAATTTAAACGATAAATGATAAATGATCTGATAGTATAGACGGGCTTTACCTGTGTGGCTTTTTTTTTTTTTTTTTCTTTGTTTGATTGTTAATTGGATTTTTTTTTCTCTTTTGTTTGGTGTTATTTTTTTTTTATTTTTTCTCTGATGTGTCTTTTTTTTTTTTTTTTTTATTTGGGCTTTTTTTTTCTTTTTTTTTGTTTGTTTTTTTTTTTTTTTTTTTTTATTTTTTTTTGGTTTTTTTTTTTTTTTTTTTTTTTTTTTTTCTTTATTTTAAGATAATAATTTTTTTTTTATTTGGTTTGTTGTTTTTTTTTTGTGTGGGTTTTGGTTGGTTGGGGGGTTTTTTTGTTTTTTGTGGGTTTTTTTTTTTTTGTATTTTTTTTTTGTGTTGTTTTTGTTTTGGATTTTCATTTATCTATTGATTTTTTTTTTTTTTTTGTTAGATTGTTTTTTATTGTTTTTTTTGTATGAGATTGATGTTTTTATGAGTGATTGATGTGAATAATGAATTGAGAGATTGATTTGTCCTTTTTTGTTTTTGTAGGATGAGAATTGATGATGAGGGGGATGTGTGATAAGATGAATGAGGATGAGACGATGACGATAAGAGAGAGAGAAGATGAGACGTGTGAGAGGATTGATTTGATGATTTTTGATTAGGAGAGAGTTTTAGATTTTGAGGAGAGAGAAAAGTAAGAGAGAGATGGGGGGTGGGGTGGGAGCATCAGAGTAATGAGAGATTGATGATGATGGAGTAGAGAGATGATTGCTGATTTGTACATTTTGAGATTGAGAGTTTGATTCGATTGAGATAGAGATGAGTAGAGAGAGAGATTTTTTGTGAATTGATGTTTGATGACTGAGATTGATAGAGAGAGTGAGATTAGAGAAAGAGAGAGATGAGAGAGACTAGAATGCTTTAATGAATTATAGCATGTAGCAATAGTCCGGAAATCTGTCTCGTAATTTCCATTTCTTTGTAGCGTTCCAAAACCGCCGCTTGAACTCCACACTATATCAGTCTGAGTTGACCTTTCACTAAGCCTTCGATAGTGAACCCAGCCGGAGATGAAGCCTTGACTTAGCTGAGAATCTCGAAATCATACATCATTACATGGTTAGTGGTCCAATTTTTTTCTGTACGTTTTCTTTTGTTTATATACCGTAGGTTGGGTTAGGAGACGTTAGACGGGTTAGGTTAGTTTGAGACAGGTTAGCTCATTTTCTTTACTCCAGGGTAAGTTTAGTTAGTCCTGGATAGCTTACGATAGTCTAGGATAGATTAGATTAGTTATGCTTAGATAGATGGGTCAACTTTGTCCAGATTTAGTTGTTACGATAGTTGGATAGATTAGATTTAGTTTTATTTGCCTTAGGATAAGCTTATAACCTTTGTCCAGGATTGGTTAGGTTTACGATAGTTTGGGATAGATTAGATTAGTTTATTTGCCTTAGGATAAGTTAGAATGGGTCAACTTTGCCAGATTGGTTAGGTTACGATGGTTGAAGATAGTTTAGACATGTAGATTAGGCTAGTCAAATGCAGATTAGGTTAGATGCCGGGTCAACATGGACAGACACCTGGGTAGTTGCAGAGGTTATTGCAAGGGGCACCTGTGAGGATGAGAAAGTCGCGAACTCACCTTGAATACCATTGAGACGTGAAGAAAGCCCGGAAAACGTTCTGGCGTTGATACATGGGATACATTAAAGCATTAATGGAGAAAGGTGGAGGGAGGAGGGGAGGACTTCCTGAGCGAGGGGGGGGGAGGGGTTGGAATGGAATAGGAGGAGGAGGACAGGGAAAGCATTAATGGAGGCGAAAAGGAAAGTGGAGAGGGGAAAGGAGGAGAGGAGGAGGAGGAGAGGAGGAGGAGGAGGAGGAGGAGAGGAGGGGAGAGGAGGGAGGAGGAGGAGGACGGCATAGCGTGCGCTGCGTGCGTGCGTGCGTGCGTGCGTAGAGGACGGTGGCGGTTGGACCTGGTTTTCCCTTAGTCCGGATGATCAGGTTTTTCGCCTTCCTGGTTTCGAGTTCTTCTGAGGAATGCCCAAAACTTCCCAAAGCTCTGGCACTGCTATTCAGTGTACACCCCTCTCTCTCTCTCTCTCTCTCTCTCTCTCTCTCTCTCTCTCTCTCTCTCTCTCTCTCTCTCTCTCTGTATATATACACACACACACACACACACACACACACACACACACACACACACACACACACACAACACACACACACACACTCATACACACACACACACACACACACACACACACACATATATATATATATATATATATATATATATATATATATATATATGTATATATATATATATATATATATAAATCCAATCCCCTCTTCCTCTCTCTCTCTCTCTCTCTCTCTCTCTCTCTCTCTCTCTCTCTCTCTCTCTCTCTCTCTCTCTTCTCTCTCTCTCTCTCTCTCTCTCTCTCTCTCTCTCTCTCTCTCTCCTCTCTCTCTCTCTCTCTCTCTCTCTCTCTCTCTCTCTCTCTCTCTTATCTATCTATCTATCTATCTCTTAGTCTCTCCCTCCTTCTCTCTCTCTTCTCTCCAATCCCCCCTTCTCTCTCTCTCTCTCCAACTCTCTGTCTCTCCAATCTCCCCTTCTCTCTCTCTCTCTCTCTGAGAGTGGCCAGACGTTCCTGGAGGTCACGCTTTCTGCTACCAGTCTCGCCGCTGTGTTGACTAGCCACGCCCCGGGGCTCGTGACCTTTGACCTGCTCCTGAACTCTACACCCCACTCTGCCTCGAGTCGCGTCTCCGCTCGGACGCGGCCTCCTCCTGGGGTCGCCATCGCCCTGCCGGGTGACCTCCATGCCCGGGACACTTCGAGCCCGATTGCTTTGCGAACAGAATGGCTTACGACATGGGATTTGCAAAACGGTTGGCCATTTCCAGTATATATTTGTCATGATCACAACAGCGCAAAACAAACTCTGAAAGAGCGGCGTAGCAAACATTCATTGCGTGGGTACGACACAGTGTGCCGACTGCATTGCAAGTGTGCATGTATTTCTACACAGAGGTAGGGAAGGTACACCTCAAAACGCACAACACAAATAAATACCGATGCCCCTCCACTCGCGAATGGATGTAGGCCTGCGCCATGAGTGCAGACAAGAGATAGCTCAGCTCGCAGAAATTTTCTACCATACAGAAGCGGGATCACACGTTCGACTATAAAAAATAATTCAGAAAATTACCATTCATTCAATCTCTTCGGGTCTCGACGCCACTCCATGTCTGGCTGGTTTGGCACAACTTCCACGACATCCACAGCGTCGGGCTCGTGCATGTACGGTCCAACAACCATCAACCCTTGATATTCCTCTTCTTCCAACTCTTCGAAGACGTAGGCACCCTCTGAAGAACTTATACCAATGTCCTCGTCGGAATAATCCAATGAAACCGCTGTAGTCTTGTAGTGAGTCTGTCATGTTGTACAAGGTATTGAATGCAGAGAATGCTGTGATCGTGTTCTGGAATTGACGTCACACATCCGGGTTCCGGATTTTCGCGGGAAAATATAACTTGACTTTGGAAAATCGAAACAAATCAATTTTGGGGAATTATCTTCAGATTTCCTTTTTACTCTTATGAGAGAGATGGTTTGCGAGCTAATTCTCTCTTTTTAAAATTTTCAGTTACTTCACATAAGCCCTTTAAAGGAATAGGGACTAGCACGCGTGTCTCCATACACCACCAAGTCGGGGACTACAAAACCCCTGACATCATGGAAGCAGCGAGGAACTTCTGTACCCTGACACTCTCTCTTTCCTTCCTTCTTATTCATCTAGCTATCTCTTTACGTACCTATCTAGGTACCTATCCCCCTCCCCTGTATCTCTCTTTCTCTATCTATCTATCTATCCCTCTTTCTTTCTTATTAACAGACAAGTAGACAATCTCTCGAATGTACTAAAGTAAATAGTAGAGATGCATTGCTCCTTATAAGATAAATCAGGACTTGGAAAGAGCTATACAAGACCAAAATAAAATTCACAAATCTATAAAAATGAATAGAACGGACATCTCCCTCCAGGCTGAATATATATACAATAAAAAAAAAATGTTAAAACATTTACCCAATCCGCAAAAACAACTAATTTCCAAAATAGGTTCAATGACTGCAAATACGACCCCAAAGAAACATGGGAAACAGTTAAAACATTAACACCAAAGAAGAAAATAGAAAAAAAAATCATCACAAAGACACTTTCTTATAATTCCTTAGTACAGAACGTCTAAACGATTATGCTGCCTATAGCACTAGACACATGAACAGAGAGCGGCTTCCTTGGCCCCACAAAGCACAATTAGGACAAGACTCTCATCAACTGCTTTCAAACCACAACCAATAGGAGTGGACACAAAGCACAATTAGGACAAGACTCTCATCAACTGCTTTCAAACCACAACCAATAGAGTGGACACAAAGCACAATTAGGACAAGACTCTCATCAACTGCTTTCAAACCACAACCAATAGGAGTGGACACAAGCACAATTAGGACAAGACTCTCATCAACTGCTTTCAAACCACAACCAATAGGAGTGGACACAAAGCACAATTAGGACAAGACTCTCATCAACTGCTTTCAAACCACAACCAATAGGAGTGGACACAAAGCACAATTAGGACAAGACTCTCATCAACTGCTTTCAAACCACAACCAATTGGAGTGGACACAAAGCACAATTAGGACAAGACTCTCATCAACTGCTTTCAAACCACAACCAATAGGAGTGGAAACAACAGTATTAACAATAAAACACTTGCGCGAAACGAATGCTGCGGGAGAGGATAGCATCGCTTTTCGGTTCATCAAAGAAAGCTTGCCCGCAATTGCATTATCTTTAACTTTCTTTATGAATACATCTAGAGTCAGCGGTACCTGCCCATCAATTTGGAAACATGGCATCATAACACCTACTTTCAAATCAGGAGATGCAGAACAAAATGATAATTATCGTCTTATACATCTACGCCAAGTGACATCTAAAGTGCTAGACAAAAAATGTTGCAAATCAAATTTCAACATTCCTAGAATCCAGTCACCTCATTTCTGAAACGCAACATGGGTCTGGAAGTCAGTTATCACAAAAAAAATAATGAAAACATTGACAGAAATCACTTAAATCTACTCGCATTGTGTGATCTATCGAAAGCATTTGACAGGGTCAACTATGAAATCATGAAACTGACAACTGTTGGTTTAGAAGTCATCTATCCACAAAAACACAGTCCGTCAATATTCGTAATAATATGTCATCTAAGAAACCGGTCTCTTTCGGTGTCCCACAAGGCTCCATTTTAGGACCGATCCTATTCACTATATTCGCTAACGACCTCTCAACCGTTGAAAACAAGTGTCTCCTTGTTCAATATGTCGATGACTCTCAGTTTCTTCACGCTGGCTCTGAAAGCAATTTAAATGAATTGATAAAAAAAAAACAGACTCTCACAGATACAAAAATGTATTTTGATAACAATGCTTCAAACTAAATCCCGATAAAAGTTCAATGCATCTTTATGGGAATTCGACAAAACATGACCCCAAATACCCACAAAAATAATAATAGAATTTGGAAGTTATCATATTAAACCAAGCATATTCGTTAAAAATCTAGTAGTACACACAGACAGATAAATGACTTTTAAGACACACATGGGCAACATTTGCAAAAAAAAAAAAAAAAAAAAAGCAATAGACACAATGATATACCTAAATCACCAAAAAAAAACTAAATCTCCACTGATATGAACATTACTATTGCTCAAACCGTTGCATTATAAACTACTGATCTAACAAAACCCACAAAAGACAAAGAAACTACGAAACTTGGCCGCCACTGTAGCAATAGGCAATATAAATAAACATGACCATTTAACCCCCATATTAACAAATTAGATTAGTTGGAAATACGAAAAGGTGTCAATATGATTGTCGAGGATTTCCTTTCGTATTTCCTCTTAAAAGGCTCAGTGAGACCCTCGATGAGTAGGCATTTTCTCGAGGTTAATTATATACTCAGAAAACATATCACCATTATATTTACAATGCATAGAGTATACACAAAAGCATGAAAAGTCGTGTATCCCCGTAAGAGCTACTGCAGGCGGGGACTATCGCAACTGCCCCGTCTGCCGCAGCGCCGTCGCCTGCCCCGGTCAGTTCTTGAATATCATTGCTCGCGGACCAAGGCAGATATCATTTCGTCAAGTAATGATATTCAAGAACCGGCCTGGGTCGACGCGGCGCAGAAGCCTGCACTGTCTGCCGCGGCGGACGGGGAAGGCGACGGCGCCGAGGCAAAATGAATTCGTTTTTAAGAGTTAAAAGGGTTTCAGGTCGTGACGAGGGTCGTGCTGTATTACGCGCCTGCTGCCAGTACCTCCTCCAGGACCTCAGGTCATCGGCGGGAACCAGGGCCAACCACGGTTGCTACACCCCCCCCCCCCCCATCCCCCAGGATCCAAAACATGTACTGTTTGGGTCGGCGTGCGGTTGTCCAAGAGGGTGTCTTGTATATATATATATATATATATAACTACACGGCTAGTCAAGCATCAAGACCGCTACGAGGGCGTAGGACTCTTCGGGGAAGCTTCCGCGTAGCTGGGCGGTACAAGCGGCAGACGTGTGGTACAGTCGAGAGCCGACCTCAACCACTCGGCGCCCGAGGATGTCACTCCCGGCGGAATCGGCTTCAGTCTCGGCGAGATGCGCAGCCATACGCTACTGTGTTTTCTTTCGTCAGTGCTTCAAGGTCAAACATTAGCCCATGCAGTCATCGGAATATGACGCCGCCAATGCCTACATTTGTTCAGTCATTTGGTCATTTATGTTCTTTACCTCTCATTTTTTTCCTACAGTATATTTCTCTTGTTCTCTTGTAATAAAGAGGACTTTGGATCTCTTTATTACATCAGTTACCATTTGTTTATTCTTGAATGTCACTTTTAAAGGCCGTTTCTTTTCTTTTTTTACGAATAATCCCAGCCTCCTGAGAGCTGTGATATTCTGCTCACTTTCCCGGGACTTTTGACCTAGAAAATATTGACAATCGATTTCTTGTCTTCTTTGTATCGTTCGGTTCCATCTTCTACGGCTTTCTCTTCGTGTTCCAATTCAGAACATCAGCCAAATTAGTAATATTCCTTGCGGGTTGCCTAGGGTGTTTTTTGTTTATTTATTTATCTTTTTTATTGTTATCTTTTTCTATTTTTTATTTATTATTTTTTTACTTTTTTGTATGGTCTCCGCAAGCTATCTTTATTTCTTCCTTTGTGATCTTGATGCCTTTCTTTATTTCCCCCCACTTCGTTTACCGTTTCTTTTGCCTTTGATATATAGGCACATGTTGTCATCTTTTTTGTCGCTTTAAATTGTTTTCGATCTGCTTAACGGTTCTTGTACTTTGATTACTTTTTCTTGCTTATTCTTTGCTTCGATCTGACTGCCAATCTTGCTTTCTAATTTTTTTTTTTCTTCAGCTCCTTGACTTTTCGGTATCCTGTGCATGTGTATGTTTGTGTGTGTGTGTGTTCGATTATGCGTGTGTGCGTGTTCGTGTATGTGAGTATGCGTCTGCGTATGTATGTGTGTGTGTGTGTGTCTGTGTTCGACTATGCGTAGGCGCGGGGGGGGGGGTCCTGGGGATCCGTACCCCTGCCCTTTTTCTCAAAGGGGTGAAAGTGCCCCTTTTCTAGGGCACTTTCTTTCTATTGATCTTGGAATGGCGATGAGACTGTTTATTGTATTTCTGTTTGGTTCAGTGCAAATGATTATTATCATTAAAATTCTTGTAATGTTTTTCCCGTTTTTAAATCTGAAGAACATAATTCAGGCTATATCCCCTCTAAATAAAAATCATATTGTGCCCTTTTTGTGGCCTGGACCCCTGCCCTCTAAAATTCCTAGTTGCGCGCCTGGTGTGTGTGTGCGTCTGTGTGTGTGTGTGTGTGTGTTCGCCTATGCGTGTGTGCGTGTGCGTGTATGCGAGTATGCGTCTGTGTGTGTGTGTGTGTGTGTGTGTGTGTGTGTGTGTGTGTGTGTGTGTGTGTGTGTGTGTGTGTGTGTGTGTGTGTGTGTGTGTGTGTTGGGGGGGGGCGTTTCTGGCGCCGGAAAGGTTGTTTTGGAATCCCAGCCAGACACGATTTTCAGGAAGACTTTTTTTGAAAGACAAGATCGCCATTAAGAGATCACACAAATATTTTTTCATGTTCCAAATGCACGTAACTTTTAGTTTGTATCATGCACCACCCCAAATATAGATATAAAAACCCAAATGCAAAATACAAACAAATCGAAATGTAAAATGTATAGCCATCAACATGTTCAAATACAAATCTACAAGAATAAATACAGCCATCAAAATAACAAACCTCGCCCACAATACCCCGAAAGCACCAATAAAAACAGAAATAAATATATTGCCAAATAAACCCTACTCCTGAAAACCGCGGGGGCCTTGAGTCTGCCGCGGGTGGTGCCGGGGGGGGGGGCGATCAGCTGAGACAACATGGCGTCGTCGGCGATCAGAGGCGTCGGCCAATTCGCGAGGTTTTGGGCGTCCTCGCGCTCGCACAGACTCTGCAAGGTGGGTATGCTGCATGCCATGGGTAGGGACAGTGTCGGGGCATCGGCGGGCAGCGTCGGGGCGGGATGACAAGGCGAGACGAGCTCCCCGGCGGCTAGAAATGAGCCAAGGGCCGCGGGGTCCGGAGACGCAGTTTCTGTGGCTCATTTACTCGTCTTTTTCTCTTTTTTTCTCTCTCTCTCTCTTTTATCTTGGTGTCCGGTCCTTTCGGGCGAGGGACTTGGCCTCTTTGAAATCACCTCGCCTTGAGGGAAAGCAGAGCGGAATGCAATGCCGATTTACGTGAAAATTATCGATATTAAAAGTAGGGTAATTTTCTATGTTACCTTCGCCTCTCCGATATCGACGATTTTGGTATCGTTGGATTCCTCTGTCTGTCCACATTGCAAATATATAGTATTTATTGCGCGGAAATCCCCCGTTCCAAGGAAAATGCGGGGTTAGATAACACAAGTAATATAACACACTGTGAAAATAACCATGGTTATTCACATAACTTTACATTGCAGAGGGCTGTGCCCCCTGCGAACCTCCTCAGGGGGGTGGGGGGGCTGCTGTCCCCAACCCCCGCCAAGGAAACAAAACCTCCACCACATATTCCCGGCAGGCTAGAGCGTTACACAATTATCATCGATCTCGGAGTGGGAGACGTATTACAATTACCTCGCAACATTCCCACTGAATCAGCATACTAACCTTGACATAGTCAGCATTGTATACAGAGACAATTGTAGTATAATCAGGATGAACAGGTTATACCATGAACAGAAGAGCGCCTAAAAATCCTAGGTTATGGTAGGGGTTATCGGCTCTGCATCTATTTCGTGTGCACACTATCCTGCCGTGAATATGCGGTGGATATTTTGTTTCCTCGGCGGGGGTTGGGGGTCGCAGTGGTCACCGCCCCCTGCAATGGAAAATTGTGTGAATAACTGTGGGTTATATTATTAGGGTAATTTTCTATATTATGTCTGCCGCTCCAACATCGTCGACCCTGCTATCGGGGCCAAGTTTGCATTAACTGGGGG
>NW_020870053.1:83077-100577 GCF_003789085.1 Penaeus vannamei
TCTAGGAAATTCTCTACAGTACAGACACACTCACCAGAGACTAAATTCCCAACTCCATATTGGAAAATTTACTTAACAATCTGAAGTTATTATGGCTCAGTGCATCAGAGGGGAGCTTGATGGGGTACTCTGCCCCCCATATCCCACAACAAACATTGTCTTCACCTCAGTATGCACGTCAAGATAGAGCTGAAATTCAGGAGCACCGAGTAGAGTTAGGCCGTGAGCAGCGCTTCCTTCAATTGTTTTCCTTTATTTATCGCATTACAGTTCCCTAGTTTAGTATGTCCATAACTGTAAAAATTGGCCAATTTCTATACTGTTTTAAGTGATTTTGAGAGTGTAAGTCTCATAGATATGATGGAGAAGGAGGGATTGGTGTAGTAATGCCTGTGAAAAGAGATTGTGTGCCTTCGAGGCAAAGAAATTATATGTAGTCTCATTATGATTGAAATGATAATGTGTTCTCAGTCAGAATATTTATTCTCAATTACTTGCCTACTGAGAATATTGGAAAGCTCAGCTTACATTGTCACGGGTTTGTGATTTCTGATAATAATGTTCAGTCATGAGAACTTCATTTTAAGATAGTTTTCTACCATTCTTGTAATAGTATTGAATAGTATTAAAGTGATTGCTGCCAATGGCCCTTGTATCCCAGTACCCCTCTGCTAGCAGGCCAGGTAGATTTATAAAGCTCAAGTCACAGTGGATTGCAAATACATGGCTCTTTTTCTGCAAGATTTGTAAAATTGAATCACGATCCAACTACGAATAAACCCCTCAGTACTCATAACCCCAAACGCTGCCTCCAGGCTTTGGTCTCTGTGGCATCCCGGAGAACCTGATTGGAGGACTGCTGGAGACCAAGGTGAAGGACTTGACGGTAGTGAGCAACAATGCAGGAGTGGACAACTTTGGCTTGGGACTCCTGCTGGCCCAGAAGCAGATCAAGCGTATGATTTCCTCCTATGTAGGCGAAAATGCAGAGTTCGAACGGCAGTACCTGAGCGGGGAGCTGGAGGTGGAGCTTACGCCACAGGTGAGAGGGAAGGATACGTGGGGCAAGAAGGAAAGGTATCACTTTGAAAAGTTTTTGATGTGAAATGTATGTATTTGTATATCCTTCAACCGCTTTCTTTTTTCTCTCTACTCATTTTTCTCTTCCTCCTGTTCTTCCTTTCATTTGTTACGATCTACTTGCTCATTATCCCCTTCGTCTTCCCTTTGCTACTGTAGGGCACATTGGCTGAGCGATGTCGTGCTGGGGGTGCAGGCATCCCTGCCTTCTTCACTCCGACTGGTTTCGGCACGCTCGTCCACGAGGGAGGGTCTCCCATCAAGTGAGTGAGGGCAAGGAGGTTTGACTTGCAGATGTTTTGGTTTTTGTGTTATGTAGTTTTGGTTTTTGTTTGTTATTTTTAGGCACTGAATACCCTAATCCTATGAACTGTTTAATAAATAGAAAAAAAAAAACTTTTATGCTAAGAAGATGGCAGCTGTTGAAAGTGAACAAATGTAATCATAATGAGTATTGTTATCGTCATCACTCCTTGTTTTCCACAGATATGGGGAAGGTGGTGCTATTGAGATCCAGAGTGCCCCAAGGGAAAGCCGGATGTTCAACGGACGGAATTACATCATGGAGGAGGCCATCACTGGGGACTTTGCTCTCATCAAGGCGTGGAAGGCTGACCGGGCGGGCAACCTTCTCTTTAGGTACAAGGGGCTGGACATTCACTTTGAGCTCATCGTAAAAAGAAACTGCTTGTTTCTTCATTTTCCTTTTCTGTAATGTATTTTGTGGAGATTGAAATGCCATGTCACACAGTTGAAGCTGACAGTTATCCCTCATGTCAGGAAGACGACACGCAACTTCAACCTACCAATGTGCAAAGCTGCCAAGACCACCATAGTTGAAGTGGAGGAGGTGGTTGACATTGGGGAAATCCCTGAGGACAGCGTTCATGTCCCTGCCATCTATGTGGACCGCATCATTAAAGGGGAAAAGTACGAGAAGAGAATTGAGGTAAATGTCTTTCTGTTCCTCTACTCTTTTTGTTTCATTAGGTAGCTATTATCACTAATATTACTGTTTGTATCACCATTACCACCCAAAACTCCAAACCAAAGCCTTCCTGTCTCAGTGACCCTTTCCTGCAGCGCTTGACCTTGCGTAAGGAGAAGAAGAAGAGTGCAGCATCCTCCAACCCGGCCGTGGCCATGAGGGAGCGCATTGTGCGACGTGCTGCCCTTGAGTTCAAAGATGGCATGTACGCCAACCTGGGAATTGGGATGCCCATGCTTGCCAGCAATTACATCCCAGATGGTAAGTCAGCCAAGGAAGGAGGGAATCTGTTATCTAGGTCTATGAGCTGTTTAGATATTCATGTTGATTTCTTATTTAACCCATTGGATCTGGTTGCATCACAGAAATCACAATGCCCTAAATACAGGCAGTGGGTTACATAAGTAGCCAACGGGCATGAGGTGCGTAGGCCAGGCGTGTGAACACTCACGAGTGGTAACAAGACTCTGTGCCTCCCGTTTTTTAACCTTTTGGCAATTTTCCAATGTCCATAATTGTATTTTGACTTGATTTATCCAGATGGTAATAGCTTATTTTCCTCGCACAGACTCTGTGTCATATCTCTATGTAGTTAATAACTTATTGCAAGAAAAAATGTATGGTATTTTTGATTATATGTATCATATATCTAATTTTTTTTCATAATTTTCAATATACCGTAATACAACCTGCGCTGCCGTTCATAGTGGCCATTAGTAGGATGTGCAACATGGAAATGGCATCCACCCCAAACCAGTGCTCTTCCAGTTACAGCGTACACATGTTACATTCTGCATTCATTTATCAGTGGTAATAATGCTAAAGCCCCCTTCCAAGCGCCAAATGAGTCAAATCACAATTCGAGAGGTTTGTACACTCGTGGCAAGTCTTTTCTGTCACCCTGGCCTTCGCTCATGGCAGCCTGTTTGTGTCACCCGGCCCGCGGCCATTTTACCCGATGACAGCAAGTTTGAGTCACCTGGCCAGCAGCCATTTTGCCCACAGACGGCATGTTCACATCACTTAGATTTTTCCATGACGGAACTGTGATGTCATCCAGATCGTAGGGGTTAAGCATATTTGTTTTTAAATCATAGGTATTATGTATTGCCTTGTACTTTACCCAACCACTTCTGTACAAGAATGGTTATACAATGTCATAGAGGTAACCCACTTCATTCATGTTGTTCTCGATCTTGGGAGCAATCTGGATGCAGGATTATCTCTTGCCATAACCCCTTGGATCCGGAGGTTTCATTGCCTACACAATTCCCAAAATATGGGTGTTAGGCTTGCTTTGAGTAGCCACTTTGATGGCTCTGCCGATTGTAGATCATGTGCACGGAAACACGTCTATAGGTGTCATTTGATTTGCTTTCTATAGGTGGTAATAAACTGTTTTCCTTGCACAGCACATTCTCTAGATAAAAATAACAATAAATGACTTTTTGCTATTTGCTGTAAGTTTCTTTTATTTTTTCATAACCAGTGATCTGTAATCCAACCTGCATTGCTGCTCTCAGAGGACAGGAATAGGATTCTGAGCTAGGAAATAATGTCCTCCCTTAAGCTGGTGCTCTTCCAGGCATGGCTTAAGGACGGTACATTCCACATTTGTTCGTAGATGAAAATAACACAAAAGGCCCCTCCTAAATGCCTATTGAGGCTAATCACTTTCCAAGAGCTTTATACACATTTGGTGAGTCATTCCCATCGCCCCAGCTTTCAGCGGAAATTCTTGTAACAGCAATATTCACATTAACCAGATTTTTTCATGACATGGAAAAAAATTATTATTGTAGAAAACAGGGAAACCTTTCTAGTGCAAAGTTTTTATTTTATTTTTTTTTTCCCATTGATAATGGATTTTCTGGTTTTTACTTGAGAATATTTTGCATTCAGTTATATGATAATATCTTATAATTAGTTTCTTTCTCTACAAATATTTAGATGCTTTTTTTTTTTTTTTGGAGGGGGGGGGTTCTGAATTTATATGTATATTAGTAAATATTATTCATTTAAATGCATCTAATTTAGGATAATGACAATGCAAGTCTAATGCATCAATGAAGGTCAGTGTGGACTGCTTGAGGAGTCCAAAGTCACAGGTGTCTCTCGGCATCCTATCAGCCGTCCTCCCTGATCATCCCCTTTTCCCCTAAAGGTACGAACGTGCAGCTGCAGAGTGAGAATGGAGTGCTGGGCTTGGGCCCCTTCCCTGCCCCGGGCGAGCAAGACCCCGACCTCATCAATGCAGGGAAAGAGACCGTGACTGTCACGCCTGGAGCCTCCTACTTCGGCTCTGATGAGAGCTTTGCCATGATCCGAGGGTAGGTGTCTCAGGAGAGACGAGGGAGGTGTGCCCCCTAACCCCCACCTCTTGTTGCTCCTTTCTTTCATGTGTCCTTTTCCTTCCCTCTCAACTTGGAGTTTTATCTCTGGTCTTTGCCTTTTCCTTTCTTCCTATCACTTTTGCCCCACATTTCTTGTTTTCTTCTTTCTGTTTTATTACACTAAGTAGAGAGAACTAAAAGAGCACTTAACCCCTTGGATCCAGTTATCTTGCACCTGGACCAAAATCCAGTCCAAATAGACCTTATGACTAGCTCTGTGTGTGTGTGTGTTTTGTTTTTGCCATTTTCCAAGGTCTATATTTATTATGGTATGCTTAACCCACTAACGACGGGTGGCCCACATATGAGACACCTGAAAAAATAAAACATTGCCAGGCATCCCACCAGTGTGACGCTGTATCGAGGCTCACGCAGCAATGCAGCAGCAGGCAAGCGGGCAGACTCCAGGCCAGCCCCACCTGCCAAATTTATAGCCGCCCAGAATCTTTTATATCTTTTAAAATATACCAGTGTTAATAGGTTAATCAAGATGGTAATAGACTATCTTCATGTTATCTGTCTAGATATTCAAACCACAATGGAATAACAATAACAATAACTAATATTTTGTTGTATGTATCATTTCTTTTTATATATTTTAATTTAATTTAATTTTCTGTAACACCCAGTGCCACCAATCACAATTGGCTGGAATAGATTCCCAAGATTGGAAATAGCGTCCTCCCTGGAGGACCCTCAGTTACCAGTGGAAATAAATCAGGTCCTTTCTGTATGGCCACTGCATGTATCATTTCTTCGTCCTAAAGGTTTTTGCATGAGGAGTCATTCCTATCACCCAGCTCCTCGTCAAATTTTCATGTCACAGTACCATGGCCTAGGCCTTCAGTCAAGTTTTTCCTTGATGGCAAATTCACCTCACCTGGATCCAATGGGTTAAGATAACAAGACTGCCAAGAATGCCACAACTGACGATTCATATCTTTCCCTCCTTGCACAGCGGCCACGTGGACCTAACAATTCTTGGGGCCATGGAAGTCTCGCAGTACGGTGATCTTGCCAACTGGATGATTCCGGTGAGTGGCCCCTTTACCATGCCTTAATGTAATATAATACTTGCCGTGAGTGATATTTGTGTGTATTTTCTTTGCAGGTCATTTGATTGCCTTTGATCTTAAGCTCAGATGTTGTTATTACTGCTACCAGGTATTTTGTTGCTTTAGATGTATTGTTAGAATTTTTTTTCTTTTAGGCATAACTTTAAAAGCCATTGATAATTTGGCAGTAGTTTTCCTTCTCAAGTCACTCACTGTCTCCCTCCAGGGCAAGATGGTGAAAGGCATGGGTGGCGCAATGGACCTGGTGTCATCGCCCGGCACGAAGGTGGTGGTGACAATGGAGCACTCTGCCAAGAAGGGCGGACACAAGATCGTGGAAGCCTGCTCACTCCCCCTCACAGGCAAGAACTGTGTTGATATGATCATCACAGAGAAGGTGAGTCTGGGTCCTTTGTTCTTCTCGCTTTTGATTTCAGTCATAGATTTGTGAGGAAAGTTCAGATGGGCTTGTAGAAAACATCAAGATCAGAGCATCTGATCTTCAGGTCAAGAGAAACAAATTTCCAGGCAAAATTACAGCCTTTCATTTGGATTCTGCTTTGTAGCTTTCAACAAACTTTCTACAGAAAGAATATATATGTACTGAAAGTTGATTTTAAGAACAAAGCACAAAACAGTTGCCATAATAGGACTATCTTCAGACAGCGTTTTCCACTTTCAGTGTGTCTTCAGTGTAGACAAGGAGAATGGCCTGACTCTAGTAGAAATCGCTGACGGCGTTACCATCGAGGACGTTGTATCCAGCACAGGATGCTTATTCAAAGTAGCAGAAAACCTCAAGCCAATGGGACAGATTGAAGTTGCAGATGAATAAAAGGCTAAAAATTACTTAAATTTAGCTTTCAATTCAAAAGAAAGATGGAGATACTCAGATTAGTGCAGTGTGTCACTGTGTGCATGGTTTGTTTGCTCGCATGCACACTGTCTAACATTTGATCTGACTCTTTGATTAACTAATGGGGCATATTCCACAGTCTGGGGCATTGATTATAAAAGGATGCACTTATCCTTTTGTTACTATAGTTCTTCCACACCTATAATAACAGCAAGTTGATTTTGCATAAAAAAGAAATGCACATAAGTAACTATAGTAATGAATAAAGTTTTTACTCTGTTTGAACCAAGGATTCCTTCTTCTTGGATCATCACCTTAGTCATTGTAGTGGCATTCAGTTTTACTCTTTGTGTGTAACAGTGTGTTAAAAGCTATATTTTCTTGATCTTACCTCATTTGTTCAGCTTCAGTTGATTGTCTGCACCACATACAAAGGAGAAAATAAAACAAAAAGCTTTTTAGGTGAAAGTTTAGTTTTTCTTTACAGTTTACTAACAAAGCCACATAGTTCAGTGATGAAGGCCACAGCAGCAACACTGGTTCAAAGCCAAGCTACTAGCTATAGGGGTCTCTTGCACAAACAAACTCAAGGGATATTTTGCTAGCGCCTACTGGAGATGCAGAGAGAAGATGCAGGTTTCTCTTATTGACTTGCCAGGACCGTGTCATTTGATCATAGAATGGTTGTTTTGCTAAAAGTCTTGTACAAGATTCTGCAGGTTAAGAAAATATCTTTCAAACTCAGATGTGGTCTTGTGGAGGATATGTCTTTCTATTATTAGACTGTAATTCCAGCTTTGGAAAGAGTGATAAGTAGCATTAATGGTGATGGAAATTTCATGGTAGTTTCTAAGTTTTTGCATTATTCAAGAAGCTTTAACATCTTTTGAGGTGAGAGTTGAAGTTCAATGTTAGGAAATATGAAAGATTATAAATTGAGAAATAGGGAAGACAATGAATTAAGAAATTGATAGACTGTTCCAGAAACATTGAGTGTACTGCAGGCTATCTTGCTTTAAAGAATAGGAGCAGATAATATGGTGGTACCAAAGTTTGCTTGGTCTTGTCAAAGTTGTATCGCCTTTCCTTACTGTGGCAGACTCTGCTAAGTGTGGGAGACTAAAATGATGTGTGTACTGTAGAGTTCACTGCTGCTTGCGATAAACAAGAGTGGATAATTCTTTGCCGCTGAATTCCTGATAGAGATAGTAGGTGGAGTAAGGTTGGTATTGGTAGGTGGTCGGTAATTTTTCCTTTCTTTCTTTCTTTCTTCTTTTGTAAATTGAGGCTTGTGCATGCAATTGGACTTGAACTCTGTGTATGTTGTACTAGTAGGAAGTTGGAATTAAGAGAATTAGTCAGTTATGGAAAAGGTTAATGCAATGAAAAGGGAAAAGCTTCAGTCTACAGCTACGCAGTGTCAAAAGTGATTCCAGTAGTGGTTTGTGGAGCCACAACTTCTCTCCCAGTGAAGACACTTATTTTGCTGGTGTTCAGATACACCTGTTTAAATAGTACAATGACAGTGGAAGGAGCCAGATGAAAGAAACATCTTTTATGACTTGAATGATAATGTTGTTGCTCAGGTTTCCCTACAATGCATCAAGATACTTAGAATTAGTATTAGTCCAGAGAATTGCAGAAACTCAATCCCTGTCACAAGCCAACTAAAAAAAAAAAAATTGTGGTCATCCATCTGGTTTCATCCTCATTTTTTGGTTGTAGATAAAATAGATAACAATTCTTTGCATTTTCCAGTCTATCACAAAAGCCAAATTATGTCTAGGAAAACCACAAATGAACACAGAGATTGAAGTTCTCAGCAGAGCACATTTGTTGCAAAATGTCGAGTGTATTGTAGTTCCAGTATAATCAATTGATGTACATTTGAAATTCATTCATGTTGTGTATAACTTTTAGGAATTAATGTAGGAAAAATATTTTAATACTGTATATAGAAAAATTTGTAATAAAAAAATTGCAAAACGTTTCACCATTGTTTTATAGATATTCCTTATTATGTATTATGACCACTTGTGTCATTTTATCATGTGGGCAATAGAAGTTGGAATTTCATAGTATTTTCTGAATGCTAAGGTACATGGAAAAAGGTAGATTGGTTTACAACATTTATTTAGCTGTATAGCAATAATGATTCCATATATAAAATTACATACAAAATTATACAGAAAGTATAAACATGAAAATCATTCACAGAGTTCTGTAGTCACCAAAGGTAGAAGCCTCCACAGTTGAAGTTACAATACAATGAAGAATACACTTGGTGCTTATATGAGCATTAGCAAGCCTGTAACATATTCTACAAAAGACAAGGAGTGTAAATCCTTTATATACATTCTCTAGTGTATGAGTGTGGTGTGAATTATTTACTGATCTTTGGTACAACTTTCTATTACCAAATAAAAGTGTTTGTTTCAACACATGCAGATTTTAGTTGTATATATATTTTTTAACTGTACAGGGTATTTTTAAAGTGCAGAATAATAGGCTGTGTAATATATGGTGAAACCCAGAAAAAACTCACTATCTCTGTCCACCCATATACTTTTATATATTATGTACAAATTCGCAAAATTGTGAATAATTATTCGTATAACGTAACGAAAGGGGGCGAAAACTCAAATTCACAAGTCGAAATGTGTTGGATCTACATTCCATGGAGCGAGTGCTGTCCAGCCTCATCCTCCCTCCCTTCGGCACATTTGACTTACTTTGTACTAGATTCTTACTTCAGTGTGTAAGTGATCATCATAAGGAGAGGAAAGTTTGTTCATTTAAATCGGCAGAATTTTTCCAAAGTCTAATATCATTAAACATGAGTTCTGTTTACTGTACATGTAGACAAGAAAAGAAAATCCTATTGCTCAGTTTAATATTATGTTAATTTAATATGCATGAGGCATCTCGTCTTTAAATTCATTAAACTGACATGGAGAAATTCATGTCGCAAAAACCTATTCCTAGCTTTGATTATGGATTGTGGGATGGTTTCGTCTCTGAGGGATTTGGGACACTGACAGGTACAGCAATTTGGTACAGTGGAGTTGAACTGTTCATACGCCATTATGTATTTCACTTTCAAACTTACTTAGAACGAGTTCAACTTCCTCACGAGATATTTCTATGTTGTGAGCTATCATTTTCATGATGAGATCTAATTTTTAATCCAAAGTGGAGAAGCTGTGAATAATTCTAATTATATGTACATTTTCTTCTAGAAAGATGATCACAGGAGAATGAACATGATTTGATACCACATCACAGAATGACCGTCGTATAGAATAAGACCGCCATGGATGGAGCCAGCTGGAATAACGCCACAGGTAAGTCAAGGTGATCCTGATGGCATCATTTCACTCGAATTAGTGACTTTAGGGACCAGATTTGATTACAAGTTTGATTGTTTCAAGTGCAAATGTGCTTCTCTAACTACCAGTAGAAATGACATAAAATCCTTGTCGAGTCCGGACTTTGAACTATTCCTAATAACAATTGTACAAAAGCAAAAAAAAAAAAAAAAAAATCAGTATATGAAAGTAAGACTACTTCTGGTATCTTCGTAAACCTAACTTGAGACTAATGGAAATCCATTCCTATTTTCCCACAGAGTTCACTGATAATCAGAGGTCCACAGATGAGGTGGCTCTCCGAGGGCAAGTACGCGAGTGGCGACAGGGGGAGGGGGGCTTGAACATCACAGAGAGTGTGAGGGTGAAACACAGAAGCTGTAAATCAGACCTTATCCTACTTGGCATGCAGGCTCGAGTCTTACGGAGACGGAGGCAGCCGATGAGGGAAGTTCAGAGCATGGAGAACGAGGTGCTGAGAATGTACTCTTAGACTGCTATTAGGATACAGTTATTTGAATTATCCACACTTTGTCAGACACTGATAATAATATGCAGAAACAAGGCTGCTTTGCCAAACAAAAGCTATGTAAAAATGGTCTAAACTTTGGCTGTGATCCGCGATTCTAGAGTTGCTTGAGAATTTGATATTGAAGTATATACAATGGATAAATCTCGTAATACTGTCATTCCGTAATGGATTGAGGTTATTCAGTCTACTCGTGTAACTGGAGCAAGGGCTCGTGTGGCCCCCGAATTTCCTTCAATTTTATCTTGAAAGGAGCAGTCAAACAACTCTCGTGCACGACCCGAGTGAACAAGGAACACTTTTATTATATGAAATGTGTTGATGGTGCGAGAGGACACAGAATTCATTTACTTTGTAACCATTTTCTCGATATATATATATATATATATATATATATATATATATATATATATATATATATATATATATATATACGTATGCATGTATGTATATATGTATCAACACATTGCACATGACTAGTCCGTGTAAGGGTTTGTGAAGGAAACATCTGTATGAATGTATAAATGCACAATTTGGTTACCTGCCACAGAGAAAAAAATAAGAAATTATAAAAAAATATCACAGAAATTCACAAATACTCGGGATGGCACTCCTGGAGCCTCGGTTTTGTCGAAGGAGAGACGACCGAGCTTTCCTCTGGGTCTCCGGGCGTCCGGGAGGAGCCGTGGGCCCGGTCTCCTCCGCCGCGTGCTGCTTCAGCGCGCGGATTGGCTGCTGATCGCGCGTTGTGATTGGCCGTCTGTGCGGTTCCAGTTTTTGGAACACGTCTCGAAGGAGCAACGAAAGTTAGTTGGTAAGCCAGCCCACAAATAGTCAATTTGATAATGTCTCTTTTCTAGGATCAAATTATCGTCGGGAAAAAAATGCGAATTATTTTCTATTCGTACTTGCGCGCAACAAGGGAGAAAACGCTCTAAATTTTCTCATCCTGATCAATTACCGACAGCGACGTAATGGATTACCGACTAGGCCATTATGACGTCACAATGTGCCGAAAACGTCATGAAAACGTCATGCCGAATCCGACAGCCCTGCTCGTCTGCTTCCCTCTCTTCCTTCTCGGTCGTCGACTTTTTGGAACTGGAAGCGAGTCGGAGGAACAACCTGCTCTTTGTCCTCTCGATGCACACTAATTAATGACTGAGTGTATATTCTCGTTTATGTTTTTTTTTTTTTTTTATGAACAAATACAATGATTTATACAAAGCTTCGTGTTAGGGCTGGAATTATTTAATGATGGGGGGAGATTTTTTCTTTCTTTTTAATTACTGAAACTTGTCAGACAACCCGACCTCCAGAGATCAAGAGAAAAGCATCTCACCGAAGACACATCTGGATAATAAGAGTTGTGTTTTAATGTATGTATATATATATATATATATATATAAGCTTAAACTTATATGTTATGCTGTGCTACGAACACAGGCGTAAGACTCACCGATAAACATATATTAACTTTACTCTTTCTCTTCTCTCTACCCATTAAAGCTTTTTTCTTGATAATTCAGTTCTTTCTCTTTTATATTTTTCTTTTTTCAATTTCTCTTCAATCTCCCTCTTACATACTGCAGACTGTTACATACAATCAGTTTAAAAAGAAAATAAAGTGAAAATTAAATATGACAATATTAGAGTTAAATTCAGCTAAATCGCTAAATAAAGTTCATGTTTTTCCTCGAATGAATGCGGAGCAACTGCGCTGCAGACATGACAGACTCTTGGAGACAAAACGAAAATTTGAAAATTAAAAGATTTAAATCATTTATATATATATGTACTATACAAACTAAAAATATAATGATTTCTATCTGCAACAAACCTGACTAAAATGAGCTTCCCCAAAAGAGAAATGACGACGCTTGGTCTGTTCAGCGGAAAAAAGATCCAAACCGAATGTTGAAATCCACTCGCT
Source organism: Penaeus vannamei (assembly GCF_003789085.1). Lineage (NCBI taxonomy): Eukaryota > Metazoa > Arthropoda > Malacostraca > Decapoda > Penaeidae > Penaeus > Penaeus vannamei. The sequence goes on from NW_020870053.1 coordinate 95,280, forward strand.
TCGTCTTGACCGCACTGTCGCCAGTCCTTGGACCGGCCTCTCGGCCTCCGGCCCGCACCCCGCCGAGGGCGACGTCCCGCCGGGGTGCAAGGGGACGAACGTCGACTGTGTTTATGCACGCGATTATGCCTTGTGGACCGACCTGTCTGAGCGGGACTACGAGGGCGAGTCTACGGGGAGTGAGGGCCAGCCGCGGGCGGAGCAGGAAGGCCCGCTCGCGCGCTGGCCGAACCGTCTACGAAATGTGATCCTACTTCCGGTCCCCGGGCAGCGGCCGGTCCCTGCTTTGTCTTCGGGTGGCAGTGATGCGTTGCCGGGCGTCTCGCTCGCCCGCCCCTCGCACGGGGACGCCGCCGCCTGGGAGGCAGCTCCTGTGCGACGAGGGAGCGCGGCGAGTCTCTGCCGAAGGCGTGGCGAGGCGGGGCTTCCAGGGCGCCCCGAGGCCCCGACGCCGAGGCTTAGGCGTACTTGTGCGAGCCGATGATGCGCTCGCGCTCCCGCTCGCGCGAGCCGGCGCTGAACGAGTGCTTCTTCTTGCGCCGCATCTTGTCGATGTCCTTGCCGAAGACGTCGCCGGAGCGCAGCGCGGAGATCAGGTCGTCGAAGTCGTTCTCGTTCTCGCCGCCAGAGCTGCTGTCGCCCGGCGCCGCCTGCCCGCCGCCGCCGCCGCCGCCGCCGCCGCCCAGCCGCGTGCTGCGCTCCCGAGCTCGCTTCTCGCGCTCGACCTCGCGCCGCTGCGGGAGAGAGGGGGAAGGGGTTAGCGCTGGGGCTGGGGGAGGCAGACGCGTCCTCCGGCAGAAGGAGCGCTGCCTGGCCAGGCCCTGACACTAGGCAAGCTCTGAATGCAATTCCGAAGCTGCACAAAGTTACATTTTCAGAGAAATCCTTCTTTCTGCGCTTGGAGGGCGGTTGCCACTGCAAGGCTTTCTAGATATTCAGTCTAATATTAATAATAATAATAATAGTCTAATAATAGATATTCTAATACTCTGAAGCCAAAAACGTACTTTGATATGACTCGCTCAGATGAAATACTTTCTTCATTCTAATTATGCCTATGAATATGCATAAGGCTTTAGCTACTGACACTTTCGATATACAAAAAAAGTATACTGACTACAGCAACTACCCATACCCAACTTAACAATCTGCAAGAAAATGAAAAGATTATACAGAATGGTTTATATTTACTAGCTAAAGAGACCAGACTACATTTCAGAAGCGTTTTGTCACAGCTACGAGAGAAGTGAAGTCCCAGCACCTCTGTCCTGTGGTTTATCCTGTGTGGATGAAAAGGTCTCCCTTGGCCGAGAAGCTCCCCTGCGGCGGACCCGGGGCGGGGGGAGGGGAGGGGAGGGGGGGGTTGGAGGAAATCAAAGTGAGGTGAAGAGGGAGGAAGCGAGGGAGAAGGAGAGGGAGGGAGGGAAGAAAGAGGGAGAAGGAGGGAGGGCGGGAAGAAAAGGAGAAGGAGGGAGGGAGGAAGAAAAGAAGAGGAGGAGGGAGGAGAGAAGAAGAAGGGAGGGAGGGAAAAAAGAAGGAGGGAGGGAGGGAAGAAAAGAAGGAGGGAGGGAGATGAACAGAAGGAGAGAGGGAGGGAAGAAAGAAGAAGGAGGGAGGGAGGGAAGAAAAGAGGAGAAGGAGGGAGGGAGGGAAGAAAAGGAGAAGGAGGAGGGAGGAAGAAAAGAGGAGGAGGGAGGGAGGGAAGAAAAGAAGAAGGAGGGAGGGAAGAACGGGAAGAAAAGGAGAAGAGGGGGGAGGGAAGGAAGGAGGAGGAGGGAAGAACAGGGAGGGAGGGAAGAGAGGGAGAAGGAGGGAGGGAGGGAAGAAAAGAAGGAGGAGGAGGGACACTTAGGGAGGGAGGAAGGGTAGGGATGAGGGAGAGGAAGGGAGAGATGTACAAAGAGCGGGAGGGAGAGGGAGACACGTATAGAGGGATTGAGGAAGAAATGGACAGAGAAAGGGGAGAGAGGGAAAAGAGAAAACGAGAGGCGAAGAGAAGAGACGAGAGGAGGGAGGAGACAGCCAGGCCGAGCAAGACAACAGAGCGAAAACCGCCCGCGAAACGCCCGTTGTTCCGCCCCGGGTCGCCGCCGCACGCCCGCCGCCCATGCAAGGCGTTGGTGCCCCCGCAAGCCCCTGCGAAATCGCACTCGGATTGCTTGCCGAAAGAAAAAGTCTGGAAATCTTTCGCGTAAAAAAAAAAAAAAAAAAAAAAAAAAAAAAAAAAAAAAAAAAAAAAAAAAAAAAAAACGCACAAATATGTATATACAAACAAACCAAAATAAACAATAAAAGCAGACAGACGGAAACGACTCAAACAGCAAAGACAACTCCAACGGAAGGCCTCCCGCGTGCCGCCGCGACCGCCTGTGTCCGGGCCGCGGCGCGTCAAGTGGCGCGTCAAGTGGCGCGCCAGTTGCAAGCGAACATCCCGAGCGAGATTCCTGCACAAGCGGCGCGGCGTCGCACACAGCTCGCACGTGGCACACACGACGCCACGCCGCTTGTGCTTTCATATATCTCGGGATGTTCGTTTCCAAGTGGCGCGCCACGTGCGACGCGCCACGTGGAGTGTCAGCGACCGACGACCCTGGACTTCGTTGGCTGTTCTCAGGGGCGGTCTCGTTATTTTCATCCTCGTTGCGACCAGGTTTGGGGTTTAGGGGAAGTGGGGGCGGCCGGGTTATGGTCTTCGCTATCACTGTTTTCTAATCATTATTGTTATTGTCATTAGTATTATGTTATCATCATTATTATCATTAATACTACTATTATTATTGTTATTATTATTATTATTATTATTATTATTATTATCATTACTATTATCACTATTATTACGATTATCATTATTATTATTATTAATATTATCATCATCATCATTATTATTACCATCATTAATAATATTATGATAATTAAAATGATAATTATTATTGTAATGATCATTATTATAATTATCATTACTATTATTACTATTATCATCACTTGGTTACTATCATCATCATTATCATTGTCATTATCGTTGTCATTATTATTATCATCAACTTTATTATCATTACTATTATTATTACTATTATAACCCCTCTCATATTATATTCAGTTATCAATGACATTGTTATATCACCTATTATCATTATCATTATCATCATTCAATTAGGAAAAATAGAATGGTATTTGTTTTATCATCACTATTATTATTTTTACTTATTACTATTATCATTATATTCTTATTATCTTTATTGTTCTTATTATTTTTGTTATCGATATTACTCTAATTGATATTATCATGATTAATACCATTATTTTTCTTTATCATAATTCTTATTATCATCTTTATTGTTATTCCTCTACTGTTCTATTCTCATCACGAAATCCTCTCTCCCCTTTAATGATTTCTTCTTATCATCATCATTATTCCCCATCATCGTCATTTATCAACATTTTCTTATCATTATCATCACTACCATCGCCGACGCACTCCCCCCCCCCACCCCCCACCCAGGCGCTGTACGTAGGTCGGGAAGCGTCGCGGTCTGTACTGAGAGTCGTTCGTCGGGTGGGCTGTCGGGAGTGGTGTGGGGTGTCGGGTGTGATGTGTTGCTGGGTGTCTGTGTCGGGAGTGGGTGTGGGGTGTCGGGTGTGATGTGTCGGATGCTGGTGTCTGGTGTCGGGAGGGGTGGGTGGTGGGTGTCGGGTGTGATGTGTCGGATGCTGGGTGTCTGGTGTCGGGAGGCGTGTGGGTGTGGGGTGTCGGGAGTGATTGTCGGATGCTGGGTGGGTGTGGGGTGTCGGGTGTGATGTGTCGGATGCTGGGTGTCTGGTGTCGGGAGGGGTGTGGGTGTGGGGTGTCGGGTGTGATGTGTCGGATGCTGGGTGTCTGGTGTCGGGAGGCGTGTGGGTGTGGGGTGTCGGGAGTGATGTGTCGGATGCTGGGTGTCTGGTGTCGGAGCGGGTTGGGTGTGGGGTGTCGGGTGTATGTGTCGGTGCTGGGTGTTGGTGTCGGGAGGGTGTTGTCGGGTGTGTGTTGGGAGGGGTGTGGGTGTGTGTGTGTCGGATGCTGGGTGTCTGGTGTCTGGGTGTGGTGTCGGGTGTGATGTGTCGGGAGTGGGTGTGGGGTGTCGGTGTGATGTGTCGGATGCTGGGTGTCTGGTGTCGGGAGTGGGTGTGGTGTGGGTGTCGGGGTGTCTGTGTCGGGAGTGGGTGTGGGGTGTCGGGTGTGATGTGTCGGATGCTGGGTGTCTGTGTCGGGAGGGGTGTGGTGTGGGGTGTCGGGTGTGATGTGTCGGTGTCGGTGTGTGAGTGGTGTCGGGAGGGGTGTGGGTGTGGGGTGTCGGGTGTGTCGGTGTCGGAGTGGGTGTGGGTGTCGGGAGTGATGTGTCGGATGCTGGGTGTCTGGTGTCGGGAGGGTGTGGGTGTGGGTGTCGGGTGTGATGTGTCGGAGTGGGTGTGGTGTCGGGAGTGATGTTGTCGGATGCTGGGTGTCTGGTGTCGGGGGGGTGGGTGTGGGGTGTCGGGTGTGATGTGTCGGGAAGTGGGATGAGTGTTGTGTCGGATGCTGGGTGTCTGGTGTCGGGAGGGGTGTGTGGGGTGTCGGGTGTTGTGTGTCGGGTGTTGGAGTGGGTGTGGGTGTCGTTCGGATGCTGGGTGCTGGTGTCGGAGGGGTGTGGGTGTGGGGTGTCGGGAGAGATGTTCGGATGCTGGTGTCTGGTGTCGGGAGGGGTGTGGGTGTGGTGTCGGGTGTGATGTGTCGGATGGGTGTGGGAGTGGGTGTGTCGGGAGGGTGTGGGTTGAGGGTGGGTGTCGGATGGGGTGTCGGGAGTGGTGTGGGGTGTGTGGTGTCGGAGTGATGTGTCGGATGCTGTGGGTGTCGGGAGGGGTGGGGGTGTCGGGAGTGATGTGTCGGATGCTGGCTGGTTGGAGTGGTGTGGGGTGTCGGTGTGGGTGTCGGGTGTGAGGTGTCGGATGCTCGGTGTCTGGAGTCGGGATGTGGGGTGTCGGGAGTGTGGGTTGGAGTGGGTGGGGTGTCGGGTGTGGGGTGTCGGGAGTGGGTGTGGGTGGCGTGGCGGGTGTGATGTGTCGGATGTGGATGTTGTGGGTGTGGGGTGGTAGGTGTGGTGTGGGGTGTCGGGTGGGTGATGTTGTGGGAGTGGGTGTGGGTGTCGGGGTGATGTGTCGGATGCTGGGGTGTCGGGAAGTGGGTGTGGGTTGGTCGAGGGTGGGTGTCGGGGTGTCGGGAGTGGGTGGGGTGTCGGGTGTGATGTGTCGGATGCTGGGGTGTCGGGAGGGTGTGGGTCGGATTGG
>NW_020870053.1:105577-110577 GCF_003789085.1 Penaeus vannamei
GAAAATGGCATTAGTTCGTCTCGGGCGTGGGGGAGGGGAGGGAAGGAGGGGGGGGAAGGGAGGGGAGGGGAGGGGAGGAGGGGAGGGAGGGAGGGAAGGGAGGGGAGGGGGGAGGGGAGGGAGGGGAGGGGAAGGGAGGGGAGGGAGAGGGGAGGGGAGGGGAGGGGAGGGGAGGGAGGGAGGGGAGGGGGGAGGGAGGGAGGGTAGGAAGGGAGGGGGGAGGGGAGGGGAGGGGAGGAGGGGGGGAGGGGAGGGGAACGGGCGCTAGAAAACTCCGGAAAATGGCATTAGTTCGTCTCGGGGCTGGGGGAGGGGAGAAGGGAGGGGAGGGAAGGGCAGGGGAGGGGAGGGAGAGGGAGGGGAGGGGAGGAGAGGGAGGGGAGAGGAGAGGGAGGGGAGGGAGGGAGGGGGGGAGGAAGGGAAGGGGAGGGGAGGGAGGGAGGAGGGGAGGGAGGGAGGGGGGAGGGGAGGGGAGGAGGGGAGGGGAGGGGAGGGAGGGAGGGGAGGGGAGGGGAGGGAGGGAGGGACGGGCGCTAGGGAAAATTGGCATTAGTTCGACGGGAGGGGAGGGAGGGGAGGGAGGGAGGGAGGGGAGGGGAGGGAGGGGAGGGAGGGGAGGGAAGGGAGGGGAGGGGAGGGGGGAGGGGAGGGAAGGAGGGAGGGGAGGGAGGGAGGGGAAGGAGGGGAGAGGGGAGGGAGGGGAGGGAGGGAGGGGAACGGGCGCTAGAAAACTCCGGGAAAATGGCATTAGTTCGTCTCGGGGCTGGGGGAGGGAGGGAGGAGGGGAAGGGAAGGGAGGGGAGGGAGGGAGGGGAGGGGAGGGGAGGGAGGGGAGGGGAGGGAGAGGGAGGGAGGGGAGGGGGGGAAGGGAGGAGGGGAAGGGAGGGAGGGGGAGGGAGGGAGGGAGGGGAGGGAGGGGAGGGGAGGGGAGGGAAACGGGCGCTAGAAAACTCCGGGAAAATGGCATTAGTCGTCTCGGGCTGGGGGGGGAGGGGAGAGGAGGGGAGGGGAGGGGAGGGGAGGCGGGGAAGGAGGGGGGGGAGAGGGAGGGGAGGGAGGGAGGGGAGGGGAGGGAGGGAGAGGGAGGGGAGGGAGGGGAGGGGAGGGAGGGAAGGGGGAGGGGAGGGGGGGGGAGGGGAGGAAGGGAGGGGAGAGGGAGGGGAGGGAGGGGAGGGAGGGGAGGGGAGGGAAGGGAGAGGGAAGGGGAGGGAGGGAGGGGGGGGAGGGGGAGGGAGGGAGGGGAAGGGAGGGAGGGAGGGGAGGGGAGGGAGGGGAGGGAGGGAGGGAGGGGAAGGGAGAGGGGAGGGGAGGGGAGGGGAGGGGAACGGGCGCTAGAAAACTCCGGGAAATGGCATTAGTTCGTCTCGGGCTGGGGAGGAGGGGAGGGGAGGGGAGGGAGGGGAGGGAGGGGAGGAGGGAACGGGCGCTAGAAAACTCCGGGAAAATGGCATTAGTTCGTCTCGGGGCTGGGGGGGGGAGGGGAGGGGAGGGGGAGGGGAGGGGAGGGGAGGGAGGGGAGGGGAAGGGAGAAGGGGGGGGAAGGGAGGGGAGGGAGGGAGGGGAGGGAGGGGAGGGGAGGGGAGGGAGGGGAGAGGCGAGGGAAGGAGGGGGAGGGGAGGGAGGGAGGGGAGGGGAGGGAGGGGAGGGGAGGGGAGGGGGGAGGGAGGGGGGAGGGGAGGGGAGGGGAGGGGGGGGGAGGAGGGGAGGAAGGAAGGGAGGGGAGGGGAGGGGAGGGAGGGGAGGGAGGGGAGGGGAGGGAGGGAGAGGGAGGGAGGGAGGGAGAAGGGAGGAGGGAAGGAGGGAGGGAGGGAGGGGAGGGAGGGGAAGGGAGGGGAGGGGAAGGAGGGGAGGGAAGGAAGGAAGGAAGGGAAGGGAAGGGAAGGGAGGGGAGGGGAGGGAGGAGGAGGAGGGGAAGGAGGGGAGGAGGAGGGGAGGAGGGAAGGGGAGGGAAGGGAGAGGAGGGGAGGGAGGGTCTGCCCCGCCTACAGAGGGCGAGTCTCGTGGATGTGAGGCTCAGTGAGGGAGAGTGTGTTGGAGGGGAGGCTTCCAGAGGGGAGAAGTCTGAGGAACATGAGGCTTCATGAGGGAGAGTAAATTAAGGAGATCGAACGAGGCAGAGTATACTGAACGAGACGGTCAATGAGGGACAGTCAGGTGAGCACGAGGTTCAATGAGGGAGAGTCTGTTGTCTGTCAGATTCAATGAGTCATGTGGCCGTGAGGTTCAGGGGAAATCTGGGAGATCTTTGGGTGGAACAGACAAAGAAAAGGCGAACACAAGCAAAATAACAGTACTAATATTATGCAAAACGATATATATATATATATATATATATAATATATATATATATATATATATATATAATATATATATATATATATATATATATATGATAACTCTCTAGATACGATAAAAAATATATTCTATACTGCAGCAAGCAAATATATGTATATATGCAAACAATAAATTACACACAAAAAATAGCAACAGAAAATTAAAATTGATTTAATCCAGTTACCCCTTCTGTTGAATTCAAAATATACACAGAAAAGACCAAAAAAAAAAATCTCATCCATGAAGGAACGACACAGAGATGGCTGTAAAAATCGCAGCCAAGACAAAGAGCAACGTCTCGCTCTAGAAAGTAGAATCAGAAATCCTCGTCATTTTTGGAATAAAGTGTTTGACAGTCAGCACCAACTTTTGTCTTCCATGGCGTGGCGCCCTGAGACATGCCAGTCGCTACCTTCGCCGTCATCGTGCTCATCTTCATTAGTCGCTCGTGTCATCATCCTCATCAATTAAAAGCGTCGTCATCTTGATTCTGTGCCTTCGCTACAGTCATCACCATCACCATTTACCTCCGTCATCATCAGTATCGCCAGTTTCACATTTATCCCCAAAGAGCTCCACTTCACAAGGGAAAGCGGGCCAGGACGGGGAGGCGAGAGGGAAGCAAGGGAGGTACACACGCAGACGGAGAAGTTTAGGGAAGGAGAGGGCAAGGGAAGAGAGAGAAGAAGAGAGAAGATTGGGGAAGAGATAACAGGAGAACAGATGCCTCGGGAAGAGAGAAAGAGAAGAGAATTAGGAAGTTTGAGGAAGAGACAGAGTAGAGCACATCAATTCCAGAAAGAGATGAAAGGGAGGGGGAAGAGCAGACGAACTGACGTTGGTTCCATAATCTATGTCGCTGATTTCGGGGGATGTCAGGCAAGGGGAATCGACACAGCTGACCTCTCGGCAATGCTGACCTTTTCCGAAAGCTACTCGCACGTTCAACAAAGCAAGTTCGGTTAGGGTTCGATAAGTCTACTCGCAGGTGAAATGAGGCAGGGTAAGGTAAGGTTAGGGTAAGGGTTGGGGTCCGTTCAAGTTGGGTTTCATGGTTTTGTTCTACTCACAGGTCAAACGAGGTAGGATTAGGGTTAGCTTAGCTTGGGTTGGGTCAACACGCAGTCAAACGAGGGGGATTAAGTTAGGGTTCGGTTGAGTTAGGTTAGGTTAGGGTTATCGTAGCTTAGTTTGGGTCTAAACGAAGTCAAACAAGGTAGGTTAGGATAGGATTAGCATAGCTTGGTTTGGTTCTAAACGAAGTCCAACGAGTAGGGTTAGGTTGGGGTTCGGTTGAGTTAGGTTAGGTTAGGGTTCGATTGAATTAGGGTAGGGTAGGGTAGGGTAGGGTAGGTAGGTAGGGTAGGGTAGGGTAGGTAGGTAGGTTAGGTTAGTTGGGTTGGGTTGGGTTGGTTGGTTTTAGGTTAGGTTAGGTTAGGGGTAGGGTTCGATTTAGGTTAGGTTTAGATTGAGTTAGGTTAGGTTAGGGTTCGGTTAGTTAGTTAAGGTTAGGTTTAGTTAGGGTTCGGTTAGTTAGGTTAGTTCGATTGAGTTAGGTTAGTTAGGTTAGGTTAGGTTAGGGTTCGGTTGAGCTAGTTAAGGTTAGGTTAGGTTAGGGTTCGATTGAGCTAGTTAAGGTTAGGTTAGGGTTCGGTTGGGTTAGGTTAGGTTAAGTTAGGGTTCGGTTGAGTTAGGTTAAGTTAGGGTTCGGTTGAGTTAGGTTAGGTTAGGTTAGGGTTATCTGAGCTTAGTTTGGGTCTACACGCAGGTCAAACGAGGCAGGTCTTCAACGCAGGAAAGAGAAACGAAAACGCATCTTATGTGGTAAAATAATAACTATAAAATAACGTCAAAAAACTAAAATAAATAAATGGATAAATATATGAATATATTATTAAACATGCTCACATATATTTAACTAAAAAAAAAGACAAAAAAATAAAAATAAACACGACAGGAATGTCAGAATAGCACCGCCTCACCGGTCACTTCAAAACCCCGGTCAGTCAGTCAGTCAGTCAGTCAGTCAGTCAGTTAGTGATTAATTAATGTGTGTGCGTGTGAACAAAACATTAAGAGTTAATGCTATCGTCTTCGTGAGTCGACTTGAGTGATTCCTCTGGCTCATCTCCATCTCGAGTGGCACCGACCGGGTCACTTTAAGTCATACTGAGCCACTCTGGGTCACTTCAAGAAATGCTGAGACACTCTGGGTCACTTCAAGTCATGTTGAGTCATTCTGGGTCACTTCAAGTCATGCTGAGCCACTCTGGGTCACTTCAAGTCATGTTGAGTCATTCTGGGTCACTTCAAGTCATGCTGAGCCACTCTGGGTCACTTCAAGTCATGTTGAGTCATTCTGGGTCACTTCAAGTCATGCTGAGCCACTCTGGGTCACTTCAAGTCATGTTGAGTCACCCCGGGTCACTTCAAAGTCATGTTGAGTCATTCTGGGTCACTTCAAGTCATGCTGAGCCACTCTGGGTCACTTCAAGTCATGCTGAGCCACTCTGGGTCACTTCAAGTCATGTTGAGTCACTCTGGGTCACTTTCAAGTCAGCCACTCTGGGTCACTTCAAGTCATGTTGAGCCACTCTGGGTCACTTCAAGTCATGTTGAGTCACTCTGGGTCACTTCAAGTCATGTTGAGTCATTCTGGGTCACTT
>NW_020870053.1:115577-129487 GCF_003789085.1 Penaeus vannamei
CAAATGAACCAAACAAATGAACCAAACAAACGAACCAAACAAACGAACCAAACAAATGAACCAAACAAAATGAACCAATGAGCCCCGCCACAGGAGCGCCTTCCCGACCGAACCGCGAGCGAGCGGCGCCCCGCCTCCTACCTCGGCCTCCTTCCTCTTCCTCTCCTCTTCCTCCTCCTTCTTCTTCATGTTCTCCAGGTCCTTCTTCACGTCTCGGAAGGTGTCGATGAAAGAGTCGAAGGTCCCGAAGAAGTCCTCGGGCTGCGTCGCCTTCGCGTCCTCGCCGAACAGGGTCGCGGCGGCCTCGAACTGCAGCGGGGGGGGCGGAAGGGTCAGTCAGGCCAGCGACCTCTCTCTATATCTATCTATCTACTCTTTCTATCTACTCTTTCTATCTATCTATCTACTCTTTCTATCTCCTTCTTTCTTTCTTTCTTTCTTTCTTTCTTTCCTTCTCTCTCTCTCTCTCTCTCTCTCTCTCTCTCTCTCGCTCTCTCTCTCTCTCTCTCTCTCTCTCTCTCTCTCTCTCTCTCTCTCTCACACACACACACAACACGGGGGCGGAAGGGTCAGTCAGGCCAGCGACCTCTCTCTCTCTCTATCTATCTATCTATCTACTCTTTCTATCTATCTATCTACTCTTTCTATCTCCTTCTCTTTCGATCTTCTTCTCTCTCTCTATCTCTATCTCTCTCTCTCTCTCTCTCTCTCTCTCTCTCTCTCTCTCTCTCTCTCTCTTCCTCTCCTCTCTCTCTCTCTCTCTCTCTCTCTCTTCTCTCTCTCCTCTTCTCTCTCTTTCTCTCTCTCTCTCACTATCTCCTCTCTCACTACTCTCTCTCACTATCTCTCTCTCTCTTCTCTCTCCTCTCTCTCACTATCTCCTCTCTCCACTATCTCTCTCTCTCACATATCTCTCTCTCTCACTATCGTCCTCTCCCTCCCCTCGCCCCTCCCTCCCCCCTCTCCCCTCCCCCTCTCTCTCCCTCCCTCTCTCTCCCTCTCCTCCTCCCCCTCTCCCCCCCCCCCCCCCCCCTCCTCACCTCCTTCCTCATGGTCTCGAGGCGGCGTCCAGGTTGGCGAACTTGTCCTTGGAGGGCCGTGAACTCGTTCATGGCGAGGCGGAAGCGGTCCCCGGGAGGAGTGGTGCCCTGTCCCCGGTGCCACGCCACCTCCCGCTCGATGAACTCCAACCCCGACCGCAGGCTGCTCGTCTCGCGCTCCAACTCCGTGATGCTGGAGGAGGGGGTGGGATGGGGGATGAGGGGGTGGGGAGGGGAGAAGGGGGAGAGGGGAAGGGGGGAGATGGGGAAAGGGGGGAGATGGAAGGGGAGAGGGGGAAGGGGAGATGGAAGGGGGGAGAGGGGGAAGGGGGAGGGAGAGAGGGGGAAGGGGAGGGAGTGGAAGGGGGGAAGGGGGAGAAAAGGGGAGAGGGGAATGGGAATGAATGTGGAAGGGAGGAAAGAAGGAAAGAATACAAAAAGAAGGGAGGGAGAGGGAAAGGAATATACGGGGGCGTGGAATGAAGGAGGGGAGAAATGGGAGGAGGGAGTGAAAAAGTGAAAATTAGGGGGGGGGGGGGGGGGAGGGTGAAGTGGGGAGAAAGTAGGAAAATTAGTATTTTTTCCACTTATGTGTTTGTCGGTAATTTTCCTAAATACGACTATGATGTTTACTTTCATTGCTCTAAAGAGAATACTGTATGTATTAGCTACACTGAAAATGCTGAAAAGTACTGTTATCATTACCACAATTACAATCAGATCACTACTGTAATCAAAATACTATACCATTTATATCTTTTTATCTATAATCATCATTATTACACCACATCAATCATCATTATCATAAATACCATTCTATCATCACCACTTAAACCTGCAATAAAGTCACGATTATCATCATTGCTTCTTCCTCTCGTTCGCATCCTTCCCTTTTTAATGCCTCCTCTTTCTACTTCTCTTCCCTCTTTCCTCCCTTCCCTCCCTCCTGCCCCTCCGCCTTCCCTCTCCTTTCCTTCCTTCCCTTCTGCCCTTTCTCCCCTCTCGTCTATCCTTCGCCTCCACCCCCTTCCTCCCCTTTTCTTTCTCCTTCTTTCCTCCTCCTATCTCTTTCTCTCTTGCCCTCCTCCTTCCCCGTTCTTCCTTCCTCCTTCCCTCTCTTCTTCTTCCAACCCCTTCTTTCCCCCTCCTCTTCCTTCCAGCCCCTTCTCCTCCCCCTCTTCCTCCTTCCCCTCCCCCTTCCTCTTTTCCCTTCTCTTCCCTTCCTTCCTATCCTGACCCTCCTATTCCACTCCTTCCCTCCTTCCCTTCTTCCCTCCTTCCCTCCTTCCGTCCCTCCTCCCACCTTCCCTTCCCTTCCCTAATATATATCAATTGATATAATTAACTCCTCTAGACTCAAACATGCCCAGTTTCAGTAGGTCTATACAATAGTCAATAGACGTAGCAGATAATGAATTAATCAGTATCAGAAAGTGGCTTTGGCTAAATAAATTAACCCTCACTGTAGACAAGACCTCCCAGAGATCACCTTGAGAACATCTGTTATAAAATGAAATAACAGCAGGTTCTTGGTAGTCCTTTAGATCCCCAACTGAACCGGAAATGCCATATTAATCACATTCAATCCAAGATTAATGAGCAATGGGGCTTAATGTACCATTCAAAACAAACATTAAATAAAAATGCTTTGAAATAGATTTACGCTTTTTTTTACTACACCCACACAACGTATTTTCAAACAGTTTGGGGAGCAACGCATAAAAACGCCTTAAAATTCTTTCTTTGTAGCACAAAAGCGAAGTGTTCGTACAAAGGACGAAATAAATTTGATCATACACACGAATGATTTACTGATCTTTAGAATCTTTTGAAACTCTGTGAAATAAATGTATATTGGTGTTGCTTACATTCTTTAAAAAAAAAATGTCTTAATGTGGTAGGAAATACAATGTTAGTTTTAGGATGCATCAGAGGTATTTTATGAGACACAATACTCTACTGAATGTCCCACATCGATTATCACGCTGCTGTATTGTGCAATAATCTAACTGAGAAAATAAGAAACGTTCCAACAATTTCTTCATCTAAGTACAAATTAAAACAATAGCTATTACCTTTTTTATAATGAGTAATGATTCTCCTTTCTTCCTCCCGTTTATGTTTTATGTATCACATTCTCTGTACTTTCTCTTTATTGGTCAACCTTTTATCGATTCACTTTGGGATACTTCTACAAAGTTTCCTACCTTTATAAAGTGCTTATAAGCTAAATCATATATGTATATACTCATGCAATATATAATAAGTCAAGTACCTATATCATATGTAATGCATATCTATTGCTCATATAAAATGTTCTGTATAAATTCATACAAGGGGTCTTCCTAAGAGATTTGTACTCCAGGAGGGCCCAGCCATGTATCAATATATGTATTTTTACCTCAATATAATTACTGTTTTATGGCTAAATAAACGTCTTGATTCTGATTCTGATTCCCTCTTTCCTCTTCTTCCCTCTTTCGCATCCTCTTCCCCTCCCCCCACCCTTTCTGACCCTCCTTCAACCCCTCCTTCCTCTATTCCTCTTCTCTCCTTCCTTCTCCTACTATCCCTCTTACCTCCTCCTCTTCTTCTACCTTCCCTTCCCCTCCCTCCTCCCCTTTCCCCTCCCCCCTCAACCTACTTGACCTTGGCGGCCTCCTTGATCGCTGGTCAACCCTCCTCTCACTCTACTCCGCTCCTCCTCCTCCTCCCTCGTCACCCCCTCTTGACCCTGCTGCCCCCTTGTCCCTCCCCCCGCTCACTTACTTGACCTTGGCAGGCCTCCTTGACGCCTGGTCAAGCCTCCTCTCTCCTCCCTGGTTCCTGCCCCCTTTCCCTCCCATCTCACCCTTCTCTCGCCTCCCCTCCCCCTCCCCTCCTCCCCCTCACTTACTGACCTTGCGGCCCTCCTTGAACGCTGGTCAGTCCCTCCTCTCCCTCTCTCCCTCCTCCCCCCTTTCCCTCCCTCTTCACCCCCTTTCCCTTATCCCCCCCTCTTCCCTCCCTCTCACCCCCTCTTCACCCTCACCCTCCCCCCTCACTTACTTGACCCCTTGGCGGCCTCCTTGACGCTGGTCAAGCCCTCCTCTACTCCTGCCTCCTCCCCCTTTTACCTCCCTCTCACCCTCTCCTCTTCCTTCCCATCCCCTCCTTTCCCCTCGCCGGTCCGTCTACTTCCTCCCTCCACTTACCTTGAACCTTGGGCGGCCTGCCTTGACGCTGGGGAAGTCCTCTCTCCTCTCCTCTCCCCTCTTCCGTTCCCTCCCCCCTCTTCCCCACTCTCTATCCCCGTCCCCCATTTTCAACTTACTTGACCTTGGGCGGCCTCCTCGACGCTGGGGTCAAGTCCTCTTCCTCCTCCCTCCTCTCCCTTCCCTTCCTCCCCCCCTCTTCCCTCCCCTCATCTTCTTGACCTTGGCGGACTCCTTGACAAGTCCTCCTCCCTCCTCCCCCTTTCCCTTCCCTCCCCCCCTCTTTCCCCTCCGCCCCCCTTCCCCTCCCATCCCCCCCTCCACTTACTTGACCTTGGCGCCTCGCTTGACGCTGGGGAAGTCCTCCTCTCCTCCTCCCTCCCCCCCTTCCCTCCTCCCCCTCTTCCCCTCCTCCCCTCTTTCCCTCCATCCCCCCCCTAACTTACTTGACCTTGGCCGCCTCCTTGACGCTGGGAAGTCCTCGTCGAGGCGCACGACGTCCCTCCACTGCTTCTCACACACGCGGATCATGTAGTGCAGGAGGGTGATGGCCCGGTTGCTGGAGGCCTTCGTGTCCGTGAGCTTGTTCAGGGACGACACCCGGAAGCCGTACGCACCCCCGCGCGCGCCTGGTGGGAGGGGGGAGAGAAGGGGGAGAAGGGGGGCGTTAGTGACTCGGGGGCGGTGTCTCGAGGCTGGGAGGGGGGTGGGGAATGGAGGGGGGCGTTAGTGCCTCGGGGGCGGTGTCTCGGAGGCTGGAAGGGGTGAGAAGGGAGGGGGGGAGAAGGGGGGGGTAGGGGTGGAGGGGGTGAGGGTGGGTGGGTGAAGTTGGGAGGCTGAGGGAGGGGGTGGATGGGCGTGAAGTTGGGATGGGGTGCAGGGGGGGGTGAAGTTGGAGAGGATGAGATCGCAAAGGGAGGAGGGGGAGGGGTGGAGGTTAGGTTATGAGAGGGGGTGAGATTAAATGCAGGTGGGGTAAGGAGGTTAGAGGGGGGGGGGTTACTGGGGTGGGGAGAGACTGAAGGGGAGGGGGAGGGGGGGTGCATGACGGTGAGAATGTCAGAGGGGCAAGCGATATACCTCAAAACTCTCTCTCTCTCTCTTTCTCTCTTTCTCTCTCTCTCTCTCTCTCTCTCTCTCTCTCTCTCTCTCTCTTTCTCTTCTCTTCTCCTCTTTTCTCTTTCTCTTTCTCTTCTCTCTCTCTCTTCTCTTTCCTCTTTCTCTCTCCTCTCTCTCTCTCAGCCTATCAGTCTCTCCCTCTCCCTTCCTCTCCTCTCCCTCTCCCCCTCTCCTCTCTCCCTCTCCCTCCCTCCCTCCTCCCCTCCTCCCACCCTCTCCCTCCCTCTCCCTCCCTCCCCCTCCTCCCCCCCCTTCACTCACCCTTGTTCATGTAGTTCCCGAAGGCGAGGACCACCTCGATGAACTTCTTGAGAGCTCCCTCCCTCTCCTCCCTCTCCTCCCTCCTTCCCTCTCTCTCGCTCCCTCCCCCCCTATCCCTCCCTCTCCTCCCTCCTCCTCTCCCTCCCCTCCCTCCCTCCCCCTCCCTCTCCCTCCCTCCCCCCCCTCACTCACCCTTGTTCATGTAGTTCCCGAAGGCGAGGACACCTCGATGAACTTCTTGAGACTCCCTCCCCTCTCCTCCCTCTCCCTCTCCCTCTCCTCTCTCCCTCCCTCCCCCCCTCCCTCCCCTCCCTCCCTCCTCCTCCCTCTCCCTCCCTCTCCCTCCCCTCTCCCTCCCTCCACTCACTCACCCTTGTTCATGTAGTTCCCGAAGGCGAGGACCACCTCTGAACTTCTTGACTCCCTCTCCCCTCCCTTCCCCTCTCCCTCCCTCCTCCCTCTCCCTCTCCTCCCTCTCCCTCCCTCCCTCCCTCCCTCCCCTCACTCACCCTTGTTCATTAGTTCCCGAAGCGAGGACCACTCGATGAACTTCTTGAGCCTCCTCTCCCTCCCTCCCTCTCCCTCTCCCTCCCTCCCTCTCCCTCCCCCCTTCACTCACCCTGTTCATGTAGTTCCGAAGGCGAGGACACCTCGATGAACTTCCTGAGCCTCCCCTCCCCCTCCTTCTCCCTCCCTCTCCCCTCTCCCCTCCCCCCCCTCCCCCCCTCACTCACCTTGTTCATGTAGTTCCCGAAGGCGAGGACCACCTCGATGAACTTCTTGAGCCTCCTCCCTCTCCCTCCCTCCCTCCCTCTCCCTCTCCCTCCCCACTCCTTCTCCCTCCTCTCCCTCCTCCCTCTCCCCTCCCTCCCCCTCCCCCCCCTCACTCACCCTTGTTCATGTAGTTCCCGAAGGCGAGGACCACCTCGATGAACTTTCTTGAGCCTCCCTTCCCTCCCTCTCCTCCCTCTCCCTCCTCCCTCTCCCTCTCTCTCCCTATCCCTCCCCCCATCCTCCCTCTCCCTCCCTCCCTCCCCTCCCTCCTCCCCTCCCTCTCCCTCCCTCTCCCTCCCTCCCCCCCCTCACTCACCCTTGTTCATGTAGTTCCCGAAGGCGAGGACCACCTCGATGAACTTCCTGAGCCTCCCTCTCCTCTCCTCCTCCTCTCCTCCCTCTCCCCTCCCTCCCTCTCCCTCCCCTCTCCCTCTCCCTCTCCCTCCCTCCCCCCCTCACTCACCCTTGTTCATGTAGTTCCCGAAGGCGAGGACCACCTCGATGAACTTCTTGAGCCTCCCTCTCCCTCCCTCCTCCCTCTCCCTCCTCTCCCCTCCTCTCCTCCCTCCCCCCCTTCACTCACCCTTGTTCATGTAGTTCCCGAAGGCGAGGACCACCTCGATGAACTTCCTGAGCCTCCCTCTCCTCCCTCCTCTCCCTCTCCCTCCCTCTCCCTCTCCTCCTCCCTCCTCTCCCTCTCCTCCCCCCCCCTCACACCTTGTTCATGTAGTTCCCGAAGGCGAGGACCACCTCGATGAACTTCCTGAGCCTCCCTCTCCCTCCCTCCCTCTCCCCTCCCTCCCTCCCCCTTCCTCTCCATCCCTCCTCCCCCTCCCTCTCTCTCCCTCCCCCCCCCCTCACTCACCCTTGTTCATGTAGTTTCCGAAGGCGAGGACCACCTCGATGAACTTCCTGAGCCTCCCTCTCCCTCCCTCTCCCTCTGTCCCTCCTCTCCCTCCCCTCCCTTCCCCCCTCCCTCTCCCTCCCCCTCTCCCTCTCCCCCCTCCTCCTCTCCCTCCCCCCCCTCACTCACCCTTGTTCATGTAGTTCCCGAAGGCGAGGACCACCTCGATGAACTTCTTGAGCCTCCTCTCCCTCCTCCCTCTCTCCCTCCCTCCCACCCTCCCTCTCCCCCCTCTCCCCTCCCTCCCTCCTCCCCCCCCCTCACTCACCCTTGTTCATGTAGTTCCCGAAGGCGAGGACCACCTCGATGAACTTCCTGAGCCTCTTGCTGTTGCGGAGTTCCTTGGTGGCGCTGATCACCGACGCGACCTTGGGCTCGCACTCCGCCAGCCGCTCCTTGAACTTCTTCTGGTAGTGCAGGCAGCGGAGGCGCTCCTCGTAGTGCTCGATCCTGTGGTGATGGTGGTGGTGGTGGGGGGGAAGAGGGGGGGATTTTGGGAGGGGAAGGGGATGAAAAGGGGGGGAGGGGGGGGATTTAGGGAGGGGAGGGGAGGGGGTAGGGGGGATTTTGGGAGGGGATGAAAAGGGGGATTTAGGGAGGGGAGGGGTGGTAGGGGGGATTTAGGGAGGGGGAAGGAGGGATTTAGGGAGGGGATTTAGGGAGGGGGATTTTGGGAGGGGAGGTGGTAGGGGGGGATTTAGGGAGGGGAAGGAGGGATTTAGGGAGGGGAGGGGGGTGGAAGGGGGGATTTTGGGAGGGGAGGGGGGAAGAGGAGGGGGATTTTGGGAGGGGAGGGGTGGAAGGGGGATTTTAGGGAGGGGGGAGTGGGTGGTAGGGGGATTTTAGGAAGGGAAGGGGGTGGAAGGGGGGATTTAGGGAGGGGAGGGGGTGGAAGGGGGGATTTAGGGAGGGGAGGGAGTGGGAAGGGATGGAAGGGGAAGGGGAGGGAAGGGAAGGGAGGGGAAGGGGGTAGAAAAGGGTACATTTAGGGAGATGTGTGGGAAGGAAAAGGGATTCAGGGAGGGGAGGGGGTAGAAAGGGGAGGCGAAGGTTGGGGTGGATGGAAAGGGGAAAGGTAGGGTGGGGAGAGGGGAGGAAGGGGAGGCGAAGGGTGGGTGGATGGAAAAGGGGAAATTAGGTGGGGAGAGGGGGGAGGAAGGGGAGGCGAAAGGTGGGTGGATGGAAAGGGGAAAGGTAGGGTGGGGAGAGGGGGGAGGAGGGGAGGCGAAGGGGGGGGGTGGATGGAAAGGGGAAAGGTAGGGTGGAGAGAGGGGGGAGGAAGGGAGGCGAAGGGGTGGGTGGGATGGAAAGGGGAAGGTAGGGATGGAGAGGGGGGGGAGGAAAGGGGAAGGGAAGGGTGGGTGGGAAAGGGGAAAGGTAGGGTGGGGAGAGGGGGGAGAAGGGGAGGCGAAGGGGGGGGTGTGGATGGAAAGGGGAAAGGTAGGGTGGGGAGAGGGGGAGGAAAGGGGAGGCGAAGGGGGGGGTGTGGATGGAAAGGGGAAAGGTAGGGTGGGGAGAGGGGGAGGAAGGGAGGCGAAGGGTGGGTGGAGTGGAAAGGGGAAAGGTAGGGTGGGGAGAGAGGGGAGGAAGGGGAGGCGAAGGGTGGGTGGATGGAAAGGGGAAAGGTAGGGTGGGGGAGAAGGGGAGCGAAGGGGGGCGAGGGGGGGGTGGATGAAAGGGGAAAGTAGGGTGGGAGAGGGGGGGGGAAAGGAAAGGGGAGGAAAGATCAGTGACCAGATTCTCATTCGTGGGACATTCGTCGTGGTCTGGCGTTGGATTGGCAAATCACTAAACTATTAAGCAAATACGTAAACAGATAAACAAGGAGATAACCAATCAATCACCCAATAACAACTCTGTCATCCGACCAAAAAAACAATCAACACAACCCCTACCAATCACCTAACTAATCCACAACCAACCAATCATCCAATCAATCACCCAATCACTTGACCAATCAACAGCCAATCAATCACCCAGTCACCTTTCACCTAACCAACAATCATCCAATCACCTAACCATCACCCAATCCATCCAATCACCTTTCAATCTAACCCCACCCATCACACCTAACCAAACCATCTCAATCACCCAGCCAATCACCTAATCAAGCCATAATAATTCACATAGCCAATCCAGCTTACCAAATCACCTAACCAATCAATCCATCCAATCATTCCAGCCAATCATTCATCATCTAATCATCACCCTAACCAACCAATCACACAATCACCCAATCACGCTAACCCAATCCAATCACCCAATCAACCACCAATCCAATCACCCTAACCAACCAATCATCCAATCAATCACCTAACAAACCAATCATCCAATCAATCACCTAAACCAACCAATCATATCCAATCACCCAATCCCCAACCAACCAATCATGCCAATCATCCTAACCAATCAATCAATCCAATATCCAATCACCTAACCAATCAATCATCCAATCACCTAACCAATCAATCATCCAATCACCCAATCACCTAACCAATCATCCAATCTCATCACCCAATCCCCATAACCAACCAATCATCCAATCATCCAATCACACTAACCAAATCATCATCCAATCACCTAACAACCAATCATACCCAATCACCATAACCAATCAATCATCCAATCACCCAATCACCTAACCAATCAATCATTACCCAATCACCTAACCAATCAATCAATCCAATCACCCAATCACTACCAACCAAATCAACCCAATCACCTAACCAAACCATTCCAATCACAAATCACCTAACCACCAATCACCAATCACCCAATCACCTATCTCAATCCAATCAACCAATCAAATCATCATCCAATCACCCAACACCCCAATCACCTAATCACCTAAACCAATCACCCAATCACCAATCAAACTCACCCAATCACTAACCATCACACCAATCACCTAACCAATCAATCATCCAATCACCCAATCACCCAATCACCTAACCCAATCATCCATCAATCACCATCACCAATCTAACCCATCAATCACACTAACCTAAATCCAATCACCCAATCATCAATCATCCAATCACCTAACCCAAATCAATCATCCAATTCCAATCACCTACAAATCATGCAATCACCCAATCACCTAACCAACCAATCATCCAATCACCTAACCAACCAATCATCCAATCACCTAACCAACCAATCATCCAATCAACCAACAATCACCTAACCAACTAACCAACCAATCACATCTAACGAACCAATCAACCAATCACATCTTTAACAACCAATCACAATCCTATTCACCTAACCATACGCAATCACCAACAATCCAATCACCTATCATTCCCCAATCACCTAACCAACCAATCACCCAATCACCTATCACCCAATCACCAAACCAACCAATCACCCAATCACCTAAAACCAATAACCAACAATCACCCAATCACCAATAACCAACAATCACCCATCACCTAACCAACCAATCACCCAATCACCTAAACCATCACCCAATCGATCCCAATCACCAAAACCAACCAATCATACCAATCACCGCCCAATCAGGAATCACAATGCACCACCAATCCTCCAATCACCTAACCAATCAATCACCCAATCACCTAACCAACCAATCACCCAATCACCCAACCAACCACCGAGGACGCACTTGGAGATCTCGTAGAGGAACCTGTCGGCGCGGGCGAGGTTCTCGATCTCGTCGGCGTGTTCCTCCAGCATGACCTTCTCCTCGGCGGTGGGCGTGAACTTGAGAAGCTGCTCCACCATGTCGGGCGCCAACTCCCCGTCGCTGTCCATCTTGAGGAGGACCCTGGGGCGTGGGCGGCGTGGCCGGCGTGGGCGTGGGCGGGGTGGGCGGAGTGGGCGTGGGCGGGGTGGGCGGGGTGGGCGGGGATGTCGTTTTCATTAGCATCTTCATTATCGTCATTACTATCATTGTGATCATTCTTATTATCATGACTTTCATTATTATTGTCGTTATTATCATTTTTTATCATTATCATCTTTATTATTATTATGACTCATTATTATCGTTACTATTATCATTACTATCATTGTCATCTTTATTATTATTATTAATCATCATTATCTTATTATATCATTACTATCATTATATCTATTATTATCATCTTTATTATTATCATCATCATTTATTATTATTTTACTATCATTATCATCGTCGTCATTATTACCATTGTTATAAAAATCATCATTATCACTAGTATTACTATACTAAAAATGAAACAAATGAAGTTTCTTGGATAACCTGTTCCAGCACTTTCCTTGCCAGCACTGGACGCAGATTTCCTCCTGGGTTCAGATCTCTGCGCCACCTATTTCAGTCGCAAATTCTACTTCGAAACCACTCTCCTCTCCTTCTCCTCTTCCCAACTTCCCCCCCTTCCTCCCTCCCTTCCTTCCTACTCTCTCCCTTCTTCCTGTCCCCACTCTCTCCCTCCCTTCCTTCCCACTCTCTCACCTTCCCAAACCTCCCCCAAGCCCTCTCCTCTCCCGCAACCTTCCCCCCTCCCCCCAGGCCTCCACCTTTCCCCACTCCCTCTCTCTCCCCATGCCCATCCCCCTTCTCCGCCTCTCTCTCTCTCTCCCCATGCCCCCCCCCCCCAGCCCTCCACCCTCTCCCTCGCCCCTCGCCTATCTTTTCCCATGCCCTGCACCTAACCTCCCCCCTCTCCCCCCAGTACTCCTCCCCTCTCCTCTCTTTTCCGTAGCCCCTCTCACCTCTCCCTCTCTTTCCCCATGCCCCCACCCCTCCTTCCTCTCCCTACCCCTGCCTCTCTCTCTCCCTATGCCCCCCCTCCTCCTCTCTCTCCCCTGCCCGCCCCTCCTCCCTCTCTCTCCCATGCCCCCCCATTATACCTCCCCCTTCTCTTTCTCCCCCATGGCCCTCTCATAACCCTCCTCTCTCCCCCCAGCAATCCTCCCTCTCCCTCCCCTTCTCTCTCCCCATGCCCCCCCCCCCCTAGCCTTCCCCATCCTCTCTTTCCCGTAGCCATCTCCCCTCTCCCTCTCTCTCCTATGCACCTCAGCCCTCCCCCTCTCCCTCCCCCTCCCTCTCTCTCCCATGCCCCCAGCTCTCCCCCTCCCTCTCCCCACCCCTACTCCCCTTCTTTCCCCCATGCCCTCCCCCCTCTCTCTCCTTCCCCTCCCTCTCTCTCCCCATGCCCCCCCAGCCCTCTCCCCCTCCCCTCCTTCTCTCTCCCCATGGCCCCATGGGCCCCCAGCCCTCCCCTTCTCCCTCTCCCTCTTCTTTCCCCCATGCCCTCCCCTCCCTCCCTCTCTCTCTCCTAGCCCTCCCTTTCTCCCTCCCTCCCTCCCTCTCTCTCTCCCCATGCGCCCCAACCCTCCTCTCCCTCCCTCCCTCTCTCTCTCTCCCATGCCCCCCCAGTCCTCCCCTTCTCCCTCCCTCCCTCCCTCTCTTCCCCATGCCCTCCCCCTTCTCCTCCTTCCCCCATCTCCTCTCTCTCCCATGCCTCTCCCTCCCAGTCCCCCCTTCTCCCTCGCCTCCCTCCTCCCTCTCTCTCTCCTCCCATGCCCCCCCTCCCCCATCCCCTCCCTTCTCCCTCACCTGATGAGTCCGTCGTTGGTCATCTTGAGCTTGGACAGCAGGATGGTGCAGTTCTGCTGGCGGCGGTTCTCCAGGACGCTCAGCTGCGCCCGGTGGGATTTCATCCTCTCCAGCGTCTTCTCGCCCTGGGGAGTGGGGGGGAGGAGAAAGGAGGAGGAAGGGGGAGGAGGAGGAGGAGGGGGGAAGGAGGAGGAGGAGGGAGGGGGGAGGAAGGAAGGGAGGGGAGGGGGGAGGAGGAGGGGGAGGAGGAAGGAGGAGGAGGAGGAGGAGGAGGAGGGGAGGGAGGAAGAAGAAAAGGAGGTGGAGGAGGAAGTAGAAAAGGAGGAGAAGGAGAAGGAGAAAGAGGATGAAGAAAAGGAGGAGGAGAAGGAAGGGGAGGAAGAAAAAGAGGAGGAGGAAGGGGAGGAAGAAAAGGAGGAGGAGAGAAGAAGAAGAAGAAAGAGGAAACACGGGGGATGGGGGACAGAAGAAGGAAGAGGAGGGGGCATAAGGGGGGAGGTGGAGGCGGGTCACGGAAGAGGAGAAGAGGAAGTGAAGTGCGGGGGAGGGGGAGGGGGAGGGCTCATATTAATAAATCAATTGTTTGGTAAACGAATGAAAATAATATATCCAATATTCATGCAAATTTACAATGCTCTCTCTCTCTCTCTCTCTCTCTCTCCTCTCTCTCTTCTCTCTCTCTCTCTCTCTCTCTCTCTCCTCTCTCTCTCTCTCTCTCCTCTCTCTCTCTCTCTCTCTCTCTCTCTCCCCTCTCTCTCCTCTTCTTCTCTCTCTCTCTCTCCTCTCCCCTCTCTCTCTCTCCTCTCTCTCATCTCTCGTCTCTCTTCTCTCTCTCTCTCTCTCTCTCTCTACACGTTACTCAGTACCAACACACTCTCCTCTCTCTCTCTCTCTCTCTCTCTCTCCTCTCTCTCTCTCTCTCTCTCTCTCTCTCCTCTCCTCTCTCTCTCTCTTCTCATCATCGTCTTCATCCTGATCCGTCTCCTCCTCTCTCTCATCTCACCTTCATAGTCCTGTCAGGAGCTCTCACTCTCTCAGTCTCGTCGTCTCTT
>NW_020870053.1:129587-142087 GCF_003789085.1 Penaeus vannamei
CAGTTGAAAGTTCAGTTTTGGTGAGTGTCATGTAAAAACAGATTTACGGCATTAGAAGAAAGCTCGGATAAAAACAGCAATTTCTTTGTAAGCATTACGCAAAGTACACTGCCAGATGCTACGCGTTTATAATTCACATACGCGAACAATTTTGTTTAATTCTAATATTTCATTTATCTAGCAATTCTTTATATACAGACTCTCTTAAAGAATTACAGTCAGCCTATTTCCAGCGATCCTCTGTGTTTGGTATATTCTTTTATTATGGCTATCTCCAGTGTGGTGTCGTCGTATTCATAGGTTCTCACTCATCTCCTGATAGGGGGACCATTATCGCACGCTCAGAATCTCTCTACAGCAATTTGTTTTTAAGAGGGAGGGGCAGGATAGCCTATGCGATCCAGGCATCATAAGCCTACTCTGCAAAATCATTCAATATTTTATTTTTCGAGTACATTTTCGTTCACGAAGATATCAGAGAATAATATTGAGTAATGACTTCGTAGGAGGAATATCATCAAAATGGTATATTGTCAATAATCGTAAATGTGATAATCAGCGGCATGCTGATAACCTTGAGACAAAGACGTCGAATATAATCTGCAATAGGACCATTATACGGAATTCATCGATTCCACATATTATCAGAAAGTAAATGGACATCCCCCATTTGTAACAGCTGTGAATAACCAGAGATACCGAGTAGAGTCGGAGAGTGATGTTCTAACTAAGTTTCGAAATTTAAGCTCGAATCACACCATCAACATAAAAACTTAGTTTCTATATCTTCTTCCGGACCACGCACCTCCTGCGAATCACAATGAAGAAGATCATGATTTTGTTACTGATATCATTGGTATTACTAAAATACTTCAAAGAAGTACGTTCTTTCAGCCATCGCAGCCACACTCCCAAAAAAAGCAACAAACGTGGACGAGATATATTACATCATGCGGCGAGCGTTGACCAAAAGGAACGAGCGAGAAAGGGAAGGAAAGCTCACAGAGAACGAAAGCTAAGGAGAATTTTCTGTAATTATCTAAGAGCACATTTAGACACACATTGAAGAAGGAAACGACGCTGGGTATCGCAGCTTAAGAGGACCAGACCACAGACTAGCCATCACCGACATGCACGCAGAGAGAGAGCAGGAGAGAAAATATACAATGAAAATAAAACTAAACACTCGCATTTCGTGAAAGAGGAACCAGCACATTACCGCGCCTAAGCTGGGTCAGGACTATCATTTTATACCAATTCCCCTGTCTAATGCCACTCTAAGTTATGGTTTTGTCAAACTAACTGAACGCTGCATGGAGGTGTCTCACCCGCACTGAGTGCACATGACAAATTAAAGTACCTCTTTGCGTGCAAACTGGGATCAAGTCAGGAGCTAGTCAGGTTTCAGAACTATCACTCATGGCCGCTATCGCGTTTTTGGATATTTTGTTATTACCGTGCAGAAAGGCGGGACACTTGATATACTCCAAGCATTTGTACCTCATCTTGCAGCATGTCAGACTCTCACTTTTTAAATAACAATTTCTAGATCCTCCCCATCGATTTTTTTGCGACCCTGTGGCCGATGAACAAGTAAACCGAATAGCCTTAATGATGCTCGAAGCTAAGTTTTTAGAGGAAAGCTGAAATTAAAAACTACACGATAACAAAAGTGTCATACATTGAGACTCACGAGGAGCAACAACTTTATGGAAGCGCGCATACGCTTGTTTCGTATAACGTATTTAAGACCCCAAGCACTTGCATCATAGTATGAAGGCATCGTGCACGGGAGACAAAATGGGAGACCAAAATCTGGGTGCCGTGCCAAAATGTAATCCCGCCGGCCTACTGCGTCAGTAGAAGGCCCGTCCGTACCACAAGTTAGTTAGATAATGCCCATGAGAAAGACGAAAGGCAATCAAATATTGTCGAGGCAACGAGCAAATTAGCTGTGACCGTTCGTTGAATTTCCTCTATATATATATAGTGTGCCTCTCTAGCGAACACACACCTACGTGCTGCGAGATGACAATGAAAATGACATTTACGATCGTTTTAAATTCTATACATTTTTGTATGAAACCCATACGAATCTTTTCAAACCACATAAAACTTGGTTTCTTCCGAATCCTCCTAATCAAACAAAATCCCTAACAAGCTCGTCGACAAGACTCCAAAAGGACAGCGATCGCGCCAAGACGAGCGAGAAGGGAAAAAGGAAGGAAAGGAAGGCAGGACTCGAACTTGCTGCCGTTCCACGGGTCTCTTCGAAGGCCCCTCCTCCCCCCGGAACCCCCGCCCCAACCCCCACCCTCTCCGGCCGACTTCCCCGCACACTCTTCCAAGGAGGGCAAAATTCTCGGCCGCTATTTCTCGTGCGGGCGGGGCCATCTCCTTTTCCTTGACTACCTTAAGACCCTTTTGGCCCACTTCCCGGCCCCCATGCTAGAGCATTCGACAAGGGTTCACTGGCCGACAAGCCAAGCAACTTCATCCTGCCGTCGCAACCCACGCCTTTCTTCGCCGCCCTCTGCCCAAAGATCTTTGGCTTTCCGGGCTTATTTTCATCATTTTTTCTTAGTTTCCTGCATCTTTATTCGTCTTGGAGTTGTAGATATTTTTAATTCTTTTTCTTCTTTTTTCTTTTTCTTTGTTTTCTTTTTTTTTTCTTCTTCTTTCTTCGTTTCCTTCAGGGAAATATATTTCTGTTCCTCTTTTTTCGTCTCGGCAATCCGGGAACAGCAAATTAATTTAGGCTCTTTTTTATATAATCATTTCACCTAATGATGAACTATATCTAAACCCCATAGAACATAAGACGCCGGAACTAACACGACCCTGTAACTCCCACAGGACGGGGAGATTCGAACACCCACCACGAGAAACCTGCGAAGAAAAGTTTGGACTCCGCACGCCATGGGAACGGCCATTTGCCTTAATTAGTTTTTGAAACGAAATACGGGAAAAAAGGTGGACATTTATAAATGAGCTCGCGTCACGAGAGGGAAATGGGCCTACTATGCGTATTCTCTCGAAATTCGTTCATACACACGAGAGATGTTTGGTTGTTGACCTTTCCGTCGAAGATTAAACGTCAAAAAATGGAAACGATTTTAACCAGATGTTCCCGCACCCATGTCCCTGCATTGCCGTTCATTCTAGAAGCCTCGTCACTTCAGCATTAAAACCTTATCACCCTCACTCTCCTCTTCCCCCATCACCTCTCCCTCATCCTTCCTTTACCCTCGAAATCTTCCCCTTGTCCTAGTTTTGATCTTCTTCCTCCTTATCCTCATCATGTTTCCTTATCTTTTTTTTTTTTACCCTCTTCTTGCTTTCACTCCTTACCTTCATCCTTATCCTCATCCCTACTCCTTATTCTCAACGCCCTACGTTTATCCTAACCTCATCCCTTTCGTTACCTTCAAATCTCTCCTTACCCTGGTCCTCATCCTTCTTCTTACCCTCTTCACCTCTCCTTCATTCGCCTCTTTACCTTCTTACCTCTCCTTATTTTTGCCTCTTTACCCTCTCCACCTCTCCTTATTCGTTCGCTTCTTTACGCTCTCCACCTCTCCTTCATTCCCGTCCTTACACTCTCCTTCTTTCCCTCCTTAACCTCACCACCTCTCCTCCACTCATTTCCTTACCCTCACCTCTTTCCTCCCTCCATCCTTTCTCCTCAACCCTAACCTAACCCCCAACCACCTTTATTCGCCCCCTCTCGTTTCTCACTCCCTCGCCCCTCTCATTCCCCTCGCCCCTCTCACTCCCCCTCGCTCATCCTCTCCTCTCACTCCCCTCGCCCCTCGCCCCTCTCATTCCCCTTCGCCCCCTCTCACTCCCCTCGCCCCTCTCACTCCCCTCGCCCCCTCTCATCCCTCGCCCTCTCACTCCCCTCGCCCCTCTCATTCCCCTCGCCCCTCTCACTCCCTTCGCCCTCTCACTCCCCCCTCGCCCCTCTCACTCCCCTCGCCCCTCTCACTCCCCTCGCCCCTCTCACTCCCCTCACCCCTCTCATTCCCCTCACCCCTCTCACTCCCCTCGCCCCTCCCCATGTCCTTATCGAATTTATCCCGCGCGAAATCCGAGTGATAGTGAAGTGACATCTCTCAGCGCTGGCAATGGGAGAGACTCAGACATGTTAAAGCGGACATGGCGGGAGAGTCCGCGCTCTCTTACTTTGCTTTGACGCCTTCAACTCAAGCATACTTTTGCACGTATCACTTGATTCGTGTTTGTTTTGCCTTTTTTTTTTTTTTTAGCTTTTTGTTGGTGTTTTTATTTGTTTTATAGTGTTTGTGGGACTTTGTTTTGTGGGTTTGATGTGTGTCGGCGGGAAAGTTTGATTCGCCCGAGGTTTTGTTTTTGTTTTATATGTTCTCTCGCCCACGTATGTAAGTAATTAACTTGATTAAGGTAAATTTAGTGAAAGGCAAACATTGTGGTATAATGTAGTCCCTTTATGTGCCTTACTCAGTGAAGTGAAAATAGATGTACAGGCAAAAACAATATCCAAATATAACGATACCAAACTGTAACTTAAATTAACCCCACAGACTTCGAAAATCAAACAAGAAATGTTAAACAGGTGTTCACAAGGGACGAAAAGAATAACAGTACATAAAGCACGATAAAGTGTACACACACACACACACACACACACACACACACCACACACACACACACACACACACACACACACACACACACACACACACACACACACACATACACACACACACACACACACACACACACACATATATATATATATATATATATATATATATATATATATTATATATATTATATATATATATATATATATATATATATATATTATATACAATATATATATATATATATATATATATATATATATATATATATATATATATATATATACATACATATACACACAAAAAATAAACTAAGAGGTATAGACAAGAAAACGAAAAATCGGGCAAGTGTTTCTCATGTCCTGAATAGCCCTATTCAGAGGCGAGTCGCAGCCTGGGAGTGTCGGGTTAAGAATTTCAATAGGACGATAACACCGGCAGTAATATATGCATCGGAATCACTAAGGTGTGTCGACTGCGAAAAAAGTAAAGAAAAAGGATATATGTCCATATTCTCTTGGAGGGTTTTTTTTTATAGAAAATGTCCGTGTATGATGGGGCTTGATATAGATACACAGAGAGCTACGCGTGTATGTTTTCCGACGTGAAAAGACTGGAAAATAATAATCTAAAGTCGCTTTTCCAACCATTTCGAAATCTCGATATGTACAGAATATTAATTTTTTTTTAGCAGTCAGATGAACAGTGGATGTCCCTCCGAATGGCGTGTATTCCCTCCTACGCATCCACCACGTACGCAAAAGCTGAACAGTCTAAACGATAATGCTTATTGCTTTGGTCCAAGCTAAAGGGAAAAGCTCCATTTTATGCATTACGGCCGACCATTTTACCTGACTGAGAGCAGAGCCATTCTGTGCATCGCTGGCTAAACCCTCGCATAACCGTCGTAAATCACAGCCCACAGGACAAGTCAGACGCAATGACGTCACTGCGAATTCCTGACGGCGTCATACCCCGCGCGGCCGAGCGACTAAATGACTCGCCTTCTGTCATTTGCTCGAGCTAAAATAACACGACTACTCTATATATATACACCTCCATCCTTCACAAAGACCGGAAAATAGTAACAAACACACCTGCGTGAATTCCGATGATTAAACAGGCCGAGAGAGACACACCAAGACGATATAAAAAAAGGAAAAAACCCGCTCTTCTCCTGCCGCATCGACAGGGCGACACGCGCTAGAATGGAGCCAGATAACGAAGCAACAAACATCCGCTGGGAAACACAAGACAGTTCGAAATTTAGGGAAAGGATTTTGATCATTTGTGTCATCTCTCTTTTATCGGACTTTATACCGACTCCAAAAGTCTTATAAAAGGACAGTCATCTTAAAGTTTTAAAAGTTTCGGCCGGCTTTGAGTTAAACCACTGGGGGTTATGATCACCTTTTCGGCAAGTCTTGATGAACAATATTCTTTGGGAAAAGTCGCTCGGCTGACTATACCATGCATTAGAGAACACCGACTGGTGGATTACATCAGTGGATGAACAATGTCGTTTGTGGAGGAGGTCTTGTAATAGACGAGGGGGATGATATAGAAGATTGAATTAACAGCTGAAGGCCGGGAAGCGCACTTGTCTGGCGACTCTCCCCTTCTCTCCTGTTCTAGAAACTCCCCTTCTCGTTCCCTCTCTCACTGCAAACGTTATCTTTCCTTGTTCCTCTTTTATTTTTATCACACTTCATTTATTCTATCTATTCCTTTTCTTGTTATCACTTCTGTCACACTGATTATTCCTCCTTTTCGTTCTACTTCTCAGTTTATCGCCATCATATTTGTTGCCATCCATTTTGGTATTGCATTTCTTCATTATCTTGCCTTCACTTTCCTCCCCCTTCTCATTTTTATCTTCTTCCTTTCCTCCTATTTCTTTTACTTTCCTTTCCTTCCTCCACCTCCGTTTTTCTCCTTCTCCTCTACCTCCATCTTCTTCCCCTCCTTTCCCCCCGTCTTCTCCCCTTTTCCTCCTCCTCCTCCTCTACCTCCGTCTTTCCTCCTCTCTTCCTCCTCCTCCTCCACCACCACCACCCACCACCACAATCACCACCACCACCACCACCACCTCCACTCCACCCTCACCTCCACCTCCACCTCCACCTCCACCTCCTCCTCCACCTCCCTCCTCCTCCTCCACCTCCACCTCCACCTCCACCTCCACCTCCACCTCCACCTCCACTCCACCTCCTCCCCTCCTCTCCCCTCCTCCTCCTCCTCCTCCGCTCCTCCTCCCTCCTCTCCACCTCTCCTCCACCTCTCCCTCCTCCTCCCCTCCCCTCCCCCTCCTCCTCCTCCTCCTCCTCCTCCACCTCCTCCTCTCCTCCTCCTCCTCCCCTCCTCTCCTCCTCCTCCCCTCCTCCTCCTCCTCCTCCTCCTCCTCCTCCTCCCACGCCCCGGTCAATACTGCATGTCCACGCCAGCCAGTGGCTTATCTAATCATGCCACCTCTGTCACTAGTTACCTCGCCTTCGGGATGATAGCCAGCGGTCACTTCAGTCGTCGCTTCCCGCAGTGGTGGCAGTACTAGTCATGTTATTGGTTTTAGCGTCATTGCTGATAGTTAGGCTATGACCATGCTCTCACAAGTAATATCGAAGTGCATTATTCATCTGGGCATACCTAATTTCAGTCCTTCATAACTAACATGCACGAAGGCCAATCGTTCCATTTCGTGTGCCTTCATAATTATAGTATTTCGAAGCAACATAGTCCCAGCTGATGCGGTACTTCTCTGCAATGGGACTTTCCTCCTTTGGCGATGACATGTCAGTATGCTCTTCATCGGAAATTACTTGATGTACTGCGGTATACTCCCAGCCTTCTGAACTTGTACATTAACAACACAAACCCGCGAATGTTCTTACCTAAACATTCACACACGCCACACATGAGAACGTGCATCTAGGCCTTAGGGTTTAAATGCACGGTCTCTTTAACTCCCACCGTATGCTGTATGTCCTTGTGTCTGAGTAAATACAGGAACTGTCGTCAAATACACAGCATTGCACCGCATTGGTTTTAAAAGAAACATCCTCCAAAATCAACAACCTAAACAAACACATTATCGTGGAAAATAAACAGACATTCCCTCGCATGAGGACAGGAAGCGTAATATAAACAGACTGCAGCTTACTTTTCTGAGTCACCGATGAGTGAATGTATTCTTTTGATTAGGTGATTGGCATTGCCTTCAATGATGTGTAATCATACAGGATCGAATCCTACATAATGACACGGTGGCGTATTAATTCATATCATCTTGCGTGATGCAAATGCAACAATTCCTTCGCAATCAAAAAACGATCGGTAATTGTCCCTGTTCTCCCGGATCACAGCGGCGCTTCATCGTACCTGTAATCGCGGGAAAATGAATCCACTAAGGACATGCACGGTTTCTCACGAGAAGACGAACCCTCCTTCCTCACGGCCGATCCCCGCCGCGCCCTGCAGCCTTCCCGTCTCCCTAGCTATCATAAAACAGCTGATCCCTCGCCCTCACGACCGCCAGGCACGGAGGTTTCAGCAACACCTATTATATACAGACAGTCGCAGTTGTTATTGATTAGGTGAGAAACATTACATAAGCGCGTTCGGAATGAGGTAAGACACAATTCTGCGGACATTGTTCGCCATGTTTCACTTATCCGACGTGTTTGTCATGTCTTCTCTCCCTGCCTTAAACTCCCTTCTCTTCTTCTTTCACGTACCGAATAGTCATCACTGATATTACAGTGATGTTTTCTGTGTATGTTAGAGAGCGTTTGTAGAGGTACACATGGGGGCAACTACAGAACCACGCTTGGAATTATTTATGGATGCAAAAATATTAATGTAAGCAACACACGGCATACAAGCCTACATATAGATACCACA
This sequence comes from Penaeus vannamei, assembly GCF_003789085.1. Lineage (NCBI taxonomy): Eukaryota > Metazoa > Arthropoda > Malacostraca > Decapoda > Penaeidae > Penaeus > Penaeus vannamei. The sequence continues at coordinate 138,110 of NW_020870053.1, forward strand.
AGTCAATAAATGGACAGTATCTAACACAATAAAGGCAAGAAATTGTGTTATTCAGAATCTTTCAGCGAATTAATGCTATTACGAATTACTATTGTTACGACTGATAAGCGTGTTGACTGAGCCAGAAAGGAAAAAATGAACAAGAACAAAACCTAAAAAGTGGATCTCCCTGCCTGTCATCGATTTTAGTTCCTCCTGAAAACCATTCCTAGACGTTCGTGTGAGTATAAGATCATATAGACATAAAAGCTTCTCCCCAAATAATGCTCGTCTACTTCTTTCATCAAGGCGCCCTGAAGAACCACGATTTCTTTAGTCCTTCTACCGCTCCTCTCTTATTTTCTAAGTGAACCATTCCTAATAAAGAACTTTAATTCACTCTTGGATATTTGTATTTCCTGCTTTCCCTTTCCGTTTCCCTTGAGACTTGAAAGTTTACGTCAAACCAACGTCTTAGTGTTATATCTTCCATGATACTCTGTTCACTGTTTTTAGACGCCAATATTTTTGCTGTTCTTAGTGTTAGGGACATATCCTACATGTCTTGGTTATAATTTCGTATAACACTGGAGTATCATTGTTGTGTTCTGCCTTGCCTCTGTCTTCAGTGCTGTCTTCTGATCCAATATTCTTCATGTCAGTATTTCTTACACCCTGATTTATCACCCCCACCTCTTAACTACTTCATCTTAGAATAAAAATCATATCTCTCACTCCCTCCGAAAATCAATAAATGTGAGAGGTCGTACCACCAATAAAGGCTAAAAATCTGTCTCGTTACTGGAAATCACCTCCATCTAACATTTTCCAAGATATATATTGACTCATTTCTCCCGTTGACCGAGGCAACAAAAGTGCTTATTGTTTCTTTCCTTCTTTTATTGCTTTGTTTCCTTTCTTTTATTTCGCACTTTAGTTCGTTATTGTAACGGACAAAATAAGCGAGAATATAAAAGCAGCAGCTAATTGCAACGGCACGATGACGTGTCAAGTAATATAACGCGAATTTGCGAAGCTAATGTATTACAAAACCAGGCCAACACTCTAGCAACTTTAATTTTCTTCCAGATTACCATTTCCCAGAATGCCATTTTACATACACTAGTATATTTTTCACCAAAATACAATAAAATGAAAACTTACAAAAAAAATCTTCACCAGAGTACAACGACAAGCAAAAACCACACCGACCCTTGCCCTTCGTGCAGCTGACAAGACTTGCAAAACAACAGCTATGACTACCAGCAATATGGCGGATCCCTCATGGTACTCATCACCCCCTGGACATTTACACGGGAGACGTCTAATGGACTCTCCGTGTTTGCTCTGGGGGAGGGGAAGGGGAATAATGGGGGATAGGGAGAGGAAGAGGAGTAAAATGGGAAAGTGGAGGAGGAAGAGGGAATAGGGAGAGGAAGAGGGGTAAAGTGGGAAAGTGGAGGAGGAAAGGAAGGAGAGGAAGAGGTAAAGTGGAAAGTAGAGGAGGAAGAGGGAATAGGGAGAAGGAGGGGTAAATCGGGGAGGTGGAGGAGAAGGAAGGGAGAGGAAGAGGGAGGGGGTAAAGTAGGAAGGTTGAGAAGAAAGGGGATAGGGGGAGGAAAGGGATAAAGCGGGGGGGGGTGTTAGTGTGAGGGGGGATGAGGAAACGCGGGAGGAGGAGGGAGCAGAGCGGGAGAGGGAAGGAGGAGGAGAAAGAAGGGGGCAGAGCAGGAGAAGGCAGCAATAGGGAAGGAGAGGGAAGAACGGGAGGGGAAGGAAGAAGAGAGAGGAGGGGAGATAAGGAGGCAAAGTAGGAGGGGAAGAATAATACAAGGCTCTTCACACTTGGAGTGGTTGATCACACGGGGCTACTGAAGGATGTACTTGAGGACGTCAATGTTTCACCTTGTTTTCCCTTTCTTGTTTTCTTTCTTTCTTTCCTTCTCTTCCTTTCTTACTTACTTTCTTTCCTTCCTTCTTTTTCCTTTCTTGTTTACTTTCTTTCTTTCTTTCTTTCCTTATTTTTTCTTTCTTACTTTCTTTTTTTCCTTTTTTCTTTCTTTCTTTTTCTTTCTTTCCTTCTTTCTTCTTTCTTCCTTGCTTTCTTTCTTTTCTTCTTTCCTTTTTCTTTCTTTCCGTTTTCTTTTTCCTTTCTTTCTTTCCTTCTTTTTTCTTTCTTTCTTTCTTTCTTTTTATTCTTTCTTACTTTCGTTCTTTCCTTTTTCTTTCTTTCTTTCCTTTGTTGTTTTGTATATCTAATAAATGATATCACTAATTATGTTTGAAGATGAACAACATTGCTAAAGTAACATACATAATAATGGTAATAGTAACTAAAACAACAAAGATGATGGTAATGATGATAATTAGCATTAGCATTACTAAAAATAATGGTAGAGATGGTAGTAATGCTTCTAATACTATTACAATTACTACTTCTGATAGTTCTAAAAGTACAGCTACTATTAGTACTACTACTTTTATCGATGATAATGATGTTAGTAATACCAGTGCTGGTGATAATGATATCAACAACAATAACAAAAGTGTTAAAAATTACAACAATGGTAATAATAATGATAATGGCAGCGATAATGATAACAATAGCAGTAATGATAATAACATTAACAATAACAACAACAATAATACAGTATAAACAACAATAATAATAACAATGATGATGATAATAATTGTAGCATTATCTTTAACATTAATATTGACATTGATATCAATATCTATATTATCAGAGTCTAAACTATTGTTATTATTATCAATATTTTCATATTCATTTAGTATCATTTTCATTATTGGCAAATTGACATCTTATCATGATATACTTCAAAATTACCGCCATCATTACTATTGACAACGCTATCATCATTCTGACACAATGAGAACAACCGCATATAGAAACACCATCATCTTCTCCGGAATCCTCTTGTTTGTCCTCTTGTTATTAGCCACCACACGGATGTCCTCTTAGGATCAGCTTCCAAACAGTTGTCTCTCGGAATCGAACGCAACAATTGTCAGCATGAAATCAGTCACTGAAGACGTGTTTTCTTAAAATCAGTCGCCAATTACTTGTCTCTTTGGAATTAGCCATCAAATAACTCCTCTTAGAATAAATCAACAAAATATCATCCTTTAGGTTTTGGTCTACCAAAAATGGTCTAAATATTTTCTTCGAAACAATCACCAAAAATCGTGCTTTAGGTCTTGGTTACCAAAAATGGTCTCTTGGACTCGGTCACACTAGATATGCTTTTAGAATAAATAATTAAAAGTCGTGCTTTAGGTTTGGCTAACAAAAAAACAGTCCCTTAGGTTTGGCTAACAAAAAAACAGTCCCTTGAACTGGGTCACCAAATAACTGTCCTCTTAGAATCAGAACTGGTTAACTGTCCTCAATCAGAACTGTCCTCTGAATTCACCACTGTCCTCTTAAAAACAGTCACAAAATAACTGTCCTCTTAAAAACAGTCACCAAATAACTGTCCTCTTAGAATCAGTCACTAAATAAATATCTATCTCAGAATCAATCACCTCCTAGAACCAGTTACCAAACAGCTGCTACCTTAGAGCAGTTGCTCTTAAACTAGAGTAAGGGATTCAGTTTCCAAAAGTATGCGTGCGTGCCCGATGAGAAAAAAGAGGAACTTCACATATTATTTCCGGAACTTGAACACGAGTTATAACAGAGATACTTGTGTAAAATTCTTTGTTCTCTTCTGATTCAGAAGGAATCGGCCAAACAATTTTCCTTCTAGAATCAGCTACCGAACAACTGTCACCAAAGAATCAGCCAGTAAAGAATTATCCTCAACAACAAACAGCTATCTTCTTAGAATCAACCACTAAAAACAGCTATCGTCTTCGACCTCTTAGAACTAACCACCAACCAACTACCCTCTTAGAATCAACCCAGTAATTCTCCTCTTAGAATCAACCACCAAACTATCCTCTTAGAACCAACCCCCAAACAACTGTCCTCTTAGA
>NW_020870053.1:147087-162087 GCF_003789085.1 Penaeus vannamei
GTGCCAAAATGTTGAAGGCTTTCTCAATATCCAACAAGCGAGGAGAAATTCTCTTTATCTCAACTTGTATCCTTTTACGAAGCAAATAAATTGTCGGCAAGCAGGGTAGATAAAATATTATCTGAATGTTATTGACGAATACGTAAGTTACACCCTATACCAGCCTCTTTTCTTACCAAAAGGGACGGAAATTAGGTAATTTGTAAGATTATTTTTAGGTGACTTGTTCTATGAACGGACTTCCGTTACGTATTATATTATTTAAGTCGTGTGGCATGCGCTAGCTCTATATTTTGTATCATTTATAATAATTCACGTGAACTATCGTTCTCTACATTTCCTTGCAGTTTCAATATTTCCTTATCAAGGGTGCACATCATCCAAATAAACGAATTTGTTTTTTGTGTGTAGTGGAATGGGTTAATGTTTACGGTATGGACACACTAAGCAAGGACATACTGAAGATGATATTCTATAGAGGAAAAGAAGTTGTAGTCATCAGTACTCCTCTCGGTCCGCCTGAGTTTGGTAATTTTTTTCTAACTGTTCCACCAAACGTATCACAATGATATTGGTATGGTTGGATTCCTCTCTTTGTCTACATAGCAGGTATGTAGATTTTAGCAACAGGTTTGGCATGGGGAGGGCATTAAAGGTACCAGGGTAATTGCAGGTTAAGATATGAATAATCAACACAGGATTAGTCACTATGTTGTCTAATGCAGGGGACTGTGCCCACTGCGACCCCCCCATGGGGTCTGCTGCCCAACCAGCCCCAAAGAATTCTCTTCGTATTCAGGAGATAGCCTCGGACAGACTTGGCAGCGACGCTCTCACATGACAGTTGTGCGCTATCTCCTGCAGTGAATACATTGAGGATTCTTTGTTTTTTTGGGCAGGGGTTGACATTAGTCAGTACATTGGCTGATTCTGATTATTATTCATATTTTACCCAACAATTTCCCCTGGTACCTTTCATGCCCTCCCCTGCTACTGGGGTCCAGAATATGGGGGTTTGGGGGATTTCCTCAATAATTTCTATATATTTGGAAACTAGAGAGTAAGAAGAATCCAACAATACCAAAATGAACACAATAACATTTGCTGGGGGTTACTGGTGGTGGTAGAGCCCCTCTTCAACCCTCCCCTTAGACAGTACCCAGTCTAAATTGTCCAGTCACGATAATTTAGTTTCTTGAATGAAGTTTTTGATGTGGAGTTGGGGACTTAGTCTCTGGTGAGTGCGTTCACCTTGTAAAGATTTACTGGGGAATGTATTCAATGCATATTTATCAGAAACTATCTACAGTAACAGTATTAGTAATTATTAGAAATAAACTGAAATCTTAAAACAGATGTGAATTTGGCTAATATTATGCCAGCAATTAGAGTTACTAAATGTAGTCTAATATAATGATTGAACCTTTATGCCTCTCGTCACTGTAGCAAAGATCAATAAACCTGCATGTATATTTTGGGAAGAGGGAGTTTCTTCTTGGTTCTTCAATTAAAGTAAGTTACCAAACAGGTCTACATGCTCTGTCTTACCAAAATATTCATGGCGTAGGTTTGTTGGCCTTTACTGCATTGATTGATTGCCACTGCAATATTCTGATTACCACTAATGTTAGTGCAATTAGTTGGTTCCCAGTACTAAAATTATTATATATGGGAGTAGACATCATATTTTGTCTATTGGTATTAGAATCATTAGTCACTATGCTTTTCTGAATAATTACCTGAATTCTTTTGTTTAAAATTACACTAATCTTTTAATGAATAATGCCCTTCTCCAGCATAAACTTTCAAAAGCAGAAAAAAAGAAAGTTCGTATTCACAAACTTCTCAGTCTCTCATGCTTAAAATTTATAGGGTTAAAAGTAAAGTAACAATGCCATTAGTCTACTACTATTTCATCAAAATCATATACTGACTGGCAAGAATTATGCCTTATATCATAAGAATTTGGTACAGATGCCAAACATTGGACAGTCTTCAGAGTGAAAATATTTCCTGCCAATATTCTATTAACTCCAACAGAAGTAATAATAAATCAGATGTAACTTAAAGATCCATATTATTGTATTTAATCAAACCACAGTAAAACAGTAATAGAGAGACAGCTAAGTTCCTTGAATCCAGTTGCTTTGCTGCCCAAGCGTGGTATAAGTCTACTTAGGCTTATCTAAGTGGCCACTCATGGGTGTTTGGCTGGGTGCACATGAACACTTATGTTCAGTATTCAGTCTCCTTGCCTCCCCTTTGTAATATTATTTACTTTTCTGTATAAGCATGTTTTGCTCTTTTCCAATGTCTACATATGTCATTTGATATGCTGCATACAGAACAATAAGAAACATTTAGTCATTTGTATAATTTTTTTATGTTCTGTAATATTCTGTGATACCCAGTTCCTCCGGTCACAGCATTCAGGAATAGGATCCTGAGTATGGAAAGAGTATCCTCCCTGGAACAGGCACTCTTCCAGTCATGGGTCATGGGTCACCATGAGCCATCCAAGAGTTTTGTGCCCTATTGGCGAGTATTTGCTATCACCTAAGCCAAAATTTTCCATGACAGCGTGTTCACGTCACCTAGCCCTCAAACCAATATTTTTCATGACATGATGGTCACATCAGATCATAGGGATTAATTGATGTATGAAAAAAAGGTTCCAATGAAATATTAGATTGACAGAGATCCAAAGTCACAAAGTCATGATTGATATTACTAGATACTGGATATGATCATTAGTAATAAGTAAGACATTGACATTGTGTAAAATGGTTATTGTAATGAAAAATGAATATAAAGGCTTCTTATGAAGCCCCGATAGTTATATATATTATCATGTTATGTTCCTATGGAGATGCTCAGCTAAAAAACAAACACAAAAGGCTTTCATCTTGCAAAATTTTCCTTAATTGGTATTATTCAGTTGAGCCCAATATGACCAAAGATGCCTTCTACCCATTCCTGTCAGAAATCTCATCATCTCCACATGGAGATCCCCCTCCTGCCTTTGTAAGTAAGTGTTTTTGATTAAGTTATGCTGTTATTGCTGTTTACTTGTTTTGTATTTAAAGATATGGTAAGGATGAATATATTAGGATTTTTCTTTTTCAGGCAAAAGATGAGCACAAATATGTGTATATCTTCCGTGATGACCTCTACTGGGCTTGCATCATGGGCAATGGGAGACTGACCGAACAATGTGGACATATGCTCATAACTGACAGTTTGTGCCAACTTCATCGAGTATGTTCTACCCTGTGTGGGACAATCACACAGCATAGCATCACCTCTAATTTAACACTCATTGCTGAAGTAGTACAAGAAACCATGGTAAAGTTTATGTGTAATCCTTATGTATTACTCACTAATGGTGTGGACATGGAGGTTATAGAATTTGATTTCTAAAGCCATTAATGAAGTACATGGGTCAGCGGATGTATTTTCATGACTGAATTTCCTAGTAAAACATTCATTCATTGGTTTGTTTGATCTTGCTCTATCTTGTGGTAGTAGTTTGTCAGGAAAGTGAACCTTATTTGTAATGTTAGAATACCTTTGTTTGTTTATCAATTCTGTTTTGAGTTATTGCGCTCAGATTTCAGTGGAATTAGTATTTATTGCTTTCATTTTTTTTCTCTCATCACAAAGATTGAACTTTTATATGTGCCTGCTACCTTAGCCTAACAAAAAATAATATTTTTTCAGAGGGCAAAGCCTTTGATAAATTGCATGGAGACAACCCAACTGAATAGTTAAAATGCTATGACATTTTGCCATCCTTCAACAAGAATTATGTTTCATTATTTTATTGTTTCATTAATTTCATTACCCAATCCTGAAATAATCCAATAAGCACTTGTAGGATGGTTTTATGTATGTCAGTGTGGCAGATTTATATATTGATATTTCTTATTATATTAACTGATATATACAATGAATGTCTACAGAATGGAGGGTTTCTACAAATGCAGGCAGCAGATAAGCTACAGTCACACATTTACAGTAGTGTTGTGACTGCCAAGGAGAGTTCTGTAATGACAGCAGCTCCTGGATTGGTATGAGAGTTACATTTAAGTTTTCATATCTTTATGTTCTTTCTCATTATCAACTTCATCATAATTTCTGGGTCAGAGTATAGTTTTAGCCATGAGACTTAAAGTGTTCTGGAGTTCTTTCACACAGCAAACTTCCAAGAAATACAGTGAAAACATACTATTTGTAATGTTTGATTCTGATAAAACTAGTCATTTATGTATACATATATTTGAGAAAAGTATGTACTCTATGTATTTTCCTTGATATTTTTCTGTGATTACAACCTTAACAGAATGTCACTCTTACAGTTTGGCATGGAAAAGTCTGCTCCTTGCACTGCTGCACAACAGTCAGCTTTGGCAGTAGATAACAGTAAAAGAGAGGTAAGCTGATGTGAAATATAAATCAAAGGTATTGATAAATTTAGCCTTATGTAAATGTAAGCTAAAATAGGAAATATCAAATAGATATATGTTGATAGACTCTTATGATGCTCAGTTAATCACAAATGGGATAAACCATAATCTTTCCTTTGTGATATTCTCTACAGCTTTATGTGGATGTCGTCGAAAAGGTTTGGGCTTCCGTAGCATCAAATGGGACTGTGATTCGTGCAGAAGTAACAGGATCTATAATAGCCCGCTGCTTTCTTGCAGGAAACCCTATGCTTACCATCACCCTAAACTCTCCTCTTTGCACAACACCATTAGAAGGTAAAGTATTATTGTACACTTTTTTGCTTCAATCTGAGTTTTATTTACTTCAAACTGACAAGTATGTGCCTATCTCAGGATCTTGACTCTCTGTTAAGCAGGATTCAGCACTGGAGCTAGGATGTCAGAGGTGGAGTTTGGCACTGGAGTAGAGGTTGCTGGTGGGGAAACAGGTCGTCAGCTGAGTGTGATAATATCTCCAGGACATGAAGTGACCATAGCTCGCTACACACTATCCCCAGACCATCCGCACCTCCTGCCCTTCAATCTTGCTGCCTCATTTCATAGTCTAACTGCAAGGTATGCAGGGGGCTAGCTCATTTTACTTTCTGTTTCATAGATGCAATTAGAATTCTGTATGAATCTCCTGATCATTTTGTGATCTTTCCAATCTGTTATAGTTTGCTTTGTTGTTGTTTTTATTTGATTATAAATTTAGAATAAATCTTCCCTTTTACCAACTTTCAGTGATTGTGAGCTCAGATTAAAGTTAACAAGCAATACAGGAATGGGTACTCTTGCACCCCAAGTGACTTTCCGGGCAGCTGCACCCCCAACCACTGCAGCAATAATGTCCAGGACTTCAGGCCCAAAAGACCAAAATATCAAGTTCTCCCCTGAAGATAAGACTATTACATGGACAATATCACAGTTCCCAGGTGGCAGCTATGCACAGGCTTTCATAAGGGTAAAAATTAATTCAGTTAATGATTTAATCATTTTCTTAATCCTATTCATTTTCAACAGTTAGAAGTTAGCTTTGTTAGAAAAAAAAGTTATTTCCACTTATTTGGTTTTAACCATTGATTTTTTTTTCGCAGATGGTGGATGCAGGTGGTAATGCTACCATAGATTCAGGGGAACTGGACTTCGAGGTATCCCGTTGGGTGTGTTCAGGAATCAGAGTAGAAAGAGTGAAGTTGAATCCAGCCTTAAACAACGTCAGTAAATGGGTTCGATATCTCACTACCTCAGATAGTGTTAGCGTCCGCCTATGTTAGTTTTAATATTTGTGCATTGACCATCTTGTTTTTAACTCTTCATTTTGTATGTAATGTTGACAGTTGATTTTTGTTTTTTAATGTTGGTGATTTCTGGATCATAAGAGTGTGTAATTATTGTGTAAATGTGTATTATAAATGAAATATGAAAATAAAAGTGTGCTCAATATCAAGAACTTTTTATTGCATATGTGAAAAATTATTCTAACAAGAAATTATAAGCAAAGAGATCAGACTAATTTTACATTTAAGGAATTTTTCAAAGTAATTTTGCCAAAAAAAAAAAATCTAATTTACTTAAATATGTCATCCTCATAATGAAATACATTATTCTTCATTTATTACATTGTGAATTGTCTGGTAATACTTGCCTAACTATGTACATTACTTTTTTTCTTTTCTTATTTAAACACCTATGAAAACTATTTAGATCACTAGGGAAAGATGTTTTCAGTTTTTCACCATGCAAATAACGTCTACACTAAAATATGTACAGGCATTTTTTTACTTTTATTTCTGCTAATTATACCCATTGCTTAAAATTAGAAAAACAAGGAAAACTTCCTAACATTGAGACATACATGGTAACATAAAGCCTAGATGTATCCCAAACACACCATGAAACAAGTACAATTATACAATATACATGAGAAGCAATTTTTTGATAATGCATTTTAGATTTGAAAATCCCTTTTTTGTTGCATCATCATAATACACATAATAGAAAGAATGCATTAATCTTAAAATAAAGCTGAAGTATTTTTGTCTATCACAACAGGGTACTGTATTACATAGTTAGAACATTGGTTTATCAAATACTATTAAAATCTTATAAAGCTATACATGCCTTGAACGTGAATAGGTACAAATGGCATGCATGAACATTGTGCTGTGCAAAACATTTCACCTCATACAGTATATACAAGTAGCTGCATTAGGATATCAGTTGTATTTCCTTTACACATTCATTTCTTTGATTTTAAATGCATATGTAAGTATGAATATTATTAATACTTAGTACAGTGGGGTCCAATATAATAAATAAATGGAGTATTCACATAGATGCTGATCTGACTCTATGCTATTTTAAAGTTCCACAACTTTGAACATTTCCTATACTCATTAATGAATTTCTGCCTTAGTTTAAATTTGTATTCTATTATTCAGACAAACATAACAAGGCTTCTGTATTTTAGATAAGTCTGTACTTTAAAACAAATACTGAGATTATTTTACATAATACTCTTGTGCAATAACATAAAATAACACAGGTATATTGGTACTTCTGATAACCCAATATCAAGAATATACTCATTTTCTCAACAGTATAAAGATTAGATATACAAAAACACAGTAATAATTGCACTCAAATTCTCATCTCGGAGGTTTGGAACACTTCAAGCATTACTTTCTCTGCTTTCCCCTTGTTCATGGGGAAGAGTTAAAACATGGTAATTCTCAACAGAAGCTCCTCGTTCATTGTTTCCATGGGAAAGGTGGCTCTCAACAGGTCTTGGTGGTCCAGGTACATCATATAATAACTGTGGGTGTCCAGGCCAAGAAGCTTCTTCAGGAATGGTTTGTGCAGTGTTCGTATCATCCTGAAATATGAAATACTAGACTGAAGCAAGGACATACCCAGGAAGGCAGTGGCAAACAAGAGTCAGTTTTCTTTAAAGGTAAGAGTGATTAACATATTGTTGTTCTTTTTAGGGTAAACATAATACATTCAGTATTTGTTTTGTTTTTTTGTTTAAGAGTACCTTAAAGAAATTTACATTAGTTCAAAAAGAGCAGCAAACCACAGTATTCTTACCGGATGGCTGCTAAGTGCAAATGATGCTCTGGATATGCGATTCCAGGCAGCAGTCACACTTTCTAGCAAGCTTGAATTTTCTTCATCTTCAGAATCTGCAAATTTCACTCTCCTTTCTGGTATATCGTCATTAAACTCAAGCTCATCTACATAATTTAAAACGTCATCCATCTCACTTTTCTGTCTCTCCGTTCTTCTCCTGAGGCTGTCCAAATTTCCGCCTGGAGCTGGTGCTTGTTCTTGCACGGGGTCCTGGTAGTGGCTCTCATCATCCTGTTCAAAATCTTCAGTCCTTTGCAAATCTCCATTATAAGTCTCCTGTTCAAAATACCATAAGGATTATTATTACAAGCATTAGCATCGAGAAAGAAATGTGCACAATACAACATATCAACAACAAATCATTGTTATGTAATATGTAGAACAAATATGTTATATATAACATTATATAAGCTAAATTCTGTTAACCTCAATACATATAGGTCTACCTTCCTTTTACTCAACTTACCGATATTGTTGCATAGATCTCTTCTCCTCCATTAACATTACTTTGCTCTATTGATGATTGATCAGTCAGCCTAATCACCTCATAAGGTTCTGCATCCTCAATGTCCCCCTTATTATTGTGCTGTAGGGTTCAATGGCAGTTTAAAATATTTATTTACGGATTTGGTTAATAATGAATGACATAATTAGATCTCTCTTAATACCATGTTTCTCTTTTGAATATTGTTTAGTGATATATTTTCACTTCAGAATTATTCATTTTCGAGCTTTTATACTTCAAGATTTGGCAATACGTTGGTGAATTTGCGTTAAACGAAATGAATCTAGGCACATCCTACCTTCTTAACACTCCCTTTAAAGGTGCTGAATCCACCTTTAGTTCCCATCATGATTTGATGCCTCACGCTGTGGTTGAACATGAACCTACTTCCTTCGCTTTGTTGACTGTCCCAGGGTTCTCTGTAGCCGGCACTGCAAGAAATATCATTTGTGAAAAATATTACGTTATTAATCGGTGTGTTAGGCCGTTCTTCACAAATCTAGACGACCGGTTTGTTAAAATTGTGAGAGGCCCGACACTATGAATTTTCACTGTATATCTATCTAATATATATGCACTTGCCTATCAATCTATCCAATAGGTGTGAAATCTAGATTGATAAATATGCATTTTTCAGTGTATAAACATGTCCATATGCATAAGTATTCGTTGAGTCGGGCCTCGCTCAATTCAGGGAATGTAAAGAAGCTAAATAAAGTGCCCTGTGTATAACAAATCATTTAAGCGTGTTGGTAAAAAAGAAAGAAAAAATACCCCCCCCCAAAAAAAAAAAAGAAAAAAAAAACGTAATTTGCAGTCAGTGTTGTGTCTGAGTTCTCCACTACACACGACGTCCAAACCATTACCTCTCCGGCGGAACGGTCTCCAGCAAGTTCGCCGGAACGGGACTCGAAACCTCGCCGAAGTTCAACGGCGGCGTCTTGGTCGTCATGGCAACGCTGGGTAGTTCGGGGACATCGATGGGGGAAGACTGACTTGGGTTGACTTCGTTGTGGTATTTGACGGTCGCTTTGAATCGGTGCCTCCGGGTGAGCTTTCTGATGAGGAGGGCGGCCTCGTCCTTCTCCAGAGTTTCCGAGTCCATCGTTTCGTCTCCCTCATCGCCTTCTGCCGGAGAAGTGTGCGAGGGAAAGTTTTGTATGACGTTGATGTTGTGTGTGTGTGTGTGTGTGTGTGTGTGTGTGTGTGTGTGTGTGTGTGTGTGTGTGTGTGTGTGTGTGTGTGTGTGTGTGTGTGTGTTGTGTGTGGTGTGTGTGTGTGTGTGTGTGTGTGTCTGCGCAGGTGTGCGAGGAAGTGCCTATGTATCTGTGTATATTGCCATCTTTCCATCTTTCTACCACTATATCTATCTTCCACCTGCCTGTACATACCATTCAACTTCACACTTACACCTAAAAACCGATCTATAGCAAACTAACAACCCACAGCCATACAAAAAAGACACTTATTATCCATACCTGCTTCGTTCCCCGCATCGATGTCCGGGGGCTCTGTCAAGGGCGGCCAGCTCTTGATGTCCTTCAGTTCGGCCTCGAGCTTGGCGTGAGGAGATCGCGGCCCGCACGTCCTCGCCAGCCAGGGCATCAGGCGCTCTTGGATCACTCCGTATAACCACCAGTGCTGAAATATTTGTTGCGGAGTTTTGAAAAATCGAGATACGTTATTTGTACGACGAAAATGTGGATATGGTTATTACGGGCTTATATTTTTTTCTTTCTCATTCTCTCTCACTCACGTTATACCCGTCCCCCTCTCCTCTCTCTGTTTCCTCTATTCTCCCTCGCCCTCTCACACTCCCTCTCCCCTCCCCTTCATATCCCACCTCTCCCCTTTCTCCTCCCCCACCCACTCCCTCTCCTCCCCCTCCCCTCTCCACCTCTCTCCTCTCCTCTCTCCCTCCCTCCCTCTCTCCCCCCTCTCCTCTCTTTCTCCTCTCCTCTTCCTCCCCTCTCCCGTCTCTCTCCCCACCCTTTCCCTCTCTCCTCCCACCCTCTCCCCTCCTTCTCTCCTCTCCCTCTCCCTTCTCCCTCACCTCTGTCTTCCCCCCTCTCCTCTCTCTCCTCCCCACCCTTTCCCTCTCCTCTCCCTCTCTTCTCCCCCACCCTCTCCCCTCTCTCCTCCCACACTCTCCCACTCCTGCTCCACCCTCTCTCCTCCACCCACCTCATCCTCTCCTCACCCTCTCCCACTCCTTCTCCACCCTCTCCCACTCCTGCTCCTCTCTCCTCCCACCCACCTCCCATATGAAGGTCACGGCGCCGTAGAGGATGACGACGAGGAAGATCATGGCGGAGAAGCTGGCGGAAGGAATGACCTTGAAATTGAGCAAAGTGATCATCCATTCCCCCTTGTAGAAGTTGATGAAGATGCACAGCACCGTCGAGGCCAGGAGGTACGCTGTCAGGATGTCTGCGAGGGAGGAAGGGGAGGAAAGCTGGAGGGGGACTTTTGGAGATATTTGGCTCATATCGTTTTTTTTAGGTTTGTTTGTTTGTTTTCTAGAGAGTAAGAGCATAAAAGGTAAAAGATAGTCACAGGATATGCCGTACAAAAATGAAAAGTAAGTTTAATAAAAATAACGAAAGTTCTATTTTCTTGGTGAAAATATGATTGCGACAGTCATAGAAAATGCATAAAAAGGGTACTTCAATTACACAAATAAATCAAAAGAATTGGCCACTGCAAACGGCAGCACAGAACCTACAGTTGGTATAGATGGGCTTCCGATAAGGCGACCCGTGCGAGAATACTAAAGCGCAGATGACGTAAGTATAGTAATTGACAATGATGAGTTCCGTGTTCTCAAAGCTGGGTTTCGGCGGGGCTTCGAACTCCAACTCCTCGGGCGGGACGAACTCGACAAACCTATTTTTAAAAAAGGAGGAACAGTTTGTTAATCAACCATAAAATCAAACTATAAATCCCACCCCACCATACAACCTACAGCTTCGACAACCAAAAATAAAACAGAACCAATAACTTTTCCCATTATCCATTGAACAAACTCTCTTCCCACTAGTCCGCAACTCAAAAAAAAAAACAGTACATAAAAAAAACATACATACCATGGTTGCACGCGGAGGTAGAGCAGCAACAACCAATAAATAATAGTCTGGAAGATAAGAAAGGAGAAGATGGAAGCCGCAGGGAGGAAGGTGAGAATGCGTCGGGTCGGGGGTCGGGGCACGAGGCGGTCGGTGGGGCCAGTGTACCCCATCACCAGCACCGGGATTGTGGCCAAGACGAGGTCCATGGTCACGTACTGCTCGTCTGAGGGCTCCGTGAAGATCTGGCCAGGGAGGAAGCGGAAGGAGGCGTCGACGGTTAGGAATTAGGAGGGATTTCTTTTTCTTTTTCTTTGGGACTCTCAAGGTACTTATATACTTTTAGGATTTCACTGTGATTATATTTCAGGGTTTGATTTCGTCTGTGTGTATTAGGAAATTGGTTTTAATGTATAGGAAATGTCACAGCGTTCAATACATAGGTATTGCTTTCAGTACCAGACCTAATTAACAGAAATATATAGACAAAGCAACAGAATTGATATGTGTATGTGCAGCATATACGGTGGGTCCTGACCGAGAAGTGGAAGACGACGCAGATGAGGGCGCCGAACATGGACGCGACGTTGTACTTGAAGGCGGCGAAGATGGAGACGAGCGTGGCCCTGCCTTCCAGGAGGAGGGTGGGCACGCACGTGATATCCTGGCGGCGCGAGGTGAAGGGCGCGGCCACGGAGGCTTCGGCGGACGAGAGGGAGATGCCCGTGTGAGCCACCTTGAGGGCGCCGCAGTCGTTGCAGCCGTCCCCGCACATGGCGACTTGGTGGCTGGAAGGGAGGGTGGAGGTTTGAGAGGCTGTTTACTGACGGCTTTCAGAGGATTCGGTGGTGTGTAGTCTGAGTTTAGTCACTTCGTATATGCTCAGTAAGTCGAAGGGATGATATTTTTCTCAGAAACGGAAAGAACTATAGATTAGATTTGCAGTATGGGTAATCCATCAAAGAACATATGAAGCATTTATTCCACTCATTACTTTTGCGTGTCTGTTCATTCACTACTGCACTTACCAATTCCCTTTATGGATATTAAACGGTCTATTATTGATCTGCTCACCGACTAATGTTAAACTTACTCGTTTATCTATCCAAATACCTACAAGGAACATTAAATAACATCAGTTTGTTAAGCCATACCCATTCTCACGTAGGTACATGAATATGCAAACGCACTCACACAATCTTACAATCACGCACACAAACACACCCACACCCAAATTCCTCCACCACAACCATCACCTAACACACACACACACACACACACACACACGCACACGCACACGCACACGCACACACACACACACACACACACACACACACACACACACACACTCCCGAGATCCTGCAGGGCCTCCACCACCGTGATTTTCTGCTCCGGCTTCATCCTGGCGAAGACCCTTCCCTTGTGCACGAGGCGCTGGAAAAGCTCCTTGTCCAGCCCTCTGTATCCAGCCTCGATAGATCAGGTTCGGAAGGTCTGCCTCCGTCGGTCGCCAGTATATATCGTCAAATAGGGTAAATTGACATTCTCTGTCTCTGTCTGTCTCTGTCTGCCTGCTCTGTCTTCTCTGCTCTCTCTCTCTCTCTCTCTCTCTCTCTCTCTCTCTCTCTCTCTCTCTCTCTCTCTCTCTCTCTCTCTCTCTCTCTCTCTCTCTCTCTCTCTTTTACAATAATACAGAATGAGGATCCTCCGTCCCACCCTCTGTCCCTCCTCCTCCCTCCTTAGCTCGCCCCCATCCCTCGTCCCACCGTTCTCTGTCCTCCTTCCTCCCCTCCTTCCCTCCGTCCCTCCGCCCCTCTCACCCCGCCAACGACCGACCTGATTGCGCAATCCGCCATCGTAATCAGCATCGAAGTAATAGACCTGAAGATGCTGAGCTGCCTTCGCCGACGCCGCAACCATCTGCGCCTTCACGACGATCATCTGGCGGCCGGAGGATACTCTCGGGGCCACTCAGCGCCGTCAGGAGGTTGTCGCCTGTTGGAGGTTTCCGGATTAAGAGAGAGGGGGCCTTTAGGATGATTTTAGGTAGTTTTGGGAGGATTCTAAGTCGTTTTAGGACGATTTGGGGGAGGGGGGTTAGGTTTTTTTTATTAGGATGCAAGACTTTGGCTCAGGATTTTGATTTCACGGTTATAGGACTTAAAGGTGGACAGAGATTTAGGTTTTGAATCTTATTTCAGGTGAACAGAAATTATAATTTAGACTGGTTTTTTATCTTACGAAAGCTGATTTGGAATTTTGGCTTCAGAGTTTTTATTTCAAGTAAGTAATTTTTCTGGATTTTGGTTCTCGAGTTTTGTGATTAATTTTTTAGGTTTGGTCGTCTTTTACGTGATCTTAATTTAAATGAAGTTAATATCCTAAGTGACCATACAGGCCTTTTTTACCTGTGATCATGACAGTCGTTATGTCTGCTTGGTGGAGCGCTGCCAGGACAGGAGCCGTCTCGACCTTCAGTTTGTTCTGCAGGAGCACCAACCCCAGGAACATGGCGCCCTCCTCGAGAACTTCACGGGGCGTTAGATCCACCTAGGGTTAATACCGGATTAATTCCAGATATTTTCGTTTTTTCCATATTGCTTAGTCTCTTACTATTAATATTTCGTTGTCTATTTTTTCATAATCCCAGAAAATAAGATTAAAATAGTCTAGATAAGAATCCTGCTGTCATTTTAAAATGTCACGTGTCTGTGTGAGGAGACCTTTTCCCACTCGAGTCCTTCCTGAAGAGATTTTCCTGCGACAGCGACGACCCGGAGTCCTTGCCTCGTGTACCACTCTAGGGCCGCCTCGGTGATTCCTGGAACTGTTAAACGCAAAATACACTTAAACTTAGGAGCGATTTTTGCGTGACTAGGGGGGGAAAAAATGTGGTCACACAAAAAGGGAAGAGTAAATAAGTAGTTTAAGTTTATTAGGAAGCAAAACTGAGAAACTTTTAGTGTATGTGTGTATAACAATGTTTTTACATTATTGTTCATATGTATTTGCAATACATACATCATACATACATATACACACACCATACTCATACACACATGCACACACACACACATACACGTACACTAACAAAGACACCCACACAAATATACAACATACATATATATATATATATATATATATATAATATATATATATATATATATATATATATATATATATATATATATACACAGTGTAGTGTGTGTGTTTCAAATATAATGTATACACACACACACACATACACATGCATTACTGAGAGCACCTGTGTCGGGGCGGCAGAGCGACGCCACCTTCTCGGCGCGCCCCTTGACGAAGACCTCGCAGGCGGGAAGCCCTCCGGCGCACGACGACCGTGGTGCGCTGCTCCTTGGCCTCGAAGGGGAACGTCTTGAGCACGGCGACCTCGTGGTCCTCGGGCAGCACGCGCTCGCCCGGCGGAGGCTGCACCCGTATCAGCGCCACCATGCCGTAGTCCTGGTTCACCGCGGGGTCCGACTCCAGCAGGTTCTGGTGGCGGGGAGGAAGGAGAGGAAGAGGAAAAAGGGGAGGAAGGGGCGGGAGGGGGTGCAAGGTTAGTCTTGGGTTTAGAGCAAAAAGGCGGTAGTGACGCCTGGCGATGTGAAAGTGACTACTACTTGAGGATGTATATTTTTCCGGAGCTTTTAAAAGCGGATCTGTGATTTTTTTAGACAATCTCAGCAATTCTTAGTTGTGTAAACTGTCATTAAATGTCTATATTTTCGTTGTTTTTCTTTGAATGCATGATTCATATATTCATCTTGATTTGCCATTGCTGAAAATGTAA
>NW_020870053.1:167087-174587 GCF_003789085.1 Penaeus vannamei
CATCGCTAACAACATACTCATCCCCATCATCATCATATAAACATTACTATCCAAATCCTCAGCAGCAACAATCGTTACCACCATCAACATCTTGAAAACCACCACAATCACGACAATCCAACATCATCACCAAAACCACCACCACAATCACGACAATCCCAATCCCCAATCAAGCCATACGAGGTACTCACTCTGGCCGTCCCTTAACACCGTAACTTGTGACTGGGATGTGACCGTCTTCCTCAGGGCGCGACTTTGCTGTAGGACATGGCATCAGGAGTCAGAAATGTGTATTGAATGAACAATTTGAAGAAGGGAAAAAATATCAGTCATTATAGAATAATGAATTATTTTTCAGAATGTTCTTTTTGATACTTTCTGAACTGAACTGTGTATATATACATTTAGAGAATAATTATGTGCCATTATCAGTATGCTGATCAAAATCAAATATGCATGGACATTTTAGATACCGCTAAACACACAAAATATCTTTTACTACAATCCAGTGCCAATCAAAGCATGCGTTTCTGTTTAATCATATAATGCAAACATTGATGTTAAGGCATATATATATATACATATCTGTGTGTGTGTGTGTGTGTGTGTGTGTGTGTGTGTGTGTGTGTGTGTGTGTGTGTGTGTGTGTGTGTGTGTGTGTGTGTGTGTGTGTGTGTGTGTGTGTGTGTGTGTGTGTGTGTGTGTGTGTGTGTGTGTGTGTGTGTGTGCGTGTGCGTGCGTGTGCTGTGCGTGTGCGTGCGTGTGTGTGTTTACGCCTAGTATGTGCGCGATGGGTCCCAAGAGTAATGCAACACACAAAATACTCTAAATACTCCCTCGAGGCCACACTCCAACACAAAACCTATTCTTCGCACTTCTCGAAGACCGCGGGAGTCCTCTTTAGTGAGGCAGGAGGTCAACGCCTGCAGTGCCCGCTGAATCTCAACCCTGCCCACGAGCCTCTTGCCCCTGCGACCCCTCTGTGGGCAATTTTCTGACGAAGCATGGCACCCCATCGGCCCCCAACACTAACAGGTAGGATGCAGATTCAGCAGGCATCCTAGACCTTGACCTCCTTCCTTCCTAACGACTTCCAGAGCTGCTTCCAAGAACGGGAGGAACAGATTCAGCACTTCGTTATGGCCTCTCGTGAGTATTCTGGGAATGGCTGAAGTTACACAGTATCATTCAGAAAAATTCAGGCCATAAGCATTTTGTAGAGGACATAAAAAAAATCACAAGATAGCTCAACATGTGTAAAAAAAAAAAAAAAGAAATGGTTGAAGATTACAGAATTAATCTCTGGATACACCACAAGGAGAATTAATCGGTTTCCCCTGAAAAAATAATAACAAAGGGCATTGTACCGAAAAATAGTGCGTTTACAGACTTTCAGAATGGCAGGGTTCAGCTGAAAAAATAACCACACCTCAAATCAAAGAACACTTCTCAACCCTTGATTCAGACCAGAAGTGGTACCTCTGATATGAGGCACAGAAGGGGTAGGCTTCCTGGCCCGAAGCCTACATCTCTATTTACAACTAAGACTGCAAACACATTAATATATACTCATTTTGTCTTCGAAACGCTCAACAAATACAATAAGCAGTGAAGTATGCTAAGAATACTAGTATATACATTACACCCATACACACATACAGACACTCACACACGCGTGTGTGTGTGTGTGTGTCAAGTAGTTTCACCTATACAAAAAAATAAATGTTTACTTTTATGCATTTAGTCAGTACCTTTTCATTTGCATAGGAAATGAGATAAAAATGAAAAAGTAACAGTGATACTAATATTGATGATGATTATGATGATGATGATAAGGATCATCATTTTTATTATTAACATTATTATTAGTAGTATTGCTGTTATTATTATAATTACTATTATTAGCATTATTGTCATGATTATCATTACTATTATTATCATCATTATTACTATTACTATTAGTATTATTAGTATTATTATTATCATTATCATCATTATCATTATTATTATTGTTATTATTATTATCATTATTATCATTATCATTGTGTCTATTATCATTATTACTATCATCACTATTATCATTATCTCCACCATTACCATTATCATCACCATCACTACTATCATCACATTGTCTTTACTATCTTTATTAACATCATCATTACCATAATTATTAATCTTATTATGCTCATGATCATCATAATTATCATCATCACGATTATTACCATTATCATTGCTACTGTCTTTATTGTTAGATTTTTTATTATCAATATGTGATAACATTGTAATAATCATTAACACAAAATCAAAACTTCAAAGTAATCAAGATAAAAAAATCACACAACAAAAAACAAAAACACAAAGCAAAAGCAAACGGAAAAAGCCAACGGTACATGTTTGTTAAAGTGAAAACGAAGAATCGCGAGTTACCTTAATTATTCTGTACAGCAAGTATGTAAATGATAATATGGCCAGTGACAGGAGACCCAGACCTTTCTTATAATAGCCTTGTATACACCATATCATTACAGCAAACAGTTGGAACATGTAGAGCGGAATGTAAGTCTGCAAAGTGTACAATATGACATGTTACTTTTGAGAGGGAAGAGTCAGAGAGCAGTGGTCTGCGGGGTTAAAGTTTTTATTATTGGTGGGCGGGGTTAAAGTTATTTTCGTTGGTCTTTTGGGTTAAAATTATACTTCTTTTTCTCCCAAAGTAGTGTTTCACATAAAATTGTCTCTGGTTGTGACTAGTTTCTTCATGTTTTTTTTTTTTTTTTTTTTTTTCTGTTGGTAAGCAGGGTTAAAGTTATTTTCATTGGTCTTTTGGGTTAAAATTATACTTCTTTTTCTCCCAAAGTAGTGTTTCACATAAAATTGTCTCTGGTTGTGACTAGTTCCTCATGTTTTTTTTTGTTTGTTTGTTTGTTTTTTCTGTTTGTAAGCAGGGTTAAAGTTATTTTCATTGGTCTGTTGGATTATTATTATTCTTTTTCTCTCTAACGAGTGTTTCACATAATACTGTCTATGGTTGTGACTCGTGTTGCCACATATTATTATCCTAAATATATCACAATCATATTGTTCTTATTAATGTTATGTTTATCAGTGTTATCCTTATCATCAATATAATATTTATCATTATTGTCACCATTATTGTCTTTGTTATCATCATCACTAATGTTCTTTATTATTATCATTATTATTATCATTATTATTATTATTACTATCATTATCATTAAGATTTTTATTATCATTATAATTATTATCATTATCATTATTATTATTATTATTATCATTATTATTATTATTGTTATTATTATCATCAACATAGTTATCATTATTATTATCATCATCATCATTATCACTGTTATCATCATCATCATCTTCATTATTCTCATAACTATAACTATCATCAGCATTATCATAATCATTATTAACATCATCACCATCATAATTATTATTATCATCATCACCATTATCATTATTATTATTATTATCATTATGTAAAAATATTACATTATTACTTTTATACCATCATAATTCCTTACCTATTACCATCAATAATACAATATCATCAATCTCATAATCATTATCAATATCGTAATTATTTTAAATGTTATTATCATCATTATCATAACACTTCTATTGCAATTATCAATTTTATTATCATTATAATTATTACTTTTGTCATTATTATAATCATTACTATTATTATCATTACTGTTATCATTACCATTAACATTAGTAATAGTAGTTGTAGTATTAAATTAGTGATATAATCACTATTATCATTACTATCATTATCATTATTATCATTATTATCATCATTATCACCATCATCATTGTAATCATTATCAGTATTATCATCATCATTTATAACAAAATTTTAACCATCACCATCATCACTATCACCATTTTTGTATCTGAGAGCAGTCTATAAAACAGAATCAACAGTATTAAAAGACTTTACCCTTTTTGTTGTTATTTCCTTTTTTGTGTTATCATGTAAATCCATACAATCGTCTTAATGGTGTTTATATCAAGAAACCAAAATGGAAGAATTTTGCGCCTGGTGGAATGCCTTTCAAGCCAGTCGCGAGCCATGCTCCAAAAGACCAACACGCATGCGCAGACACACGCACACTCGCTACTGAACTACCACTACGACCAGCATGCAACTACAGGCATATTTTGGCGCGAAAAATTTCTTGTTTGTCACTGTTCGGAAGTCCTCTGGATGGCTTCTTGATAAGCATCAGAGTTCAACGCTTCGATATGAACTAGGAGTTTCGAGGAAATAATCAAACTTCCGAACAGACATACAAAACAAGAAATCTTGGTGAGATGCGCCGCCAAAACAAACCAAGAGACGATACCCGAACAAGTTCCTCCTGCTACAAAGTCAAACGTGCGCTTCCGAATGCATGGTTCTCGAGGACCTACCCGACGCGTCTCCCAAACCATGATGGTAATGGTGACTATAGAGAGGACAGCAATGCAAACGGCGAACAGGTAGTAGGCCTGCATACACCATAGGATGACAGTGTATGCTTGGAAGATGTAGAACGGGTTATAAGCCTGTAGGAAGCGTTATCTATAGACTAAACAGCCGGTATGGTTGCTTGCCATCTATTCTGAGTCAGTCTCTCTCTCTCTCTCTCTCTCTCTCTCTCTCTCTCTCTCTTCTCTCTCTCTCTCTCTCTCTCTCTCTCTCTCTCTCTCTCTCTCTCTCTCTCTCTCTCTCTCTCTCTCTCTCTCTCTCTCTTTTTTATACACACGTACTCTCTTTATTTATCTCTATTCAGTAGAGATTTCGAAGACATCATGCTATCATGTTATCTTTTATCTGTGACACTGATTAGTTAACAAAAAGTAAAATTTTATACCAAGTATGAAAAATATATGAAGGATTTCCTTATCATTTATGCAAACAGTATATACATATGTGTGTGTGTGTGTGTGTGTGTGTGTGTGTGTGTGTGTGTGTGTGTGTGTGTGTGTGTGTGTTGTGTGTGTGTGTGTGTGTGTGTGTGTGTGGTGGTGTGTGCGCGTACATATATACAATACACATACACACACACACATATATATATATATAATATGTGTGCGTGTGTGTGTGTGTGTGTGCATATATCATAATTTTATACGAAATCATAGCGATTAAACAAAGCAGACTGCACTGGACACTGGCCTGTTGGACGATTAGTTGCCAGATGGACAGAATCTCGATCTTCATGAAGTTCTCGCCGAACAGAGCCTTTTTGGCCTTCGCCGCGGGTTCGCTGAGACCTCCCGACTGCCTGTGGAAGGTGTTGAAGGTCGTCCCGTGCTCCAGGGGCCTGCCGTGGAGGAAATGATTGAGTTCCTTTCCTTACGTGTCCTTGGTTGGGACTTTTTGTTCAGAAATTATGAGGGTATTTATTTTTACTAATTTTTATGATATACCTTGTAATTTTATAATTTTGTGACATGTCTTGATTTCTATTCTTCAACCAAAGAGAAAGAACAGCTATAACTCCCGGCCATAACGAGTTAACACAATAATTTCTGAATGAACAAGCGAACCACCAAGAAAAAAACAAGATATGACCCATCCAGACACGCCTAAAAGAGAAAAAGAAAAGAATAAAGATAAGGATATAAAAAGGAACCCTTTGACCCCTGACCTCACCTCAGCCTGACGAAGGTGCACGTCGCCTCATCCCACACGTACTTAATCTTCTTGTTGATGAAATACACTCGGGACTGTGTGCCTTTTTGGTCCTCCGTCGCCACCTCCTCCCGGACCACCTTCTCCTCCCACAGCTGGTCGTACATGTCCTGGGGGGATCGGGTAATGTTATTCGTGGATGATGCGAGTTTTTTCTGTCTGTTCCTGTCTTTCGTTTCTTTCTGTCTGTTTCTCTCCCTCTCTCTCTTTCTCTCACTCTCTCTCTCCTCTCTCTCTCTCTCTCTCTCTCTCTCTCTCTCTCTCTCTCTCTCTCTCTCTCTCTCTCTCTCTCTCTCTCTCTCTCTCTCTCTCTCTCTCTCTCTCTCTCTCTCTCTCTCTCTTCTCTCTCTCTCTCTCTCTCTCTCTCTCTCTCTCTCTCTCTCTCTCTCCTCTCTCTCACCCTCTCTCTCTCTCTCACCCCTCTCTCTCTTCACTCTCTCTCTCTCTCTCTCTCTCTCTCTCTCTCTCTCTCTCTCTCACCCTCTCTCTCTCTCTCTCACCCTCTCTCTCACCCTCACTCTCTCTCTCTTTCTCACTCTCTCACTCTCTATCTATCTATCTATCTCTTTCTCTCCCCCACTCTCACTCCCTCTTCATCTCCCTCACTTCCTCTCCATCACTCTCAATCCTCTTCATCACTCTCACCCCCTCTCCGTCACTCTCATCCCCTCTCCATCACTCTCACTCCTCTCCATCACTTTCACTCCTCATCTCTCGCACTCCCTCTCCACCATTCTCACTCCCCTCCACTCCTCCCACACTCCTCCATCCCCTCCCACTCCCCCTCCATCCTCCCACTCCCCCTCCATCCCCTCCACTTCCCCCTCCATCCCTCCCACCCCCTCCCTCCCACTCCCCCTCCATCATCCTCCCTCCCTACCTTGACAAGTAATCGCTTTGCCTCGCTGTCATCGCACCTCCTGTGAGTGAGCCACAACTTGATGGAGGGACGCCAGGTTATAAGGATCAGCAGCAGTCCTCCAGTCAGCACGGTCAGGAGAGCGGTCAGCAGCTGTTTCCGTAAGTCTGGTTGCCAGCCTATGATTTGCTGGAAGAGGTTGGTCGGTTAGAGGGTTAGTCTTTTTTTTTTTGAGGGATGGGAGAGGGAGGGGGGGGAGGAGGGTGAGGGGGGAAGGGATGGAGGGCGAGGGGGGAGGGGAAGGGGAGGGGAAGGGAGGGAGGGAGGGGGGAAGGGAGGGGGAAGGAGGGAGAGAGAGAGAGAGATGTAATGATAATTACAAAATGAGAGAGAGGGAGAGAGAGAAATAACAATATAAATTATAATAATAGTATAAGAACATTAACAATTCGGTGATAATAATCATAAAAATAATGATGATAATAATAATAATAATAATAATAATAATAATAATAACAACCACAATAATATTCATTATTATTATTATGATAATAATGAAAAGAAGAGGAATGAGAAAAAATATTGATAATAACAATATTGATAACAATAATAAAAAAAATAAAGATGAAAAAAAAATAATGATAATAATAATAATAATGATGACGATTATAATATTAATGATGATGATAATAATCATCATCATAATCATAAAAATAATAATAATGATAATGATAATAGTAATAATAATAATGATAATTATAATAGTAATAGCAATAAGAATGATAATGATAATAATAATAATAACAACAGTAAAAATAATAATAATAATAATAATAATAATAAAATAATAATGATAATATTAATAATAATAGTAATAAGTGATATGATAATAATAATTATAACAACAGTAAAAATAATAATAGTAATGATA
>NW_020870053.1:187681-200181 GCF_003789085.1 Penaeus vannamei
TTAGTTGGATTAAAGAAGAAAGAAAATGCTTGTTTTTCTATTAACACTGGTCGTGAAGTTTATTGCATGTCTCCACTTCCCAGCTGGAAGTTCCATGGCAACCTATCTATATATATATATATATATATATATATATATATAATATTATATATATATATATATATATATAATTTATTTATACATGCAAAATGTATATATATGTATTATGTAAAATTATTTTTCGTGGAGTTGTATAGCTTACTGATATTAAATGCAATATTTTTTATTATCAGGCTATTTCATACAGGTCAAGGAATTCATTCGAATGAGGAAATCTGGCCGGAAAAGGAGACAAATTGAAAATGCTGAGACACTGAAGTGAAGGATTTGTGTGATACTTTCAACGGCGACAAATACAATTATGGTTATGATGAAAGGTATGTGATATAATGTTGATGAATATCAGGTAATAAGTTAGTACAAGTAATTTCACAAAGAGGCACGGTGATCCAAAAACATGCGAAATGTATTGTAGCTATAAACACAATTCAACCTCTGTTAAGAAATTGATAAAATAAAATAAAAAAAATCATCATCTTTTTAAACATTATATTCCAAAATAAGTTTGAGATGGTATTATTTGTACTTATGTACAAATGTTTCTGTCTCAAGGAAACAATTTGAATTTCTGGAAATACCACATTTTTTAAAGCTAATCCAACTAATAGAAACGCTGATTTTTAACCAATGACACTACAAAACTCTTTTGCACACAACCGTAAATCACACCAAAGGTTCTTATAAACATCCAAGACACTTGCATAAATCGCAACTTCCTTCCGCTCAGCTGTTGGCCTACTTCGTCGTTTTCTTTTTCATTTCATCGAACGCGTCCAAAATCTTCTCTAGCGCCAGAGTGACGCTGCTCTGGTAGGCGTTCAGCTTCCTTTCCAGGGCGTTCATGCGATCGTAAATCTGCAGCTCGTTCAAGCGCCTCCTCCCCGCGAGTGGCGTGCTTGTCCTCGACACGGAGTCGACCTGAAGAATAAAGAATAAAAAGAAATAGAGAGAGAGGAAAAAATAAGGGGCTATGCAGAGAGATGGGTCTTAATCTGATGCTATTTTGGGCTGTACAAGAGGATTCAAGAAAGAACACTGTGCGTGACCTTATAATTGCACAAAATATTTACGATAAATCAACAAATGTTATAGTTGTTAATTTTAGATCGTCTGTCATGAAAAAGAAAAAGAAAAAAAAATATATAGCTGACAGTACTGCTACGAAACAAAACAACTAGTAATATAAAGTACTGCAATACTGCAATACTACTACTACTTCTGTTACTGTTACTGCCGCTGTGGTTGCTGCTATCACTACTAAATACTACTACCTCCACTACTAGTACTATTACTACGCACATCACCACTTTTACCACTACTACTACTACTGCTACTACTATTGTAATCTCAGCATTATAATCTTAAAGCAACAGATGGAATGGCGGTTTCCGCATTACAGGGACCGCTGTTTCCCAACGCATTCGATGGGATGGATGGACGGCAGAAAGAGTTGCATCAGTCGGTTTCTCAGTATCTCTGGCTAGTTTCGCGAGGCAAAGTAGGTTGAACGACGGAAGTGATACTGATAAGGGAGACCGATAGTAATGTTGAAATGATAATCATAATCATAACGTTGGTCCTCTAACATGTATTCTTAACCCTAGAGTGGCGTTTAGGTGTTACTGTGACCCCAGGTCTTCAGAGTGAGGTTTTTGTGGCTCTGCGATGGTGCCACGTACCCCTATATAAGCCCCGCCCGTATTCAGCCTTTATTTGAGCTGCAGCATTGATAGAAGGTAGATCTGCGCAGTTTCGAGGCACTGGTTTCCAAGGAACGTTCTGATGGGGTCATCATGACCTCAAAATAACAATACGCACGTTGATATTTTTCGTATGACCTGGAGTGCTTTGAAAACAAGGAAAGCCATTGTAGCATTTGTTGTATGATAGAAATCACCATTTGTGTTATATAAAGCTGTGAATGCTTTAGTCTTAATTGTAGTATCTGCATGAGTCAAAGCGAACTTTAATTTATATATTCTTTTTGTATGAAATCGGTGATTTTTTTCAAGGAATTGCTCAGATAGTTAAGCGAGTCCGGCGACGGCGAGAGCGGCGGTGCGGGGACACCGTGCCACGGGAAGCATGCAAGGACGCTTCCCCGTACATTTTCTGAGTGGAATGACCTTTGTGACGTGAGGGACGACATGAAGACTGCTTACGTGTGCTGGCCTGCCGCGACCACGCTGTTGCAGGCAGCCACAATTGCTTCGCTTTATGGTAATATATGATTGTTTTTAACTTGAGAAAAGGGGATGCTGAAAGAAAAGGATTCGTCCTTTTTTCTTTTCCGAGAATCGTGATGAAACTTTAATCTAGCTCTCTCTTTACTCTTCCAGGTGCGGACCAGTGGCTCTGTCAAACATTCCATGCGTAATAGCCCGAAGTGTAAAGTGGTGATTGTTAGTGCCTTCTTTTCATTTTTTCCATAAGGAGGATTTTTTAAATAAATATTTTGATGTAAATCAACGTCTATCTAGGTCTCCCTGAATAAAAAAACCGGGCACCCTATACACTATTAACTATAAATGTTATAAATGGAAATACCACTTTAGAGTCAATACCTCACTGACATTAACGATACGTATTTAAAAACAATAATAACAATAATAACCATATTAAACGAAATCAAAGGGTAATCCACACTTAATACGGCGTCGCCATACCCTATCAAAGAGATGAGCCAGTTCAGACTCGATCTCGTTATCCGAAATTTCGTCCTCATCGACGTCACCGTCATCATCATCGTTTTTGCAATTCTTTCCTTCCTGCTGCTTCTGTTTTTGAGAAGAATCTTTCATCGGGGGCAGAAGAGTGATCTTCCTGCGCGGAGACACCACAGGAAGACGTTCGGTTTTGCCATCCTTGTTTTTCTGCATTTCCTGTAGTTCTTCTGACTTCCCGCTGTGGGGGAACAAGTGTTGTGAGACCACGAATACTGGTGATCGGGAGGATCATTATAGATGGACTATGTGCCTTTGGAATAATGCTTTGGTAGGTGTACTAAACGATTGTGTTGTGTTTTACTTACTTTTCTTTCATCCCCATTTTCTGGTCAATGTACTTTGTTACTCTGTCAATTCTGAAAAAAGATTAAATCCTCTTTATTTAAGTAATTACCTAAGTTAAATGTGTCAACAGACAAGACCTTCTCATATGTATAGTGTCAAACAGATCCAACACTACGGAACACAACACTGATCACGGCGCACTCACTTGTCGCTCATCCTCTTCACGCGCGCCTGAAGGCTGTTCTCCTCAGCCGCATGGATCCTCGCCAGGAAAGCCTGTGTTGCCTCCTTCTCGATCAGCCTCAGTGTTACCATAGCGTCGCTCTCGTATTCAGTCGCTGGCATTGTATGGGATAATTATCGGTTATCTTCGAGTGTTCTACTTCATGTTTGATTATGCACACTTTTCTCTGTATTTAGTACCATGAAAAAATAAACTAGGCATAGGGAAACACTAAAATGACTCCTCACCAGACGGTAATATCGAATTTATGCCTCAGTTTTACACATACACATTTCATCCAAAAAGCTTCGATAACGAATAACATTCAATAATACTTACACTCTTCTTCGGCCTTAGCAGCACAACAAGCTCTCCCCACAGCCTTAAAGAACTGCCAGAAATGCTGCACTAACACAAGGGGTATTACCAAAACAGGTTTCTTCTCATATTCACGAATCAGGCGGTACATCTCGAACTTCCAGATCTCCATGCTGTTCTCATGGACCTCGTCGAATACATGCCTTGGGATTATATGGAAAGGGTGTACATAGAGCGGAATGCTATGGCTGAGTTATGTAGGCATGTACTATGTTGGATGTAGATTTCCATGCAGATTTCTTCAGCATGAAATTAACATGTTCCTAGTATGTGGATGAAATATGTGTGGCGGTACTGTAGTTATGTTCTTGTATAAATGTACACACTGTGGAATAGTTGTTTTTAAAGCCCGTGGTAAGATCTGTATGCCCATGCCGTTTCCATGGTCTGAGAGAGGTGTGCTATGCGAGGGAGTTTCATCATGATGCGGAGACAGACGAGATAAGGATAAGAGAAAATACAGGTGATTCGAAATGAAGGAAGCAAGAACAAGCTTTCCAAAATCATGGAGCATTGAAATTTTCCAAATGTAAGTCATAATGGACGTCTTGATCTCTACATCATCGAAAATTAACCGATGTAAATATTACATGCATACCTAACAATACGAAAATTATTTATCCTTATTCATCCTTTTCTCTCGTTTGTCAAACCAAAACTCCAGCACATCCATTTGGCGCTACGAAGCCACTCACGTGAAAATAGCGATGAGTAAGTTGAGTAACATGATGTTCCCGATGATGAGGTAGACGAAGAGCATTAGCTTGACAGTCCACTTGTAATCGGCGGGGTTCTCGCACACGCAGTCTCGCAAGCAGTCCTGAGTCTGGTTCAAGCACGAGTCCGCGACCCGACAAGATTTCTCGTGACATGTCTCATGGTCGGTACCTGCAAATGCATAAAGTAGGGCTTGGCTGATAAGAAAGCATCCATATTTCTCTCTCTCCATCTGTATCTGCAGCTAAACATGCGCTTCTCAATCACGCTTTTATACCTGATTATTTCCATCTACGCTTAGCCCTCTTGCTCCAACATTTGATCATAATCAATATATTTCCATAGGTCGTTCGGTCCCAGTCATCGTGTTCCGCTTACTTTAACATTACTGATTTTACACATTTCTACATGCATCTGTTAATCTCAACACGCCCATCACTCTATCACCAAATCCTTATATCTATCCATCTTTGCACACACCTACCTACCTGTCGATCACACGCGACAGACGGCAAACTCACCTACGATTTGGTCCAGCAGAAGCTCTCCGTACATCTGCCAATAGGGCGTGAGGATGACGCTTTCGACGATGTTTCCCACTTCGGTGACGTTGAAGGTGAAGGAGTAGTGGGACGGGTGCAGGAGGGACTGGGACGCGATGCCGTAGCCCAGGATGAAGATCACAGCAGCGCCATGACACCAGGACTTCGGTGATCTGGAGGAAGGGGGAAAGAGAGGGGAATGGGTGTATGTTGTTTACTTTTAAGTACGCGTACGTTTGTATGACTCTTCTCCTCTCTCTCTCTCTCTCTCTCTCTCTCTCTCTCTCTCTCTCTCTCTCTCTCTCTCTCTCTCTCAAACCTGTCAGTGTTAATCCTATTTCTGTGAGAAAAATATTTCATTTTACAGATTTTCGCTTTACCGGACCAACGTCTAACCTATCCAACCGAGAACTAAGCATCCGTAATAAGAACTAACACGCAGTCGCGGAACTAACCATCCTGTAGAAGATGACAAGCTTGGGTCCCAGGTGGTAGTTGACGTGGTACATCCTGAAGAGGCGGCAGTAGAAGAAGGCCGTGTTGATAGCATAGAATGTGCGGCCCCACTTGAACGTGCTGCGGATGAGCCGAAGAGCCAGGGCGCTGAAGGCCAGGACGACCGCCATCAGGTCGAAGCGACTCCACACGCTAGACGACCAGTCCTTCAGCTTGTCCCAGGGCTTCGAGGACTGCTCCATGCAGATCTGGGAAGGGCGTGGTGCGGGATCCTTTTATAGGAGGCCTCGAAGGGGTTTATGGCGATTCAGGTCTTACGTGTTGACTTTTTTTTCGAAAATGTGACATGGTTATTTGATAGATTTAACTTGATCCGATGGTTTTACAGACTGTCCATTTTTTCTTCTTTATTTTTACACTACTGCTCATTTTGAAATCTGCTGTCTCCGAGAACATATTATCAGCTTTCAAATTTTAGAAATGCTTACTCCTTCAGTATATTCTCCACTTTTAAGAAATATATATTTGAAAGTGATCCATAATTGCTTACTTCTTAGTTCCCTAACCCCAGTACGAGACCTAAAGAATAAATATATAAAAACTTATAAAGACAGGAATGATTAAATGAATAAACATCCAAGAATTATATAACAGTTGGACAAATTAATACAGACGCCTACCCTAAGTAAACAAACCAAAATAAAAGAAAAAATCACGGAAGGAACAGCGCCATACCTCAGAACCTTCTCACGGGCGACTGCGCTGATCCAAACAATAACGAGCATTTCGGTCACGGACATCTCGTACTTGAAGTCGAACATGACCACGTACGAGTAGAGGAGGAGGAAGGCGACGTAGGAGGTGGTGTGGGCGTAGAACTTGGAGATGGGCGACTTGTAGAACACGATCAGCTTCTGCGTGCGGTCAGGTCACTCCCTTGTCGCCGAGCTTTTGAAATCTGGTGTTGGAAAGTTTATCATTTTATTATCGTTGCATTATTGTTGCTGCTGCTGCTGCTGCTGCTATTATTATTATTATATTATTTATATCTATTTATCTTATCATTATTATTATTATTATTATTATTTATTATTATATTATTATTATTATTATTATCATCATTATGATTACCACTATCATTACTATTATCATTCTTATTAATTATTATTATCATTTTCATCAGAATCATCATCATTATCATGATACATCATTATCAACTTATTAATTTTGATTAGCTTATTATCCTTATTGTATCTGTTATTATCACTTACCATTGTTATTATCTCATAGTCATACCATAACAAATTATTATCATCATAATAATTATTATTACGTAAAGGCATGCATTACTAAATGAAGTAAATTCAATGTAAATGATTAATGCATGGGCATTTCCTCGTGTAGAAGTGACAGATGATACTAATATAACGAATTTCAGCCACTGAATGTCTTTTCCGCCAGCTTTGAACGTGTGTTTACCAAACAAGACCCGACCAATGCCGTGGGCCTCATCGAGCGGAGGAACGCCAGGTGGGGCCAACTGACCTGCCTCGAGTTGGCCTACTTCGCCAACGACCTCTTCTTCATTGCGGCCCCGTGCTCCCAGGCGACCATCGAGCTCAACTGGCGGAGAGGCATGGCGAAGGCACCCTATTTTGCTGTTATTATCGCGAACGTCTTTCCCCTACTTATATTTTGGCCGAAACTCTTCCAGTGAGTGCTTGGTTTGATTCACGCTTATGATAGAAGGCGATAAATAGAAGTTAAGTCTTAGTATTTTCGGCCTCTATGTCTAAACGGAAGACCTCAATATTTCCGGGTCAGAGAAGAGAACCTAGAATAGTTTTATGATGCGATCACGGTTTTCGGGTTTGATTAGGTGCACTTTAGAACGATCACTGATAATAAAAGACGAACTTTTATGGAATGATTATTTCTGCCTTATTTGTGATTAATCATTATGATGATCTCCTATGATGGTCTCTTGGTAGCAATAATTGTAAAGTACATTCAGTGCTGAAATTCCGTTTATATTAGTATCATCTGTCACTTCTACACGAGAAATGCCCATGCATTAATCATTTACATTGAATTTAACTTTCATTTAGTAATGCATGCCTTTACGTAATAATAATTATTATGATGATAATAATTTTGTTATTGGTAATGACTATGAAGATAATAACAATGGTAATGATAATAACAGTACTAATAAGGATAATAAAGCTAATGAAATTAATAGTGATAATGATGATCATGATAATGATGATCCTGATGAAAATGATAATAATAATAATAAGAATGATAATAGTAATGATAGTGGTAATCATAATGATGATAATAATAATAATAATAATAATAATAATAATAATAATAATAATAATAATAATAATAATAGTATTAATGATAATGATGATAATATATAATAATAATAATAATAGCAGCAGCAGCAGCAGCAGCAACAATAATGCAACGATAATAAAATGATAAACTTCCAACACCAGATTTCAAAAGCTCGGCGACAAGGGGAGTGACCTGACCGCACGGCAGAAGCTGATCGTGTTCTACAAGTCGCCCATCTCCAAGTTCTACGCCCACACCACCTCCTACGTCGCCTTCCTCCTCCTCTACTCGTACGTGGTCATGTTCGACTTCAAGTACGAGATGTCCGTGACCGAAATGCTCGTTATTGTTTGGATCAGCGCAGTCGCCGTGGAGAAGGTTTCTGAGGTATGGCGGCTGTTCCTTCCGTGATTTTTGTTCTTTATTTGGTTTGTTTACTTAGGGTAGGCGTCTGTATTTGGTAATTTGTCCAACTGTTATATAATTCTTTGGATGTTTATTCATTTAATCATTCCTGTCTTTTATAAGTTTATATATTTATTCTTTAGGTCTCGTACTGGGGTTAGGGAACTAAGAAGTAAGCAATTATGGATCACTTTCAAATATATATTTCTTAAAAGTGGAGAATATACTGAAGGAGTAAGCATTTCTAAAATTTGAAAGCTGATAATATGTTCTCGGAGACAGCAGATTTCAAAATGAGCAGTAGTGTAAAAATAAAGAAGAAAAAATGGACAGTCTGTAAAACCATCGGATCAAGTTAAATCTATCAAATAACCATGTCACATTTTCGAAAAAAAAGTCAACACGTAAGACCTGAATCGCCATAAACCCCTTCGAGGCCTCCTATAAAAGGATCCCGCACCACGCCCTTCCCAGATCTGCATGGAGCAGTCCTCGAAGCCCTGGGACAAGCTGAAGGACTGGTCGTCTAGCGTGTGGAGTCGCTTCGACCTGATGGCGGTCGTCCTGGCCTTCAGCGCCCTGGCTCTTCGGCTCATCCGCAGCACGTTCAAGTGGGGCCGCACATTCTATGCTATCAACACGGCCTTCTTCTACTGCCGCCTCTTCAGGATGTACCACGTCAACTACCACCTGGGACCCAAGCTTGTCATCTTCTACAGGATGGTTAGTTCCGCGACTGCGTGTTAGTTCTTATTACGGATGCTTAGTTCTCGGTTGGATAGGTTAGACGTTGGTCCGGTAAAGCGAAAATCTGTAAAATGAAATATTTTTTCTCACAGAAATAGGATTAACACTGACAGGTTTGAGAGAGAGAGAGAGAGAGAGAGAGAGAGAGAGAGAGAGAGAGAGAGAGAGAGAGAGAGAGAATGTTCATACAAACGTACGCGTACTTAAAAGTAAACAAACATACACCCATTCCCCTCTCTTTCCCCCTTCCTCCAGATCACCGAAGTCCTGGTGTTCATGGCGCTGCTGGTGATCTTCATCCTGGGCTACGGCATCGCGTCCCAGTCCCTCCTGCACCCGTCCCACTACTCCTTCACCTTCAACGTCACCGAAGTGGGAAACATCGTCGAAAGCGTCATCCTCACGCCCTATTGGCAGATGTACGGAGAGCTTCTGCTGGACCAAATCGTAGGTGAGTTTTGCCGTCTGTCGCGTGTGATCGACAGGTAGGTAGGTGTGTGCAAAGATGGATAGATATAAGGATTTGGTGATAGAGTGATGGGCGTGTTGAGATTAACAGATGCATGTAGAAATGTGTAAAATCAGTAAGTGTAAAGTAAGCGGAACACGATGACTGGAGACCGAACGACCTATGGAAATATATTGATTATGATCAAATGTTGGAGCAAGAGGGCTAAGCGTAGATGGAAATAATCAGGTATAAAAGCGTGATTGAGAAGCGCATGTTTAGCTGCAGATACAGATGGAGAGAGAGAAATATGGATGCTTTCTTATCAGCCAAGCCCTACTTTATGCATTTGCAGGTACCGACCATGAGACATGTCACGAGAAATCTTGTCGGGTCGCGGACTCGTGCTTGAACCAGACTCAGGACTGCTTGCGAGACTGCGTGTGCGAGAACCCCGCCGATTACAAGTGGACTGTCAAGCTAATGCTCTTCGTCTACCTCATCATCGGGAACATCATGTTACTCAACTTACTCATCGCTATTTTCACGTGAGTGGCTTCGTAGCGCCAAATGGATGTGCTGGAGTTTTGGTTTGACAAACGAGAGAAAAGGATGAATAAGGATAAATAATTTCGTATTGTTAGGTATGCATGTAATATTTACATCGGTTAATTTTCGATGATGTAGAGATCAAGACGTCCATTATATGACTTACATTTGGAAAATTTCAATGCTCCATGATTTTGGAAAGCTTGTTCTTGCTTCCTTCATTTCGAATCACCTGTATTTTCTCTTATCCTTATCTCGTCTGTCTCCGCATCATGATGAAACTCCCTCGCATAGCACACCTCTCTCAGACCATGGAAACGGCATGGGCATACAGATCTTACCACGGGCTTTAAAAACAACTATTCCACAGTGTGTACATTTATACAAGAACATAACTACAGTACCGCCACACATATTTCATCCACATACTAGGAACATGTTAATTTCATGCTGAAGAAATCTGCATGGAAATCTACATCCAACATAGTACATGCCTACATAACTAAGCCATAGCATTCCGCTCTATGTACACCCTTTCCATATAATCCCAAGGCATGTATTCGACGAGGTCCATGAGAACAGCATGGAGATCTGGAAGTTCGAGATGTACCGCCTGATTCGTGAATATGAGAAGAAACCTGTTTTGGTAATACCCCTTGTGTTAGTGCAGCATTTCTGGCAGTTCTTTAAGGCTGTGGGGAGAGCTTGTTGTGCTGCTAAGGCCGAAGAAGAGTGTAAGTATTATTGAATGTTATTCGTTATCGAAGCTTTTTGGATGAAATGTGTATGTGTAAAACTGAGGCATAAATTCGATATTACCGTCTGGTGAGGAGTCATTTTAGTGTTTCCCTATGCCTAGTTTATTTTTTCATGGTACTAAATACAGAGAAAAGTGTGCATAATCAAACATGAAGTAGAACACTCGAAGATAACCGATAATTATCCCATACAATGCCAGCGACTGAATACGAGAGCGACGCTATGGTAACACTGAGGCTGATCGAGAAGGAGGCAACACAGGCTTTCCTGGCGAGGATCCATGCGGCTGAGGAGAACAGCCTTCAGGCGCGCGTGAAGAGGATGAGCGACAAGTGAGTGCGCCGTGATCAGTGTTGTGTTCCGTAGTGTTGGATCTGTTTGACACTATACATATGAGAAGGTCTTGTCTGTTGACACATTTAACTTAGGTAATTACTTAAATAAAGAGGATTTAATTTTTTTTTCAGAATTGACAGAGTAACAAAGTACATTGACCAGAAAATGGGGATGAAAGAAAAGTAAGTAAAAACACAACACAATCGTTTAGTACACCTACCAAAGCATTATTCCAAAGGCACATAGTCCATCTATAATGATCCTCCCGATCACCAGTATTCGTGGTCTCACAACACTTGTTCCCCCACAGCGGGAAGTCAGAAGAACTACAGGAAATGCAGAAAAACAAGGATGGCAAAACCGAACGTCTTCCTGTGGTGTCTCCGCGCAGGAAGATCACTCTTCTGCCCCCGATGAAAGATTCTTCTCAAAAACAGAAGCAGCAGGAAGGAAAGAATTGCAAAAACGATGATGATGACGGTGACGTCGATGAGGACGAAATTTCGGATAACGAGATCGAGTCTGAACTGGCTCATCTCTTTGATAGGGTATGGCGACGCCGTATTAAGTGTGGATTACCCTTTGATTTCGTTTAATATGGTTATTATTGTTATTATTGTTTTTAAATACGTATCGTTAATGTCAGTGAGGTATTGACTCTAAAGTGGTATTTCCATTTATAACATTTATAGTTAATAGTGTATAGGGTGCCCGGTTTTTTTATTCAGGGAGGACCTAGATAGACGTTGATTTACATCAAAATATTTATTTAAAAAATCCTCCTTATGGAAAAAAATGAAAAGAAGGCACTAACAATCACCACTTTACACTTCGGGCTATTACGCATGGAATGTTTGACAGAGCCACTGGTCCGCACCTGGAAGAGTAAAGAGAGAGCTAGATTAAAGTTTCATCACGATTCTCGGAAAAGAAAAAAGGACGAATCCTTTTCTTTCAGCATCCCCTTTTCTCAAGTTAAAAACGATCATATATTACCATAAAGCGAAGCAATTGTGGCTGCCTGCAACAGCGTGGTCGCGGCAGGCCAGCACACGTAAGCAGTCTTCATGTCGTCCCTCACGTCACAAAGGTCATTCCACTCAGAAAATGTACGGGGAAGCGTCCTTGCATGCTTCCCGTGGCACGGTGTCCCCGCACCGCCGCTCTCGCCGTCGCCGGACTCGCTTAACTATCTGAGCAATTCCTTGAAAAAAATCACCGATTTCATACAAAAAGAATATATAAATTAAAGTTCGCTTTGACTCATGCAAATACTACAGTTAAGACTAAAGCATTCACAGCTTTATATAGCACAAATGGTGATTTCTATCATACAACAAATGCTACAATGGCTTTCCTTGTTTTCAAAGCACTCCAGGTCATACGAAAAATATCAACGTGCGTATTGTTATTTTGAGGTCATGATGACCCCATCAGAACGTTCCTTGGAAACCAGTGCCTCGAAACTGCGCAGATCTACCTTCTAT
>NW_020870053.1:215330-217830 GCF_003789085.1 Penaeus vannamei
AAATTACAATAAAGAAAATGAGCCAGACTAAAAGCGATAATCGTAATTCATGAAATAAACCAAAACAATACAGCAAAATTCGACGCGAGAGACTCCAAGGCCCAGAGTTCAAGACACGAAGAAAAGGCGGAAGAAACAGAACCTCAAAGACCCAAAGACTGAAGGGAAAAAACGATCAGGCCAAATTCAATCTTCGGAGGGAAGAGCTGGGCGAAGGGAGAGGGAGGAGAGGGGAGAGGGAGAGAGGGAGGGAAGAGGGAGAGGGAGAGAGGAGAGGGGGGGAGGGAGAGGGAGAGGGAGGGAAGGGGGGAGGGAGAGGGAGAGGAGAGAGAAGAAGAGAGAGAGAGAGAGAGAGAGAGAGAGAGAGAGAGAGCGAGAGAGCGAGAGAGAGAGAGAGAGCGCAGAGAGAAGAGAGGTAAAGAGGAAAAAGACAAGACGAAGGAACCGCCACCAGATTTCCTCTCGAACCCGCAAATGCCGGCCAGTAGCGAGGAGGGACAGAGGGAGGGATGGCCTAGGGGGAGAGGGGGCCAATCCCATTCACCACTCCCCCCCCCCCTTCCCCTCCCTTAACCACCACCCCCCTTCTCCGCCCTTCCTACATAACCCACTTTCCTTTCCGCGTTCTCTTTTATTTCTTCCTTTTTTTCCCCCACTTTTTAAAGCCTCCGAACCGACAGCAATTACGGCCGTCGTTCTCGAATAAGCGCGATATTGCGTCGAAGGAAAAGAAGTCCCCCGAAGCAAGGCTTAAAGGACGAAGAAGGAAAAAAAAATAGAAAGAAAAGAGAAAACGAAAAGGAGGAGAACGACCCCCCCACTCCCCACTCCCCGTAATCTTTGGAATGAGTTAAAGTCTTTGAAAATTGAAGGGGAAAGGAGGTAAACAAGGGTGCGGTGTGGAATGGGTGGAGAAGAGTGGCTAGGGAGTGGGGTGGAGAAGGAGTAGGGAGAGGGAGGGTGGAGTGGGTAGGAGAGGGGGGTGGAGGTGGAGTGGGTAGGGAGGTGGAGGAGAGGGTGGAATGGTAGGGAGGTGGAGGGTGGAGTGGGATGGGGAGGTGAGAGGCAGGGTGAAATGGCGAGAGGCAGGGTGGAGGAGGGGAGGTGGAAGGAGGGTGTGGAATGGCTAGGGTAGGTGGGAAGGAGGGTGGAGTGGATAGGTAGGTGGATGGGGAGGGTGGAATGGGTAGGAGAGGTGGGAGGAAGGGTGGGTGGATAGGGTAGGTGGGGGCATGGTGGAATGGCTAGGGGAGGTGGGAGGGAGGGTGGAGTGGGATGGGAGGTGGAGGAGGTGAAAGGGGGAAAAGGGGCAGAGGGAGGAGGTGAGCAAAGGGGTATGAGGTGGAGGAGTGGAGAAGGGAAGGCATATGAAAGAAGTGAAGAAAGGGGAAGTGGAGGAAGGGAGATCGGGGCGGGGAAGGGGAGGATGAGGCGAGGAAGAGGGAATAGAGGAAGAACGAGGAAGAGGGAATGGAGTAAGAGCGAGGAAGAGGGAGTGGAGAAGAGCGAGGAAGAGGGAATGGAGTAAGAGCGAGGAAGTGGGAGTGGAGGAAGAGCGAGGAAGAGGAGTGGAGAAGAACGAGTAAAGGGAATGGAGGAAGAACTCGGAAGAGGGAATGGAGGAGAACTCGGAAGAGGGAATGGAGTAAGAGCGAGAAAGAGGGAATGGAAGAAGAACGAGAAAGGGGAGGTGATGAGGAAAAAATATT
Organism: Penaeus vannamei; assembly: GCF_003789085.1. Lineage (NCBI taxonomy): Eukaryota > Metazoa > Arthropoda > Malacostraca > Decapoda > Penaeidae > Penaeus > Penaeus vannamei. The sequence continues at coordinate 217,040 of NW_020870053.1, forward strand.
GGGCGAAACAAGCAGCGTGTGGGTCAGAGGGGCATGGGTAGGGAGGTGGGGGGAGGTGGGTGGGGTGGGGTGGGCAGAAGGTCAGAGACCAGCGCAAGGAATTGAAGGAGATAAAAGTTCAGTTTTCTAGGACAACTGTTGCTGATTTTTTTCTTTTTTTTTTGTCTGACTTATCTCCTCCGTATCTTCGATGTCTCTGGTTTATTTCTTATCCTCGTCTATTTTCTCTCCTTTTCTATATATTTCTCATTCATGTTACCATCCAAGATTGATATAATATAATTATGCTAATCTCCCCATCATTCGCCCCCCCCCCGATTGTCCAGCACACAAAATGCAAAATGGGGGGGGGGGAGATGTGCAGCCACCAGGTAAACACCCAGGTAATTCTCAGCCGGGGGGGGGGGGGGGATGGTGTGGGAAGGTGCTGTCTATAATACAACAAAGATGTGAGGACGGTAGGCGGGAGGGAGGTAAAAGGGGGGGGAGGGTACTGGCGGAGGGTGGGGGGGGCACCTCGCTTCACAAGAGGAGAATTTGCAGCCTCCACTTCGGGTTTCTGTTGGCTGCCGTCCGCCATTGTTCGTCTGGTTACCGCCGCGGGACGCTCACATGCGGCCGGGATCACGTACACATGGGGGTCGTCGACATGCGAGTTTGTGTACCGACCGAGACACACACCTGTACAGTTAATGCAGTATTGATGTGTACAAGGCAAGGGTAGTTGAAGCTGTAGGACAACCAGACACGGATATACACGCGCACACACACACTCACACACACACACACAC
>NW_020870053.1:227830-270330 GCF_003789085.1 Penaeus vannamei
GATGGACAAAAATGAAAGCACAGATAGATGTCATAGGATAAAAAGTAAACGAAATTGGTAAAGCAGACAGTTCAGAAGGACCTCCCCCCCCCCCACTTACCCCTCCAACAACACGGTGAAAATAATAGGCAATGCGATGTAAAACTATTTCACGGAATCAAACAGCTGGGAGAATTTTAGCGGCTCTCAAATCAATACGCTTGGCAGATGATTGAATAGGATCGGTTAATCTGATTTCAAACGGATGCCCCAATAGCGGTTAGGGGGGGAAAATGGCCGATTTATATATTGGCGACAAGAGAGAAAAATATGACGGTTTTGCGTATGGATGGCTGTATATATATATCTGTCTGTCGATCTAACAGGATATTTATTTTTTTGACTATTAGAGAGAAGGAAGAAAGAGAAAGAAGTATAGAAAAACGAAGGGAGAGAGAGAGAGAAAGAGAGAGAGAGAGAGAGAGAGAGAGAGAGAGAGAGAGAGAGAGAGAGAGAGAGAGAGAGAGAGAGAGAAGAGAGAGAGAGAGAGAGAGAGAGAGAGAGAGAGAGAGAGAGAGAGAGAGAGAGAGAGAGAGAGAGAGAGAGAAAGAGAGAAAACGATTCTTCTCGCGAAACGAAAAAAAAAAAAAACACCCCATGTCAACACACCCACAAACGCACGTAAACAAACAGGACAATCTCCACACGGGAAACCTGTCAACACGCAACAAGAAGAAGAAAAGAAAAAGAAGAAAAAAAAAACAAGCAACAACAAGAAGAAAAGGAAGAAAAACAAACGAGAAAGAGTGAAAAGAAAATATTCCGGGAAACCTGTCAACAAGCAACAAGAAGAAGAAGAAGAAAAAGAAGAAAAACAAACAGGAAGAGTGAAAAGAAAAATATCCGGACTCTCCCATGGCCCGGCCCGCTCCCGCCTCTGCTGGGAAGAGCGACCTCCTGCGACACTGAATGGAAAAGGCACCAACGCGGATACACATTTGCCACAGCGGGTCTTCGATCGGCCGCCTGACAAAGGGATTCGGGGGAAGGAGGAGGAGGAGGAGGAGGAAAATGAGAAGGAGGAGGAAAAGGAGAAGAGGAGGAAAGGAAGGGGAAGAAGGAGGAGGAAAAGGAGGAGGAGAGGAAAAGGAGGAGCAGAAGACAAGGAGGAGGAGCAGGAAAAGGAAGAGGAGGAGAAGGAGGCGGAAGAAGAAAAAGAGGAGCAAGAAGAGGAGGAGGAAGCAGAGGATAAGGAAAAAATGGAGGAGGAGAAGGAGGAGTAGAGGACAAGGAGGAGCAGAAGACAAGGAGGAGGAGCAGGAAAAGGAAAAGGAAGAGGAGGAGAAGGAGGAGGCGGAAGAAGAAAAGGAGGAGCAGGAAGAGGAGGAGGAAGCAAAGGATAAGGAAAAAATGGAGGAGGAGAAGGAGGAGGAGGAAGAAAAGGAGGAGGAGTAGGAGAAGGAGGAGAAGCAGGAGAATGAAGATATGGAGAGAGTAGGAAGAGAGGAAGTAAAGAGAGGTGCGTGCATGACTGAACATTGTAACAGACACGCACGTGATAACATGCTTACACAGACATACAAATCTAGTGATCTAGTGATCAATGTATATATATATATATATATTATATATAATATATATATATATATATATATATATATATATATATATATATATGTGTGTGTGTGTGTGTGTGTGGTGTGTGTGTGGTGTGTGTGTGTGTGTGTGTGTGTGTGTGTGTGTGTGTGTGTGTGTGTCTTTCTGTGTGTGAAATTGATTATATATTATATATATATATAATATATATATTATATATATATATATATATATATATATATATTATATATATATATATATATATATATATATATATATATGTGTGTGTTGTGTGTGTGTGTGTGTGTGTGTGTGTGTGTGTGTGTGTGTGTAGAGAGAGAGAGAGAGAGAGAGAGAGAGAGAGAGAGAGAGAGAGAGAGAGAGAGAGAGAGAGAGAGAGAGAGAGAGAGAGAGAGAGAGAGAGAGATAGAATAGAGAGATGCAGACAGACAGATAGATAGACGGACAAGAGAGCCACAAAGACATAGAGAAACAGGAACAGATAACATGACAAAAACGTCGCGCAAAAGAAAAAAAACGACAAAAAGAAAGAAAAAAAACGAAAAGACAAAGAAAAAAATAATAAAAGGACGTTACAGAAAGAAGAAAGGACATTAAGATGACATTTCCCCGGCAAAGGAGGAAGAGAAGTGCCGTTGAAAGGGTATTAAGATGAATTCCGGTGATGAAATTCGATCAACTCCCTTTTAGCCGAAGTGTGACAGAGGGAAGAGAGAAAACAGGGAGATGCGAAAAGAAGAGAGGAAAAAGGAAAGATGAAATAGAAATGGAAAGACAGAGGGAAAGAAGGGATTATTATTTTGAGAGATAATAGGAAGTTAGTACGTTGGCACAAAGCAGTAGAAAAAAGAGAAAGAGAGAGAGAGAGAGAGAGAGAGAGAGAGAGAGAGAGAGAGAGAGAGAGAGAGAGAGAGAGAGAGAGAGAGAGAGAGAGAGAGAGAGAGAGAGAGTAATACGGGATATCAGTATCATAATTATCATTATTGTTGCTGTTATCATTATTAATAGCAGTAGTAGTATTTTTACCGTTATTGATATCATAATTATTATTATATTTGTTGTTGTTGCTATTGTTATTATTATTATTATGATTACTATTATCATTATTATTATTATTTTTATTATTATTATTAATTATTATATTATTATTATCATTATTATTATCATCATTTATTATTTATCATTATTATTATTGCCATTATTAGCATCATTGTTATTATAGTTATTAATATTATTAGCATCAATTGTTATCATTGTTATTTAATAATGTTATAATCATCATTGTTATTATTATTATTTCTTCTTCTTATTATTATTATTATTATTGTTATCATTACACTACTACTACTACTACTACTACCACTACCACCACTGTCATTATAATTATCATCATTATTATCAATATCATCATAATCGTAGAAAAGGTATGAATGAGACTGGATATCTTCACAATACAAGAGATGTATTTGACCGGTTTCGATGAAGACGTAATCGAAACCGGTCAAATACATCTCTTGTATTGTGAAGATATCCAGTCTCATTCATACCTTTTCTACATTTGTCAACATGGATACGTTTCATTATAATTATCATCATTATTATCAATATCATCATAATCGTTATGAGCATCATCATTATCATTATCTTTGACCTTTATTCATTTTAAAGTATTGTATTCATCTTCAGTAAAAAAATACAGTTATTATGGTTTTGTCTTCAGCTCTTCAACACTGAATTATCCTGACACTAAGCTTGTATACAATGTAACTTCATTGCCAAACATGTGCTACGTCTGAGAAAAAACATCATAGTTATATTTGATGTTTTAAAAAATGATAGTCAGTTGCAAGGGAATGGAAAAGGAGGAGGAGAAGGAACGAGAGGAGGAGGAGGAGGAGGAGAAGGAAGATTAGAAAGAGATGAAGGAAAATAGAAAATAAAGATAAATAATGATAATAACAAGAAGAAACAGAAGGAGAAGCAGAAGAAGAAGAGGAGGAGGAGGAAAAAGAAGAAGAAGAAGAAGAAGAGAAGAAAAGAAGAAAAAAGAAGAAGAAAAAAGCGGAAGAAGGAGAGAAGAAGAAGGAGAGCGATAATAATGATAGTAATAAAGAAGAAGAAAAAATGGTGAAGAAAGGCGAAGAAGAAGTAGACGAAGAAGAGTAGGAGATAAATGAAGAAGAAAAAAGAAAGAATACCCATAAGAAACAGAATAAAAGGAAGAAGGAAATACACAGACAGATAATGAAGAAAAGAAGAAAAAAAGAAAACTTCATTTGGAATGTCAGCATCTTACAATCTGTCACACAAAATATGTAATTCATCTTACGTCTATGCTCGTAATGCGATTCACTCCTTTTAGACAAGTATCAAGGCGATCTGATCTCCCTTTCCTTATAGCTTTAGAATCTGATATATTTCGCAAGGTGTTCAGTCACTTTCGCTTCTCGTAAAGGAAATTCTGGCGCGAAATTGACTGCCTTTGATAGAGCATCCTCTTAATAAGAAAAGTACAGCACTTGCGCCTCTTGGCTTGTTATCTGTCAGATGATTGATGTTCGTGTAGTAAGATCAATCTTTTGGTGCACACGCACACATACATACACACACGCACACGCACACGCACACACACACATATATATATATATATATATATATATATATATATATATATATATATTAGTAATCATGATGATAATGATAATGATACCAAATTAGCAGAAGTAACACTCCTGATCCTAACTCCCAACTTAAACCAACGGCGACTGAGGTCTCCCGCCGAGAGGACCTCCAAGCGTCCGAGTGCGTTCCTCGTTCCCGTTCCCTCATCCTTAACCCGGGAACGCGGCGGATACATCGGACGTGACTTGCGGAATTCGACCAACGCCCCGGAGTCGTTATCTCTTCTCGAGGGACAGGTTCTTTCTTTTTTTTTCCTTCTCTTTGTATTCTTCTTTATCTTTTTTCTTTGTTTCATTCTGTTTTATTTCTTTGGTTTCTTTCTTCTAGTTCTTTGCCTCTATTTTCTCTCTTCTCCCCCTCCTCCTCTTCTGCCTAATTTTCTTTTTCTTTCTATTCATTTTATATCTCCTTTCCACCTCTTCCTCCTCTTCCTCCTTCTTTTTCTTCTTCTACGCATTTTTTCTCTTCTTCACTTCATACCTCCAAGGTTTGGGATAAATTCTCTATCCAGTTTTGGGCTGAAATATCCGTCAAGATTTGAAAGGAGAAGAAAGTAACGGTTTCGTCCATTTTATTCTGGTTTTCTTTATTTTGTTCGGATTGAGGGTTTTTGTTTTTTTCTTATGCTCGGTGGTCAAAGGGCAAGGAATCGAACACGTCGAGGAGGGGAAGGGAACGACAGAGAGAGTGAGGGCAAGAAGGACGTAAAAGGAGATACAGGGGAAAAGGGGAAAAGGGGAGGTAGTACACAGGGGAGGAAGAAGGGGGGGAGGGGGTGTAGGTAGGGTTAAGAGGGCAGGAAATGGTCGGCGAGGGAATGCTGTGACTAGAATAGATTTAGAAGCGGATGAGGGGATGAGGTCAGAGATGGATGGAGATGACCTCACCTGACCTTAGAGTGGGAGGAAAGGGAAAGGAAGGAAAAGTTAATTGCTCATAGTACACCTTTATCGACGTTTTACATGTATTCGATTTCTTTCCATTATCGAATGATATTCTTCAGTTATCAAAACCAAAATGACTGTTATTCTTAACCTTAGTCATTATTTTTTCACTAAATTACGCAATTTATTTGAAAATGAATAACTATTAAGCGAAACTATTAACCATTAAATGAAATGATACCGACAGATAATTATTTTTTCAAACCATGGAAATATGAAATATGTTTTTGCTTAAACCTTTTACCTTGTTCTCTGAAGATGACTATGAATGCGAATAGATAATAGGTGAAAGAATAAATAGATAGAGAAAACAAATAAATAGATAGATGAAAGCAAATTAATAGATGGAAGAATAGATAGATAGATGAAAACAAATAGATAGATAGATGAAAGGATAGATAGATAGATGAAAAACAAATAGATAGATATATGAAAACAAATCGATATGTGAAAGCAAATCGATAGATATATGAAAACAAACAGATAAATTAATGAAATACAATAAGATAAATGAATGAATAAAGGCCTAATCAAGTTGTCGGAGTGACGGAGGCAACGGACCACAGCGAGTGATGAAGAGGCCGAATCCGAGCTAATCCTGAGGCTGAGTGACGTGGATTTGCGAATCAATTAGCCCTCATCAGGTCCATTCATTTCGCTGTTGTTGTGGTTGTTGTTACTGTAGTAGTTGTAGTGGTTGTTGTCGTTGTTGTAGTTTTTGTTGTAGTTGTAAGTGTTGTAGTGGTTGTTGTGTTGTGGTGTTGTGTTTTGTTGTAGTTTTTTGTTGTTGTAGTTGTTGTCGTTATTATTGTTGTTGTCGTAGCCGTCGCCGTCGTCATTACTGTTATTGTTATCGTCGTTGTTTTGTTATTGTTGTTTTTGCCTTTATTTGGATAATGGTGGTACGAGGATGATTTATTACAAATCATGTTTGGAAAAGACATTTTCTTTTAATCTATTGTTCAAATGGAAATCGACTTGGAGAAAAATGTCACAAATATCCTTTATTTAAAAGGAAATTAAGGATTCTTTTATGAATTCTACAACCATATGCAAGTGAACGATATCAAGAAATATAACAGAATTCTAATAGGAAAAGAATATCATCGATTTCCAAGGCAAATCAGGTTAAAATAAAAGATAATCTATCAACTATTTCAAGGTAAAGAATATTCTTCCTCATCTACTTTTGGCATTAAGAGACAAATCATGGCACACGTCGGGCGGGGCACGTGGCACTACTGCTTCATTATCATCATTGACGTTAATTTATATAGATTTACGGAGCTTAGGCACAGCAGGCACGCACGGGGCAGTAAGGTTCCCTGGGTATTCGGTCGTGGCACCCTGCGATCCTGTGTACGGGGGGGGGGGGGATGGGTGGCACTATAGCGGTATAGGAAAGAATCAAGTATTTTGACCCTAGCGGTTGGTGGCACCGGTTGGAGAAAGGGGGGGGGGGCATGGGGGAAGGAGGAAGGGGGAGGGGGAAGGGCGGGAGGGGACCACTGTGGCACTTGGTTTTATTTTGAGACTGGTTCTCCTCCTCCTCCTCTTCCTCCTCTGCGTTCCTCCGTTCTACACTCTGTTGCCAATCTCACAGTAACTCTCTCGTGTTACACACACGCGAACACACACACAATCACAAACACACATTCTCTCTCACTCTCTCTCTCTCTCTCCTCTCTCTTTCTCTCTCTTTCTTTTCCCTCCCTCCCTCTCCTCTCCCTCCCCCCCTCTCTCTCTCTCTCTCTCTCTCTCTCTCTCTCTCTCTCTCTCTCTCTCTCTCTCTCTCTCTCTCTCTCTCTCTCTCTCTCTCTCTCTCTCTCTCTCTCTCTCTCGCTCTCTCTCTTTCTTTCTCTCTCTCTCTCTGTCACACACACAGACAAGCACACCCAAACATTCCATATTCACAGAGGAATTCCATAAACACACAATTCATCTGGGTGACGTAAAATGAAATTCTCTGTACATATATTATACAAGAAAAGAAAAAACAACATTCTTACAGACCAGGAACTTTTGTCTCGACGGACTTATTGTATAACAACATTTGATAAATGACTCTCTGAGTACTCCAGTATACAGCGCGATAAGAAAAATGGCTTCACAACTTTCTTGTAAGTTTCATCAGTCTTACAAAAGACGCACACACAGACACAAACACATACGCACATATATATCAATTACACACGCACACACATACACAAACATACACGCATACACATACAAACACACAGACATACATACACAAGCACAAACACATTAACCCAGACACACACACACACACACACACACACACACACACACACACACACACACACACACACACACACACACACACACACACACACACACACACACACACACACACACACACGTTCTCAAGATATGTAGTTTGTTCGGAAGTGCCCAACGGGTCCCAAAGCTTTAGGTGTTTAACTATAAATATTTACCTCAATGGCTTGGCACTTCCTCTCCCCCCATGCATCTTCCCCGTCTTTTGTTTTCATCTAATTTTCTCCCAACTCGCTTCTTCCGCGTGCGTCTTGTTCTAAATTCTACTCTATTATCATTCTTCCTCTTTTTTTTCCTTCTGCGTGCTTGTTATTTCTTCTTATCTTTGTTTTATTGTTTGTTTGCTCTTGTTTCCCTTCTGCAAACAAACTTCAGACATCACTTTTTTCGCGCATATTTTTCTCTGTACTCGTCGATATTATATATACATACATACAAACATATGTATGTATGTATGTGTGTGTGTGTGTATGTGTGTATGTATGTATGTGAGAAAGAGATTATGAGAAAACAAGAGAAAATGGATGAAGAAGAAGACCCGAAAGATACGAAGCGGCGCCCGCCCTCCGCGCGCCCGATCCCACGAGCGCGTAATCAGCGGCGTGCTTAACAAATGGCCCGGTTCGTGGGAAGGAAAATGCAGGCCGCTCGTCTTTTGTTTTTCATCTTTTTTCCCCCTCGTATTACGCTTTTAAACGCACACGAACGATCCTCTTAAACTGCGGTGATAGCGTGAGTTTATAAGCAGATTAAAGTGATGTTGCTTTCATGCCACAGGGCGCAGGGCCGCTCCAGGTTCTTGTGGGCGGGAGGAGGTGTTTGGGGTGTGGAGGGGTGGGGGTGGGGGGGTGCATTATGCTCGTGTTCTGTCTGGCTGTCTGTCCTTTTTTTTGTCTCTCCTCCTAGGCCTTTGTTTCGTTCTGCCTTTTTGTCAGTATGATTGACTGCCTCTCTGTCTGTCTCTTTGCTTTCTCTCTCTTTTGCTCTCTTCTCTCTCTCTCTCTCTCTCTCTCTCTCTCTCTCTCTCTCTCTCTCTCTCTCTCTCTCTCTCTCTCTCTCTCTCTCTCTCTCTCTCTCTCTTTCCTTTCTCTCTTTCTTATATATATATATATATATATATATATATATATATATATATATATATATATATATATATATATATATATATATATATATATATATATATATATATATATATAATATATATATGTATATATTTCCTCTCTCCCTCCCTCTCTTTTTCCCTCCCATCTCCCCTTCCTTTCTTCCCACTCTCTCTCTCTTAGTTTCTCTCTTCCTCTTGCTTTATTTACTATCTTTCGCTTTTCTCGTCCTCCCTCTCAGTCTACAACCGTTTTTGTAGAACGTTCTCGGTTATTCATGTATGCTGTGTGTGCGAGATCGAGAAGTTTTGATTTGAAGATTCTTGTATTTTTCTTTCTCTTTCAAGAGTGCTCTGCATTGTGACACTCGGAAATGTTCTGATTAGTTAGTAGGAGTTAAACTTTGTCTATATAACTATATCTACGTCTGTCTAAATATGTATATATGCATAAGTACATGTTCACACACACACACACACACACACACACACACACACACACACACACACACACACACACACACACACACACACACACACACACACACACACACACACACACACACACATACGTGTGTGTTTATATGTGTTCGTTTTTGTCTTTGTATGTGAGCAAGGAAGAGCGGTGATATTTCTTACATCCCCTTTGCTTAAAGAATCCGTAGATAAGAGATAATATGCAATAAGTTCACAAAACAAATATCAAGCAGGTGCTAATGTTAAAAAAAACTGTCATGAGTAAGTAATTCCAAGATTAAGTTTGGCGGGAGAGGAGGGAGACGAACGTAACTTGGAATTTAATCAAAGGATCTATAAGGGAAGGCAATCTGGCTGATCACAGGTGAGAAGCCGCTTCCTCGCAATGGTTTAGGCTCGGATGGAGAATCTAATCTCACGACCCGATGCTACTTTGTTTAGTAATGGAATGTCTGTTTTTCGTGGGTTTATGTGAGTGATTTTGTTGGAGAGAAGAGAAGAAGAGAATAGAAGAGGAGAGAAGAGAAATGAAGAGAAGAGAAGGGAAGGGAAGGAAAGGGAAGGGAAAGGAAGGGAAGGGAAGGGAAGGGAGGGAAGGGAAAGGAAGGGAAGAGAAGGAAGAAAGGAAGGGAAGAAGAGAAGAGAAGAGAAGAAGAGAAGAGAAGAGAAGAGAGAAGAGAAGAGAAGAGAAGAGAAGAGAAGAGAAGAGAAGAGAAGAGAAGAGAAGAGAAGAGAAGAGAAGAGAAGAGAAAGAAGAAGAGAAGAAGAAGAGAAAGAGAAGAGAAGAGAAGAGAAAAGAGAAGAGAAGTGAAGTGAAGACAAGACAAGAGAAGATAATGGAAGAGAAGTCTATGAGAAGAGAAGAGAAGTGAAGACAAGACAAGAGAAGTCTATGAGAAGAGAAGGGAAGGGAAGGGGAGAGAAGAAAAAAAGACATGAGAAAGAAGTGAGAAGAGAAGAGAAGACAAAAGAAGAGATTTAAAAGAAAAGAGAATGCAGCGCCAGAAAGGGAGAAAATAGAGAGAGATAGGGACAGCGAGAGGAAGAGGGAAAAGGGGCGGAGGAAGCCAGTAGTTCATGACTAGGTCCTAATGACGCTAATAACAATCAGTGGCGTTCCCAGTAATAATGATTTAATGACGAGGACCATTTGCCATGTCTGAATTGCCGTAAGACCTTATGAATTTATATTGATTTGATATTTAATGCTCTATTTTTCTATTCAGTTTTCGATTGAGGGAGTCATATTTATCATATTATATATATATATATATATATATATATATATATATATATATATATATATATATATATATATATATAATATATATATAAATGTATATACATTCACACACATATGTATATGTGGGTATTGAGCATATGATTCACATATTAACATGTAAAATCGAGTTGTAGTATATATGTCACATATTAATTTGTTACGGATAGCAGCTGTGGAAATAATATGAATATTGATATCCCTAAAATCGATGCCTCTTTTAAATTTGACACAAGAACAATTTACATAGCAATTGAATAGCGTGAGAATCGGCAATAAATGAAAACTCTGGTATTGTGTTCTTCCCAAATTCCCAAATTCCCAAATTCCCAAATTCCCAAACTCTTCATTAATATCAGAAAATAGATTAGTCCGCCCTCTAGGAGTGACTGTTCCCTCCATTGCTTAAGTGATGAATATGTAGATGAGGTGGCTGTGCGTGTGGAAATTACGGAGAGGGAGATGGAGTTTTCGAAGTGAATGTGGAGTTTTTAAGGTGAACGTAGGGCATTTAAGGTGAACGTAGGGCATTTAAGGTGAACGTAGGGCATTTAAGGTGAACGTAGAGTATTTAAGATGTGTAGAGTACTTAAGGTGAACATAAAGGATTTAAGATGAGTGTAGAGTACTTAAGGTGAACGTAAAGTATTAAAATTGAACGTAGGGTATTAAGGCGAACGTAGAGTATTTAACATGAATGTAGAGTACTTAAGGTGAACGTAGAGTATTTAAAGTGAACGTAGGGTATTAAAGGTGAACGTAGGGAAATTATGGTGAACGTAGGGTATTCAAGGTGAACGTAGAGTATTTAAGGTGAACGTAGAGTATTTAAGGTGAACGAAGAGTATTTAAAGTGAACGAAGAGTATTTAAGGTGAACGTAGAGTATTTAAGATGATCGTAGAGTATATTAGGTTAACTTTATTTCAACTGAATGTTAAATATATAAGATTAACGTAAACTATCTAAGTTGAACGTAAACTATTTGAGATGAACGTAGGGTATTTAAGATGAACGTACTGTAGAGTATGTAAGAGGAAGGTACATTTAAGATGAGAGTAGAGTATTCAAGAGGAAGTTATAGTAATTAAGGTCAACTGAAGATCGTTTAAGCTGGAGTATTTAAGATAGAGTTAAGAGTATTTAAGATGAGGGGTATTTAAGATGGAGTTAAGAGTATTTAAGATGAGGGATATTTAAGATAAATTTAAAGAGTACTTAAAGATAAAAATAAAAGAGTATTTAAGATGAGGGATATTTAAGATAAAGTTAAAGAGTATTTAAGATGAGGGATATTTAAGATAAAGATAAAAGAGTATTTAAGATGAGGGATATTTAAGATAAAGATAAAAGAGTATTTAAGATGATATTTAAGATAAAGTTAAGAGTATTTAAGATGAGGGTATTTAAGATAAAGATAAGAGTATTTAAGATGAGGGGTATTTAAGATAAAGTTAAAGAGTATTTAAGATGAGGGGTATTTAAGATAAAGTTAAAGGGTATTTAGATGAGGGATTTTAAGAAGTAAAGGAGTATTTAAGATGCAGAGTATTTAAGTTGAGGGGTATTTAAGATAAAGATAAAAGAGTATTTAAGATGAGGGATATTTAAGATAAAAATAAAAGAGTATTTAAGATTAGGGATATTTAAGATAAAGTTAAAGAGTATTTAAGATGAGGGAGGGGATATTTAAGATAAAGTTAAAGAGTATTTAAGATGAGGGATATTTAAGATAAAGATAAAAGTGTATTTAAGATGAGCGTAGAATATTCAAAATAAGATTGAGGTATTTAAGATCAACTTAGAGACTTGAGATTGACTTAGAGTATTTAAAAAATGAAGTTAAAGCCATTAAGATAATCTAGATAAGATAATTAAATATTCGAAAACTTCCGGGGACGTGTGTGTCTCATGCATCAACCTCGGGGGAGACACGTGGCGCACACGGGGGAATAAAACAGACAAACAAACAAATAACTCATCGCAGCAGGACTCGTTCGTGCGAATTATGGCAGGGGAAAGAAGACGCACCACCTGGCGGAGGGAAAAAGCACTCGGTTTTTGTTAGATTTTTTTTTTTGTTCGTTCTTTTCTTCTTTTGTCCGTACGTGAGGCGTGGTAATGCTGTGGTTTCTAAATATTTTTTTTCGTTGAAAGTTCGTTTTTTTTCATCCGTAGTAATATTGTGGTTTCTAAAAAACATTTTTTTCTGTCTTTCATCTATACATGAGAAATAGTAATGTAGTTTGTAGATAACTTTTTTTTATTATCGGAAATCCATTTGTTTTCTTTCATGCACAAGACGCATTGTAATGTTTTGGTTTCTAAATAACTGCTTTCTTACGGACTCACACCTTTAGTGAGAAAATAGCGGTTTTTAAGTAACCAAATAGTTAGAGAACTGCAACCACGGAGAGAAAGGAGTGGTTTCTACCTAAGACCGTAGTTTCAGAACCTCAACCACGAAGTTAGCGATTCCAAACCATTACGGTAGTCACAGAACCACAACCGCGGCTAGAACGTGGTGGTTTCAAACTCGAAACATAGAGAACCACAGCATTCAGCCCCTCAGGAGAAGACACGGCGCGAGCGGGAAAAAAAAACAGGGAGGCGAGGGGTGGGGGGGGGGAGGGAAGGAGGTTCTCAAAACGCTCACTACCTCACCTTTATTGGAACAACTAGGCATTAGCGTCTTGCTGGGCTAAGCTCGGCCGGCTTATGGGGGATAACTGGCTTACCCTTCCAGACGCCAGCGACGGGGGAAGGGGGTAGGGGAGGGTGAGGGGATAGGGAGAGGCGGGGGTATGGGAGAGGCGGAGGGGGGATAGGAAGAGAGAGGATAGGGGAGGAGGAGGGATAGGAGAGGAGGACGGAGGGAAAGGAGGAGGATAGAGGAGGATGGATAGGGGAAGGAGGAGGAGGAGGGCAGGAGATAGGGAAAGGAGGGGGAGGAGGGCGGGGATGGGATAGGAGGAAGGAGGCGAAGGGTGAGGCATCGCAGGGAGGGGAGGCGGGGATGGGATAGGAGGAAGGGGGATCGAAGGGTGAGGATCGCAGGGAGGGAGGTGGGGGACGGATGATAAAAAGGGGAAACGGTGAGGGATGGGGGAGGGAAGAGGAGAAGGGGAAGGCGAGGGATGGCGGAAGGGGAGGATGAGGGGACAGTGATAAGAAGAGGGAGGGAGGGGGAGGAAAGGAATGATAAGGGAGAGGAAATGATAAGGACGGGAAAGGGTGAGGAGGTAGTACGGGGGACAGTAGGAGAAAAGCAAAGGGGTTGCCAGGGGAAGGGAAATGGGGGATGATACGGGGTAGGGTAGGGTAGGGTGGCATGGGGGAGGGGTAGCGAGGAACCCGAAGGCGTAGGAGTGGGTATTGCGGTCCGAGACCCATAATTCGCTCCCAGCAATTCCCTGTGATTGCTAGCTCTCTTGTTGATGAGGTAAAATCAATAGTGTTTGCTTTATATGATCAGAAAACAAAAGCCTCAGATGAAGTTGAATTGACTTTGGGAAAATCCCTCCAAAAATAATTATCTGAAACGTTTCATTTTGAAATCTGATTGTAAAGCGAACCAGAAATATTCTATTAACATTTTCAAATATATTTTTTCTTATTTCTATTTATTTAGTTATCTACTTGTTTACTTTGTTATTCTTTTCTAACATATATGCAGTTCAGATTATGATGATTGGCTGAAGGCAACTTGTCCGAATAACATGGCTGAATTTTATATGATTGTCAGCATCATATAATCATCACAGCCAACTAGACAATTATTAAATAACTATCATCACCAACAAATAATTGCCAAATAATCATTACTGCCAAATATTAAATTATTATATACTTTTTATCACCATTATCAGTCCATCGAGTACAGTTTCGTCTTGATAAATAACAGAGTATAATCACAAATAATAGTTTATGTTTATAGTGAGAAATAGTGATTATCATAAAGGATCATTAATTACTGGATGGAGAGCCGTAGACATCCACCCCTGCGTCTGTCGTTTACTAAAATGTGGATGGATTGCTGAAAGTGGATGAGAATCGTTTGCGTTATAAGTGGATCCAAAAGTGGCTGAGCTTTAATGAATATGGATGAAACGAATCATAAAAGATGTGGATGAACATTGTGTTTATCGTTACATCCAGAAAAATGGACGGTTTAATGAAAGTCGATGAGACGAACCAGACTTATGGGTGGTTCAAGAGACGCATGAACTTGAAATAAGTGGACGAGACGAATTGGAAATGATGTGGATCAGATTCGTATTTTTTCTGAATCTCCCGAAAAGACTGTCAAGCTAATGCAGTTGAACGAAACGAAATAGATTTGGAAAAAGACAAGAGAGAAACGAAATAAACAAATATATAGAAAAGGCTGATAGAAGATGTATGTAATTCAAGGAACATCATACATGGAACGCCTCCGAAACTCATTACGTCATCCACCGAAAGATGAATTGAGTAAAGCGGTTCGGTAATATAAAAAGGAGAATAAAAAGAAGGAGACAGAGAGTGGGTGCAGAGTAATGGAGAAAAGCCTGGGTGAATTATGGATCAGAGGAATGGCAGACATATAGCGAGGCGGATGCGAGGAAGGGAAGGAGTGCAGCGGCGGCTCCGAAATGTATTGGTCCGCCTAGCATTCGTAAATCAGTGAAAACAAAAAGGAAAACACGGTTTTAGTACGGAGGATTGAACCGACGGGGTTGTAAAAAATAGAGAATGATATAAAGTCGATAATAAAGATGGAGCTAAAAAAGGAGAACGAATGAAAGAGAGAGAACAGAAATATGAATGGGAGAGTGAGTAACGGCCGGCTTGAAGCGCCAGGAATGCGAAAGGCGGAGGAAGGCCGTCAGACGGATGGCGCGAAGGGCGAAGGAGAAGGAGGAGACGAAACGGAACGCGCGGAATGAGGGCTGCTGAGGCGTAATCTTATCTGCAATGCAAATGTGTGGATATGCACATACGTCCATGTATAATGGCATAAACGCATATATAAACATACACACACACACACACACACACACACACACACACATACACAACACACCACACACACACACACACACACACACACACACACACACATCTATCTGTCTGTCTGTCTATTTACATGTATCTATTTCCCTGTTTATCTGCCTGTCTGATTTATCTATCTACCAATTTATCGGTCTTTCTATCTATCTCCCTATCCATGTATCTGTATTATATATACATGTTTTATACAAGAAATATTTTCCAAAGGCATTACCATTTTTAATTGCTAATATTATCGTTAATTCATATTCCTCACTGCCAACCTGCATTTTATATGTATTTTTGTATGAAATTTGCATAATGAGAATGAATTTGCTCACATTCCTCGCAGAACAGTAAGCCAGACAGCTCCCACTTGCCCCCATAATGAAAAGGGAAAAGCATCGTATTTTATGGTGCGAATTAACATAGTTTTAACAAATATTTCGTAAAGGTCTCCGTCCCCGGCCTTTGTTTAACCTGCAAATATATCGCGTCGTTTGTGTTCGGTTATTCAGGTCTTTCAAGATTAATCTAAAGAAGCCCGAGGTACTTTACACATTCCGAATTAATCTGGGATTGATCTTAATTAATTTGTCTCGTTACGTGTTGAGAGATCCGGGATTTTTTTTTTTTTTTTTTTTTTTTTTGGGGGGGGGTATTTTCCACCTGTAAACATGGGGTAACGAGCACACCAGGAATGGGTCTTCTCTAATCAACAGGTAACAGAGGGGCTAGATTATAAGGCCTGAAACTATGTCGGTTTAGTGATAATTCAGAGTCACAAGGCAAGACAACCCCGTGTCCGCCACAGTATCTGGAGGGGGGGGGGGGAGGAGGGTATGAGAGGGGGAAGGGATACGAGAGGGAGGAGGAGGTATGAAAGTGGGGGTTGGACAGGAGAGAGTACCTGGAGGGGGAAGGGAGAGGTAAGTAAGGGGGGAAAGGTATGAGAGGAAGGGGGGGGGGTGGACAGGAGGAAGTACCTGGAGGGGGAAGGAAGAAGTGAGAAAGGGTTTCGGGTATGAGAGGGGGAAGGGCAGGAGAGAGGGAAGAGGGGAAGAGCATCAGGGATGGGATGGGGGAGGTATGCCATAAGGGGGAGAGGAGGAGAGAGAGGAGGGGGAAGGGCACGGACAAAAGAGAGAGCGAGAGGGAGGGGGTACAGGGCACGAAGGGAGGGGCGCTCCCGGCACTGTCTGGGCACAAGGCCAGGCCCCGTCGTCCTGACCTTGTGGAGTTGGCGCCGGACTGGTCGATTTATCCGCCTAGGTATTCGCATAAACAACTATGACTCATTTATTCCAACCCGAAAAAATGCGATGGACTTGGCCTCGTTGGTTATGATGCGCCAGACCAGACGAGCGAGAGAATTTTATCGCCGTTATGACTGTCGCTGATCAGACTCCATGTTTATGCTCCTACACGCCCTGCCAGGTAGACTGTTTGCATTTTTATCACCTGTGTTCTTGCTGGATAGAATGCTGTTCAATCTTGCATGAAATATTTGCCAATAAACGTGGCATGCAAGTATATGTAACACTAATACCATAAAAAATAGAAAAACAACAACAACAGATGCAGCCCCCGAGAAACGACCTTTGTTGCCAGGATGTTCGGGAAAAAAATTGACTCGAAATACGAAGCAGAGCGAAGGGAACGGCGAAACCCGCGGCGCAAAGGCACGCTCATCTGCCGTGCCTTCCTCGTCGTTTATTTTAACAAGCTGCCCCCGACTCATTGATCTGGACGAACCCCGTGCTGGTGGGGAATGCTGCACTGTTGCAAGCCCACTCTCGCACCCTGTTGCAGCCCTGTCCTTCTTAATGAATCGTCAATTGTTTTCCGAAGCCATTCTAAGGCGCGCTGGAAGGAGGGAGAAGGGAACGGAGGGGGAAGGGAGAAGGAGAGGGAGGGAAGGAAATGGAAGAGGGAGGGAAAGAAATGAGAGAGGGAGAGGGAGAAGGAGAGCTAGAACGAGGGGAACAAGAAAAGACAAGAGTGGGGACATCCCACCCCGTTTTGTTCGTCTTGAAAGCCGTCCCTCTAGTTCGTCCTGTTGTGTCTGGAGCGTGTATTGCCTCGGTCGTTGAACAATAGACACGATACCGGGAACGGAGGTGGTGTGGGCGTGAGTGGATGGGCGTCAGAAGAAAGCCGTGGGCGGGATTAGCGATAGGTAGGTCCCGTGTGCGCGCCAGCGTTACTGAAAATCTTGTTTTCATGTGCTGGTATTTGTTTACATTTATTTTAGTTTAATGGCGAGGAATTTGATGTGGTATGAGAATTCTCTTTAAACAAGGACATTGGACAATAAAAATTGATTTAAGTGCTGAATGTAGAATCTTAATTTCATTAAATATTATGTAAATGTTTGTCGAAAAATACCATTCACATTTTATGTCAACAGTCAACATATCAGGCTGGTACTGAAGGTTGGAGTTTGTACTAAACGTAGATTATTTATGAGCACAAGTATGTAAAGTCTTCTGTAAGCACAACGTTCGTAATTTAAACAGATATTCCATGCAGGCATTATACATTTTATGCAGGCATTGTACGTCTTATATAGTCGCTATACATTTTACATAGCAATTATGCATTTCATACAATGATTATACATTTTCTACTTTCGTCATGCATTCTATTCATCTGTTATGCATGCCATGAATTATTATACATTTTATAACTTTCGTCTTGCATTTTATACATTCATCATGCATTCCATACAACCATTTTACACTTATACAATCATCATACATCTTATGCAGTCATACATTCACCCCCAATACCCATTAATAATCTTTCTCCCTGTTTGTTGACCTCCTGACGCCATTAGCCGCTCCCACTGATACTTCAAGCGGAGAAAAGAAAAATGGAGGGAAGATTGATAGAAGGCTGGAGAGAAGATTAATTTTTGCAGGTTTTAGAAAGTTCTTGGATTTTTTTTTTTGGAGGGGTGGGGGGTGAGCGGGGTGAAAAGGGAGGGGCGAAAGGAAGAAAAAATATGGTAAATGGATTGAGAGGAAAGGTGGATAGAGAGGAGAGTGAGAGGGAATTGAGGAAGAGGGGGAAAGAATAAGGGAGAAGCGTAAAAAAAAGGTAAAGAATGATGCAATATAATGTCGAGGTAAAGAAGAAGAAGAAGAGAAGAAGAGAAGAGAGAGAGAGAGAGAGAGAGAGAGAGAGAGAGAGAGAGAGAGAGAGAGAGAGAGAGAGAGAGAGAGAAGAGGAGAGAGAGAGAGAGAGAGAGAGAGAAGAGAGAGAAAATAATCAACAAATCTACCCCCCAAAAAAAAGAAAAGAAAAAAGGAAACCCGTCCAAAGAGAAAGAGAAAAAAAGAAGGAAAGAAAAGAAAAAGAAAAAAAAATCCAAAAAAAAAAAGAAAGAAAGAAAGAAAGATAAGACGCAAGAAAAGAACTAAGAACCGAAAGGAAAAAAGGAGCAGCCGTCTAATGGCACCGAATTCAGCGCCAGTCAATCGGGAACTTTTCTTCGGTCTGAGATAATGCAGCTCGCCTTGTGTTGCTTCGGCGAGAGGTGTGCGGTCGGGTTGTCGGGGGGGAGGCTGTCGGCCGCGACGTGTCAAGATTGCGGGCAAGTTGGGGCGAGGAGAGGGAGGGAGGGCGGGACTGGGTGGGGGGGGGGAGAGGAGGAAGGGTAGGAAGGAGGAGGGAAGGGGTGGAGGGGGAGGGAGGGGGATGGGGGGGTAGGAAGGAGAGGGCGGGACTGGGGGGTGGGGAAGAGGAAGGTAGGAAGGAGGGAGGAAGGGGTGGAGGGTAGGAAGGAGGGAAGGAAAATGTGGATGGGGGGTAGGAAGGAGGGAGGGAAAGGAGTGGATGGGGACGGTAGGAAGGAGGGAAGGGTGGGGATAGATGAGGTGGATAGGA
Organism: Penaeus vannamei; assembly: GCF_003789085.1. Taxonomy (NCBI): domain Eukaryota; kingdom Metazoa; phylum Arthropoda; class Malacostraca; order Decapoda; family Penaeidae; genus Penaeus; species Penaeus vannamei. The sequence goes on from NW_020870053.1 coordinate 247,130, forward strand.
AGGAGGTAGGTGGGGGGATAGGAAAAGGCGGGGTAGGGTGGATGGGGGAAGGAAAGGAAGGAGGGAGGTAAGGGTGGATGGGGAGGGAGAGGAAGGGAGAAGGGTGGGGTTGGATGGAGGGGATAGAAAGGGGGGGTAAGGATGGATGGGGAGAGGGAGGAAGGAAGGAGGGTGGGGTTGGTTGGGAGGGTAAGGGATGGTGGAAGGTTGGGGAGGGAAGAGGATAGAAAGAAGGGGGAGAGGTGGGGAGAGGAAGAGTGAGGGTGGAGAAAGGAGAAGGGGGAAGGGGGGAGTCGATAAGAAAGCCTTGAGATGGTAAGAGAGAAAGAGGAGAGGAAGAGGAAGGGAGAGGAGAGGGAAGAGAAGGTGGGAACAAAAGAAAGGGAAGGAGGAACGGATAAAGGCGGAAAAGAGAAAGAGGAAGAAGAGGAGGGTAAGAAGGAGGACGAGAAAGGAAAATCAACACAGGGAGCTGGATGGAGAGAAGGAGAGGGATAGAAGGAAGAGAATGGGAGATAGAGGCAGAGGGGGGAAAGGGAAATAGAAACGAAGAGAAACAAATAGACAGACAGATAGATAAATAGATAAAGATGAGAAAAAACACACAGCATAAATGAAACATATGCAGAGAGGAAAAAACACAGAGAAATATAGAAGCAAAGCCGTGTAGAGCTGGAGAGAACACACATGGGGAGAACCACGCAGAACAAACAAACAAAGACACAAACGGAGTAGCAGCCCAGACGCAACTACAAATTAGGAAGCTCCGTCTACGGCGCCGCCAACCCGATCTCATTTCAGATCTCCTTCCGAAGCCGCATTAGAGAGTGACAAGCGGGCAAACGTTTTAAAAGTTAACCAGCAAACGTTCGCGGGTTTCAACAACAAACGTTCGCGGATTTCAACAACAACCGCGGATTTCAACAACAAACTCGCGGATTTCAACAACAAACGTTCGCGGATTTCAACAACAAACGTTCGCGGATTTCAACAACAAACGTTCGCGGATTTCAACAACAAACGTTCGCGGATTTCAACAACAAACGTTCGCGGATTTCAATTACAAACGTTTGCCAATTAGTAACAAACCCTCATAAATTTGACCAACAAAGAACAAACGCTCACAAATAAACAGTTACGAGCATCTCTCCACAGATAAACGTTCAGCAAACAAACATTGATGATAAAACGTGATCAGTTCGATTCTGATCCCCTTAAAGAACGGGAAATGATAACGAATAAAGCGATGATGACTTTACGGCACCAGGAAAGTCCCCGTGCGAGTGAATCTCCGTTAGATCTCGTTAAGTCCCGGGAATCTAATCAAAGGCGAATTAATTCATTAGTCCCGCCGGCACATCAGGAGCGCCCCCTCGGTTGCATAAATCATCTGTCTTACCTTCCTGCAGATCGGCAACTTCAAGGAAGGCTATTAGACGCAGAGTCAAAAACGTACGGAGAAACACGTGTATACCTCCTCGCGCACGCACGCTCATACATACACAGACACACTCAACACACACACTCGCACTCGCACTCGCACTCGCACACACTCACACACACACACACACACACACACACACACACACACACACACACACACACACACACACACACACACACACACACACACACACACACACACACACACACACACACACACACACACACTCTCCTCTCTCTCTCTCTCTCTCTCTCTCTCTCTCTCTCTCTCTCTCTCTCTCTCTCTCTCTCTCTCTCTCTCTCTCTCTCTCTCTCTCTCTCTCTCTCTCTCTCTCTCTCTCTCTCTCTCTCTCTCTCTCTCTCTCTCTCTCTCTCTCTCTCTCTCTCTCTCTTCTCTTCTTCTTCTTCTTCTTCTTCTTTTCTCTTTCCTCATTCCCTCCTCCCTCCTCCCTCCGCCCTTTATTTTCTCTTTCGTTATTGCATACCGAAGGTGAGGGGCGAGTATCCGTGACGTCATTCATCAACGTTTTATGCATGAGCTCATCCTTTCAGTCACGTGATATCCCAATAACGTTTCTCTTTGGACGCTTGTTGGACTCGGTTTGGCTGGTATCACTATTTTCTCTCTCTCTTTCTCTTTCCCTTTTTGTTTTTTTATTATCCTTATCGCCTTGTTCTTGTATGTGATTATGAACTTTGATATATATTTTTTATATATCCGTACCATGATTTTTTCCCTTTACCATTTTTTTTTTCTTTTTTTTCTTTTTACGATTATTTTTTCCTGCCATTCCTCTGTATTTTTGTTTTCGTATTTCTACCGTCCTCCCCCTCCTCTCCCTCCTTTCCCCCCTTTCCCCTCCTTCCCCTTACCTGCATTCCTGGCAACCGCGTCAACCTCTTTAACCGCAATTCAATTATAAATTTCGGGGAAAAGTCCTTTCTCCGTTGCCGAGTCTGTCGAAAAGTTAAGTCACTGGAGGGAGAAAAATAAAGATGATAATGAATGAGAGAAAGAGAGAGAGAGAGAGAGAGAGAGAGAGAGAGAGAAGGGGGAGAGGAAGAGGGAAAGGGATAGGGAGGGTGAGAGAGTGGGAGAGAGAGAGGGGGATAGGAAAGGGAGAGGAATGGGAAGAGGGGATGGAGAGGGGAGGGAAGGAGGAGAAAGGGGGTGAAGGAAGAGAGAGAAGGAAAGGAAAGAAAAAGGGAGAGAAGGGAGAGGGAGGAAGGAAGGGAGAGGGAGGAAAGGGAGAGGAGAGAGGAAGAGAAGAGGGAGAGAGGGAGAGGAGAGAGAAGTAGAAGAAAAAGAGAAGAAAAATTAAGTATCAAATGAAGACCATTAAGATATCAATAATTACTACACAGTGAAGACGTGATAAATGTCTTTAAGAACGAGAATAGGATCCTCAAGAAGGGTGTCATCACTTAAGGGTTTACAGGGGGAAGAACGAGCTAAACTCTCTCCTTCGGGCGAGTTTTAAGATGGAGGTAAATGCCGATAAGAATTCAATCAGCAAAGTGCTGGCCTTTTGTTGGTGTTTTTAATTCTTTGTTGTTCTTTTTTATATTCTTGTTTGATTTTCTTTCTTTCGTTGCTGCTTTTTTTTTTTTCTTTTTTTTTGTTTTACTTTCGATTGAGGTAAAAACTTATTTTTTCCTCTCTCTTTGTAATACTTCGTTTCTTTGTATTCATATCTGATTTCTCACACGTTTTTTGTTTCTATTTTTTCACGGCTTTCGTGTATTTCTCCTCTCTTGTTCTCACTCCTTCCCATCTCCACTTTCTCCTCCTCTTGCCCTCTTCTCCTCCATCTTCCCTCCTCGTATTAACGCCACTTCTTTTTCCTTTACTCTTTTACTCCTCATTATGTTGCCTCATGTTGCCTCATCACCACGTTATAGTCCTCATTATTACCACCGACGACTATAATACCAAAGGGATATTAGGTACGTCGAAGGCGCCGGTGCGACGGTTATGAGGGAGAGAAAGTGAGGTAGAGAGAATGAGGCAAGAAGTGGGAAGAAAAGGGAAGAAAGAGGAAGAGGGATAGGAAGGAGACGAGGAGAGAGGAGGTTATGGAAGGGAGAGAGAGGGAGAAGGAGGGGAGGGGAGGGAAGGAAGGAGGGAGAGAGGGGGGAGGGGGAGGGGGAAGGAGAGAGAGAGGGAGGGAGAGAAGGAGGGAGGGGATGCAGAAAGTGGAGGGAGGGTGAGGTATGGAGAAAGAGAGGAAGGAAGGAGATAAGGAAGAGGAAGGAGAGAAAGAGGAAGATATTGGAAAAAGAAGAGAGGGCAAGTAGGAGTGAGACAAAATGAGAGAAACCGACAGAGTTAGAGCGAAAGACGGAACGAGACCACAGACACAGCAGACCCCTTTCCTCATCTCCTCAAACCACCAGACCATTAGACCACCAGAGACACCCTAGACCTTCAGACCACCAGACCACCAGATAGACCCCAGACCAAACTCCCCAACCTCAGACCCCGACCAAACCTCCAGACCTCCAGACCAATAGGCCATCAGACCATCAAACCTAGATCAGACCACCAAGACCTCCGCTTCAGACCTCCAGACCAAACCAACAGACTGCATGAGCCAGGCTACGCGAAGACCCTTTATAGCATCACAGAACCTCCAGACCTACCAAGACCAGACCAGACCTCCAGATGACAGACCACCGCATGAGCCAGGCTACGCGAAGACCCTTTATGCTTCCCGCAGCACAGCCAAATAACGCAAACTGCTACCTTGGGCTGCAACTCGCTTATCCGAAGACGGCGAAAAAGATCACAGGTTTTGAGATGCGGCGAAAAAAACTGTTGTCGTTGGGTGGTTAAGATCTGTCCATTAATCTAACTTCAATGTGTGGAAAAGCGGTTTTTAATGTATGTTTATCATTTCTTTAAATTTATTATTATTATTATTATTTTATTTTAACGATTGGGTTTCTGGAATTTGGATTTTTATTTATTTATTTATTTATTTATTTATTTTTTGATACACTGACGATTGGGTTTCGGGGTGGTTATCCTTCTTTTTTATTCATTATTATTATTTTCTTTATATTAACGATTGGGTTTCTGGAATTTGGATTTTTATGTATTTATTTATTTATTTATTCATTTTTTTTGGATACACTGACGATTGGGTTTCCGGGGATGTTCGGCGAAGCTTCTCGAAGGTTCGGCGAGAGCGAAAGAGAGAGTAGCAAAGTCGGCTTTCTCGTGCGCTTCGAATAGATTGTTCCCTTCTATCAAATGCCGCCCTGGTCATAGTGTTTCCTTAAGGGTTTGCGAAAAGGAAGGGAGAAGAAGAGAAAGGAGAAGAGAGGAGGATGGAAGGGAGGTGGGGATGGGGAGAGGGATGGAGAGGGAGAAGGAGGGGGGATAGGAAGAAAGAAGAGGAGAGAAGAGGGGTGAGGAGGGAGATGATGATGATGATGATGATGATTGATGATGATGAGAGGAGGAGGAGGAGAGAAAAAAGAAGAAAAAGAAGAGAACAATAGAAGCAGAAGCAGAAGAAGCAGAGGCATAAAAAGAAAAATGAAGAAGAAGAGATAGGAAAAGAGAAGAGGAAAGAGAAAGAAGAAGATAGGAATAAAGAGAAGAAGAAAAGAGAGGGGGAAATGGATTTTCACCCCCATAAAATGTGCGTGTGGGTGGCGCAGCGGCTGATGCTCGGGACACGGCCAGGCACGGCAGAGTTTCCCGTCTCGTCGCTATCTCTCGGCAGATAGAAGCACGACGGGCCTGCGGGAACCAGATGTGGGGATAAGGAGGGAAAGAGAAGCGTTGTGACTTGTATTTTGAGTCTCGTTTGACCTTGCTCGTCCTCTGCGAACGTCGGGCAAAATGTGAAGGGGTGTGAGCGAGCCAGCGTGGGCGTTCGCGCATGGACAGTGTGTGTATACGCGTGCATGCGAACGATTGGATTTGTCATGTCCATGTAAACAATACTAGGAATATGTACTATACGAACTATAGGAACGTGTATGCTCTTTCTTGTACGAGTTGTCTGATGCTCACTAATTCAGATATAGAACTGAAATTGTTGCTCAATGAAATTGTTGCTCACACGCATTCAATCCACTCAAACACATCCGGACAGGCTGAGGGATACAGCAGAATTTGCATGCAGATCCGGATACGGCGAACCCATGCTCACCCCCCTCGCCACGCCGTCTAGATAAAGGAAACGGAGAGAGTGTGTTTGTGTGTGTATGTATGGTGTATGTATATATGTATCTATCTATATATATACTGTATGTTTACATAAATACATTCATTCGCATGCATACACACAAAGACACATACACATAGATACATGTACACATCCATCCATACATACATATATATGCACATACATATATATTTACATACATACATATGCACATACATATGTATGTATGTATGTATGTATGTACATAATACATAATGCACACATACATAATACAGAATACATAACATATAATACATACATTCATATATACTATACATGCATACAAGCTCATGCATAAATGTATACACGTGTGTATGTGTCCATCACTGTGTGTTTATTTACGTGTATATCAATATCCGTCGACACGAATATGCACAGCCCTTAATTAAACAAGACGCAATATTAATCCTCCACAAGTATTAAGTGGGGAACTAATGAAGGAATTCGTTTTATTCAAAGTAACCCTGATTCTGGTTATAAGATTTACATAATGTGGCGAATTATCATAAACAGCCAGGCTTCATAAAGGTGGGAAGAGGAAGAGGGAGAAGGAGAGGTAGGTAGGGAAAATCAGTAAAGATGGATAAAGGAAGATAATAAAGATAATAAAGGAAGGAAAGGAGGGAAACCACAGAAGTAAATAAATAGGAAGAGGGAGAAAAAGAGGGGTAGGGAAAGTCAGTGAAGATGGGAAATAAATGATGGGAAAATGGAGGAAGCTGATAAATAAAGAGAAAGAGTGAGAAGAAGAAGGGTAGGGAAGTCAGTAAAGATGGATGGGAAATAAAGGAAGGAAAAGGGAGGAAGCTGCAGAACTAAATAAAGAGGAAGTGCGAGAAGAAGAGGGATAAGGGAAAGTCAGCAAAGATGGATGAAAAATAAAGGAAGGAAAAGGGAGGAAGCTACAGAATTAAATAAAGAGGAAGAGAGAGAAGAAGAGGGATAAAGGAAAATCAGGGAAAAGCAGTAGGTAAGGAAATCAGCGAAGATGGATGGGAAATAAAGGAAGAAAAAGGGAGGAAGCTACAGGACTAAACACATACTCAGGAAGGCAATACACGCACACGAGCCTATATAGATATGTGTCAAGTCAAGACAAAAGAGCAAAACAAAACAACAAAAGCGAATAAAGACAAGCCAAACAAGACACCGCCCCCTACATCCCCCTCTAACAAAAGGCCCCAAACTCCCTCCCCCCAACCCACAGGGGGAAGGAGGGGGGAGGGGGGGGGGCGCCACGCACGAGAGGGCAGCGGTGGCACAAGCCTAACGTGCAGGCTCTCTTCTCTCTCTCTCGTCTCTCTCTCTCTCTCTCTCTCTCTCTCTCTCTCTCTCTCTTCTTCTCTCTCTCTCTCTCTCTCTCTCTTCTCTTCTCTCTCTCTCTCTCTCTCTTCTCCTCTCTCGTCTCTCTCTCTTCTCTCTCTCTCTCTCTCTCTCTCTCTTCTCTCTCTCTCTCTCCCTCCCCGACTTCCACTCCCTCACCCTCCACCCCTCTTCCCTCTCTCTCTCTCTCTCTCCATCTCTCTCATCCCTCCCCACCCCCCCCCCCTCTCTCCTCTCTCTCTTCTCTCTCTCTCCTCTCTCTCTCCTCTCTCTCTCTCTCTCTCTCTCTCTCCCTCCCTCCCTCTCCCCTCCCTCACCCTCCACCCTCCTTTCCCTCCTCATTCTCTCTCTCCATCCCTCTCTTCCTCTTCTCCTTCTCTTCTCCCCTCCTTCCCCTCCCCTTCCCTCTTCCTCCTTCCCTCTCCTCCCTCCTCCCTCCCCTCCCCCTCCTCTCCCTTCCTCCCTCTTCCCTCTCTCCTCTCTCTCTCTCCTCTCTCTCTCTCTTCTCTCTCTCTCTCTCTCTCTCTTCCTCACCTCCCTCCCTCCCATCCCTCCCTCTCCCCCTCTCCCCTCTCCCTCCCTCCTCCCTCTCCTCCTTTTCTCCTCTCCCTCCTCCCTCCCCTCCCTCCCTCTCCCTGCCTCTCTCTCTCTCTCTCTCTCTCTCTCTCTCTCTCTCTCTCTCTCTCTGTCTCTCTCTCTCTCTCTCTCTCTCTCTCTCTCTCTCTCTCTCTCTCTCTCCCCTCGCCCGCCTCATCGCCCATGTATGAGATGAGGACGAGTTTTGCTTCAGGAAGTACTTGGACCTGTGGGCGGGGTTGTGGATGCTCGACATAGCTCTGCTCTTCTCTCCCGCTGGTGGAAGCTGCGGGCGTGTGGCTGGCTCTTACCTAGGGAGGCTGTTGCTCGTTTTATTGCTGTTGTTTACCGTTATGGGTTTTACTATTAGTAATACTATTGCTATTGTATCTGTGATTTCATCATCATTATCATTACCTTATCATGGGCATTATCATTATCTCATTATCATTATCATTATCATTGTCATTATCATTATCATTATCATCATCACCATCTTCATCATCATCATCATCATCATCATCATCATATATCATCATCATAACGTCATCATCACCATTATCATTATTTCATTTCTATTATTATTGTTTACTATTATCATTGCCATATCATAACTTTTTTTTATCACCATCATTATCGTCATTACCATCGTCATCACCAAACTACCAATTGTATTTGTACTGGCATGACTTAATTATTCACTATCAATTCCATATTTCATTCTGACAATGTAAGACATGAAATATAGATGAAACTGCGATGACTACGATGGATGTGCAGGTATGATGACAACATATGCATGAGTCAGGTCGATGAATAGCGCCAAACAGCTGCAAAATATTCCCCAGGCAACCACCGCGACACACACACGCACACACCACACACACACAACACACACAACACACACACACAACACACAACACACACACACACACACACACACACACACACACACACACACACACCACACACATTAGGACATTTTATTCATATAATATATCGTAAAAGAGATCGGAATATCAAATATTAAAAGAGAGAGAGAGAGAGAGAGAGAGAGAGAAGAGAGAGAGAGAGAGAGAGAGAGAGAGAGAGAGAGAGAGAGAGAGAGAGAGAGAGAGAGAGAGAGAGAGTAGAGTGTGAATGAGTGTAGAGAATGAGAATGGGGTAAGGTGAGTGTGAGAGACAAAAAAGAGAGAAGGGAAAAAAGAGAGGGGGGGGGGCAGAGTGAAAGTGGGAAATAGATTCGTCAAAGAGAAAGCAAGAGAAACTGAGATAAAAAGAGAGAAAATGAAGACAGCAAAAGAAAAAAGAAAGAAAGAACATGAAGACAGCAAAAGAAAAAAAGAGGAAAAAAAGACAAAGAAAGAAAGAAAGAGAAAAAACGACTTAGCAGAAGGGACACTTAGAAAACTCTATATTTTTTAGCGTGCGGATGAAAGGCACAGGGAACACGCAGGCAGGCAGGCTCATTATGCATCCAATGGCTATCCAGTATTCAGCAATTGCAAGGACTGCCAGACAGACACACTCATGATTAACCAGACAGGAGTCCAATCCTCATGTTCCAATCTACACGCACACGGAAATCATGCAAAACGGGTATAAAACAGATAAAAGGGGGAAAAGGGTGAATAGATAAAGCAAAAACGAGTGAATTAACGAGGAAAGAGAGAAAAAAAAATGGATAAGATTAATGAATAGGAAAAGGACGTTTCCTGAAAAATACGGTAGAAAAAGTAGACTTTGAAGTAGACAGGGAAAGGGAAAATGGATAAATGAAGTAAAAATTTTACTGAATAAAGTAAAAGAAAGACAAAATAAATAGTAAAAGAGAAAAATATTAAACAGGGAAGTGATATTTCCCGACAAGCACGGTAGCAAAAGCAGGAAAATTTAATCACGAATATTTAAAGGCTCGACCTCGTTTTAATGGCGCGACCCCGCCAGTGTCCCAGCGTGAGTGTTGCGCGGGAAAAAAAAGAGAGAGAGAGTGAGAACAGCTTTTAATCCTGGACACACCGCCGCCCGATCGATGCATATTCAAATGAAGGAATAATAATCCTATGTACCAACATCTGGCGGCTGCGATCCTTGGGTTGTTGGTTGAGTTGGGGCGGGTGTTTTTTTTTTGGGGGGGGATGGGGGTGTTAGGGGGGATCCTGCGGGACTCGCACTCAGACCGCGCGCCGTTCGTGTAGTCTGTGAGGCTTACGAGAACGACGTCATGTGGAATCGCGGTCTGCAAGGGAGGAATTTTGCTTTTTCTTCTCGCATTCTTTGTTATGATCATTGCTGATATCATCATTCATCGTCATTGTCATCGTCATCGTCATCGTCATCGTCGTCGTCGTCGTCATCTCATCCTCATCTCATCATCATCATCATTCATTCATCATCATCATCATCATCATCATCATCATCATCATCATCATCATCATCATCATCATCATCATCATCATCATCATCATCATCATCATCATCATCAATCATCATCACCATCATCATCATCATCATTAAAAAACGCCATCAAACCCTTTCCAAACATGAATGTAAAATGCAAGCGAAAAATGTAAAGAAAAGGATACATGATAATAAAATAATAATAAATGAAATGAGTTAAAAATTCAATTAAGACCGTAGTGTCCATAGAGTTACCTCGCTGCTCCCCCACATAGCCAACCCATATGCCGTTCTGGCCAAGGCACGTGGCCAACTCCGCAGATATGGTGACGTCACACTCACACAGCTGGGCTTCCTCATAAGTTACATCATTTTTTAATCATTTTTTTTTATTTTCTTTTTTTCCCCTATTATTTACGATTCGGGAAATTCCGTTCCCGTTTGTGCTTTCCCGCTGTTGTTGATTGTGACTCCAAGGTTAGTGTAGATGAACCAAGAGGAACGTAAAAAAGTTGCCATCTTGACCGATCTCTCTACGACCGACATGTTTGACACTTGTCATAGCTTAATCCAGACAGACGTAGCGTTTTCATTTTTTTCTTTGGATGATGTGTTGGTTACTCATTTGAACGGGATTGGTCCATGTTGCATTGCTGCAGTATTTATCGTTCCAGCAATCTTGCCTCTGCATGATCTTTGCGTGACTGCGTCTGCAATGCCTGTGTTGCAACTTCCTCTGTGGAACATCTGCTGTGGTCTAGGAAGTGTGGGTTTGGGGAAGGGGAGGGGTAGGGGGGGGGTCACCTGCCTTGAATCCCCCCCCCACCTGATCTTATCTTGATAAACTAGTCACCTTCACACCTGGTCGTTTCCCCTTCGTGAATGATAATAAAGGTGATCCGGTTTATTTTCACTGGTGCGGTCTAGTTTACCGGAAACGTCGTGTGACCCTGCTCCGATCCGCTGAAAAAAGAATTGGATTCCATATTATTGGTCTTTCGCTTTCTTCTTTCTTCTTGTTCCTTCTCTTTTTATGATTCGCCACTATTTCTAATCTCTCCTTTCCATGCTACATTGGATTTCACCTCTTTTTTCCTCTTCGCCTCCTCTTCTCTTTCTTTCTTCTCTTTCTCCTAATTTCTCTTCATGTCCCTAGCTCCTTTACTCCACCACTCCTTCCTGTCTCTCCTTCACATTTAGCAAACAATGGATTTAATTTTCTCATTATTTCTTCACACAAGATTTTGTTCTCCTTCTTTATTCACACTGTATTCTTATTTTCTTTTCTCTATTCCTTCTTCTCATCCTACTTAGGAGGCAAGGATATTCTCCATCCACCTCTTCCTTTCATCCTACCTTCCTTCCTTCCTTCTTCCCTTTCCTTCTCCTTCCTTCCTCTTCTTTTCTTCCTTCCTCCTCCATTCCTTCCCTTCTACCTTACCTCCTTCCTTCTCTTCCTTCCCTCCTTCCTTCCTTCCTCCCTTCCTTCCATCTTCCATCCCAAAGGACCCCTTTCCCTCGTGTAATCCTTCATCCTCTGTGCTTCCCGTTGCCGCCTCCTCGCCTACGTGTTCTTTGTCTTCCTTTGTGTCAGTTGAGGAGAGGGTTGAGTTTTGAAGTTAGTGTTGCTAGGAAGGGCTCGGCGGAGGGGAGGTGGGAGGGGAGGGGAGAGGGGTAAAGGGAGGTAGAGGGGAGGGTGGTGGAGAGGGGAGGGAAGGGGGGGTGGGAGGTGGGAGGGGAGAGGGGGAGGTGGGTGGGAGGGGAGGAGGGGAGGGGGAGGGGAGAGAGGGGAGGGGGAGGGAGAGGGAGGGGTGGAGGAGAGAGAGGGGGAGGAGGGGAGAGGGGGGAAAGGGAGGTGGAGAGGGAGTAGGGGAGGTGGATGAGAGGGGAGGGGGAGGGAGGGGAAGGCGCAGGGGAGAGGAAAAATTAGAGGGGATATATGGAAGTGGAAGGGGAGAGGAAAGACTGGAGGGAAGAGAGGAAGGTTAGAGGGGCGAAGGAAAGGTGTGGATGAATATCTAAGCGTTCTGAGTAACGAAAGAAGGAAAAAGAAGATAGAAGAAACGAGAGTTAATATATCTTACTTTACTGTAATCTTCATTGTTAACCTATCACGCCATATATCTGCCTAAGGTGCGTTTTTTCTTCTGTTTTGAATGGAGAATATAACCGGCTAAATAAAAACAGAGTAAGAGAAGAAAGGAAATATACGTTTTTAAAAAATTCTGTCGTGTGCACAGTTAGCGTATCTCACCATCTGCGATTTTATATGATGCGTATTTTGATGGTGAAATTATATAACAAGGGAATATATCCAAGCATTCGGAGTCCAAGTATACCGGTATAAAAGCCAAATAAATTTCGAAAGATTTTGCAGTTTATGCCTGACCAGCATCTTATGGGTTGGATATCAGCTTGGAAAATCTCGAGACAACATTTATATTCATGCCTTGAAATGCAAGATAAACTCTTTTTTCTCTCTGCGTATCTGCCTATATGCCTGTCTGTCTTTCTGGCTCTGCTTCTCTCTCTCTCTGTCTCTGTTCTCTCCTCTCTCTCTCTCTCTCTCTCTCTCTCTCTCTCTCTCTCTCTCTCTCTCATCTCTCTCTCTCTCTCTCTCTCTCTCTCTCTCTCTCTCTCTCTCTCTCTCTCTCTCTCTCTCTCTTCTCTCTCTCTCTCCTCTCTCTCTTCTCTTCCTCACCCCTCTCTCGTTTTACCTCTCTTTTCGAACTCTTCCCCCCTTTATGTATCTCATACGGCTTATCCCGCCCCCTACCGATTCCGATGCATCATAATGAACAAAGAAAAACAAATAAAAACAATAGTCAGCTGATCGGAAACCATTAACGCGGTTCATTGTTTCTGACACAACATCCCCGCGAAGAGTGACGTCACTCGATGCGAATACCGTCGCTGGAATTCGTGGTCAGCATTAGTCTTCATATCAATGTCAATTAATGTCTATCTAATATTTATGCAAAAAAAGAAAGAAATTCAAAAATAGAATATCCTTTGGGCTTCTTTTATGTGTTTGGATTCGAGAGGATGAATGTAAAAAAAGAAAACAATTCTGTTCAATTATTTTTTTTTCTCTTGCGTGGAAGAAACCAATATTATTAGAAATATTCTTTAAAAAAAGAGAAAAAAAATTCTGTTCCAAGGCAGACATTGTCATCAAGGGAATGCCACGTCGTTCTCTATAAATTCAAATTGAGATCAGACCTTGTTAAGCCTGGGTATTGATGCCACGAGGGAACATAAAAAAAAATAGGCTGGGAAACAGGCCTAAAAGACATGATGGATGAGGTGAAAACCATTTTCACTCTGGGCGGTAATTTAATATGCTAAGCCAAAGAGCAATTTTAATCCACCGAGTTTTAAAATATTGTATCATGTTTTACATTACCTAAAATGACATGTAAAACTACACGTAATTACATGACCGTTCATAATGCATTACCCAGTGATGGCGAGTCGCGTGGCAATATATATAAACCCCCTTTTAAAGCTGTCAGAGTATATAAAACCCGGCCAGACGAGACAGAACGCCAACCTGTCTGTCAACCTTCATTTTTTTTTTCAATCTGACATCCAAGAAACCGGAGCGTATCTCAAGCATCCCAACCCGATCTCCGAGGCCCAGAAAAGCATTCCTGAAGCTGACGATGGTATTTGATCCGCGCCCCTGGATCACGTGGGCGCACTGTGAAAGGGAAACGTTGATGGGGAATGATGAATTATAGGACGGGGGATTAGGCGCGGGGTGCGGGTCGAGCAATGGCGGCGGGCGCAAGCTTCGGGGGTTTCGGATTGGGGTTCAACGGGTTTCGGTTCACTTCAAGTTTCGGCTTCGGGTTCACTCAAGTTTCGGAGTTTGTGTTCGTTTGGTTTCTTTCTTTTTTGGTTGTTTCGGGGTTATGTTTTAGTGTTTTGAAATAGATGGATAGATGGATAGATAGATAGATAAATAGATAGATGGATAGATAGATGGAAAGTGAGTAAGTGAATGAGTGACTGACTGACTGAATGACTGAGCGACTCAGTGACTCATTGACTGAGAGAGAGAGAGAGAGAGAGAGAGAGAGAGAGAGAGAGAGAGAGAGAGAGAGAGAGAGAGAGAGAGAGAGAGAGAGAGAGAGAGAGAGAGAGAGAGAGAGAGCGAAAGAAAGAGAGAGAGAAGCAAATCAATCCAGACAGACAGAAAGGAGATGGGGATGGAAAGCACAACAATAATCTACATCAATTTCCCTCGAAGATTTCCTTTCCTCTCCCTCTGTCTCTCACTCTTTCTCTCTCTCTCCCTCTTTTCCCTTCTGCCCCTGTCTTGTTAACATTCATTTATACGCCAGTTACTCTCCCCTTTCTCATAGTCATAAATTACAGCTTCTATATGTATATTTTTCGTTCCCTAATCCCCTTCTCATGCTGTCCTTGTCTTCTTCTTTCTCTTTTTCTAACAGTCTCTCTCTCTCTCTCTCTCTCTCTCATCTCTCTCTCTCTCTCTCTCTCTCTCTCTCTCTCTCTCTCTCTCTCTCTCTCTCTCCTCTCCTCCCTCCCTCCCTCTCCCTCTCTCTCTCTCTCTCTCTCTCTCTCTCTCTCTCCCTCTCTCTCTCTCTCTTCTCTCTCTCTCTCTCGCTGTCTCATATTTCCCCTTACCTCTCACTCCACCAAATGAAGCTAGTCAGCCAAATGCTCCTTTTACTTCTCTATTTCCCCTCTTCTGCCTTTTATTTCTCCTTCCTCCCATCTCCCCTTTTCATTTGTGTCCTCTCTTCTACCTTCTGCTTCTTCTTCCTCCATTCCATCCATCTACCTTTCCCCCTTTTTATCTGTTCCTTCTCTTCTACCTTCTACTTCCTCATTCCTTCCGTTCATCTAACTTTCCACTCTTTCATCCGGTTCCCCTTTTCTGCTTTCCATATCTTCCTCCCTTCCACCCCTTCTTTTTCTGATCCTCCTCTTCTACTTTCTACCTTCTCTTTCCTCCCTACTGCCCATCTACCTCTCCTTTTCATCTGGTTCCCCTCTTCCGCTTTCTACTCCTTCCTTCCTTCCTCCCATCTACTTCTCTCCTTCTTTTTCTGACCCTCCTCTTCTACTTTCTTCTTCTTCCTCCCTTCCGCCCATTTACCTCTCCCCTTTTTATCCGGCTCCCCTCTTCTGCTTTCTACTCTTTCCTCTCTTCCTCCCATCTACTTCTCCTCTTCTTTTTTCTGATCCTCCTCTTCTACCTTCTACTTCTCCTTCCTCTCTTCTGCCCATCTACCTCTCCCCCTTTTTATCTGTTCCCTCTCTTCTACCTTCGTCCGTTCCTCCCTCCCCGTCCCTTCTTTTTCTGACCCTCCTCTTCTACCTTCTACTTCCTCTTCCTCTCTTCTGCCCATCTACCTCTCCCCCTTTTTATCCGGCTCCCCTCTTCTGCTTTCTACTCCTTCCTCTCTTCCTCCCATCTACTTCTCCCCTTCCTTTTCTGATCCTCCTCTTCTACCTTCTACTTCTCCTTCCTCTCTTCTGCCCATCTACCTCTCCCCCTTTTTATCCGGTTCCCTTCTGCTTTCTACTCTCTCCTCTCTTCCTCCATCACTTCTCCTCCTCTTTTCTGACCCTCTCTTCTACTTCTACTCTCCTTTCCTCTCTTCTGCCCATCTACCTCTCCCCCTTTTTTATCCGGCTCCCCTCTTCCCTCATCGTCTCGCGCTGATAGTCGTGTTCATGCATTTATACGCAGTCCTTGACCTTTTCAGCTTGCCTGTCCTGACCCTGTGGCTCCGCCCTTATTTCCCTCTGCTTCTCCCTTCTTTTCTTTTCTACTCCTCTCCCCTTTTTTTCTTTGTTTCTCGACTTCTCTTCCTCTTACTTGTACCTTAATTGTCCTTACCCCCTCTTCTGTCTTTTCTTGTTTTATTTTCTTTTTAAATCACATTTTTCTTCTTATATTTCCTTCTCTTCTTCTACGCCTTTTTTCTTCTTCTTCGTCTTCTTATTCATCAAAATTATCGTCCGTGTCTTCTATTTCCCTTATCATCTTTCTCCTCCATCCCCATTTTCTGTCCAACGTCTCATCTGCCTCACCTTGCCCGGAATAATGCGACTGCTCTTCCCAGGCCAGTCCTGTGTCGGGCACCTGGTCTATTGTTCCGTTTTATTTAATTTATTTATTTCGTCTCTTTAATTTTCGTCTCTTTTAATGTGTTTGTTTCGTTTCTCTTTTATGTGTTGTTTCGTTTCTCTTTTATGTGTTGTTTTCGTTCTTTCTTTTTCTCTTCCTTTTGTCTGTTTGTGTGTTGTGTGTGTGTGTATGTGTGTGTGTGTGTGTGTGTGTGTGTGTGTGTGTGTGTGTGGTGTGTGTGTGTTTGTGTGTGTGGTGTGTGTGTGTGCTTGTCTATCTATTTATCTGTCTATTTGTCTGTCTACATGTGTCTGCCTGTCTGTTCGTCTGTCTCTCTCCGTCTTTAATGTTTTAGGTATGTTTGTTTACCTCTGACTCTTTCAGTGTCTGTCTCTCTTTCTCCACTCTTTTTTCTCTTATTCATCTATCTCCATCACGCTTTAATTATTACGTTACTCCCCCCCCCCATTGCTCCCTTCCGTGTCCAGCTGATTCGCCTTCTCTGCTATCACGAAAATAACATTGGGTATATTTTCTTAGCGTGTCTTCCGTCTTGCTTTTCTCTCCCCCTTCCCCTCTTTTCCTTCTTCCCCTCTCCCACTCTTCTCCTCTTCCCCTCTTTCAGGTCGTTCTCCTTTCGCTCCCCTCCCTTCCCAAGACACCCATTGCCCCACTTAAAAAAAAACAAACCTACTTTATTGCTTCCCCTTTCTCCTCGTCCTATTGTTGTCCCCTTCACCTCTCTTCTAGGACAATCTTCTCCTCACTGCTCTGCTCCCCTCTTTCCCTCACGTACTCGTAACCGGCCTATGAATAAAAAAAATAACCGAATTCCCACTACTTTACCGATCGGATTGGTTTCACTAGTTCGGGTCGGCGGAGACGTAACCTCCATTGCCTGCAGACAAAGGCTTTCGAGAACGATCCTGGAATGCGTCTCGGACTTGTTTCTTGGAGCTAGAGTTTTTGGTCTTATTCTATCGGATTTATATTTATCATTTGTATTATTTTTCTCTGTTTTTTTTGCCAAGCTTATTATGTCAGCTCGTGTTTGATTATTTATTGAAGCTGCATTGACTAGTGGAGAGGCAAGATTCGAAGCAAAAACTGTTTGTATATTATAGAGAATAAGAATGGGACACCACCACACACACACACACACACACACACACACACACACACACAACACACCACACACACACACACACACACACACACACACAACACACACCACACACACACAGCAGGCAGCACATAGATATACACACGGTTTGCGTGCAGATAAGTCATACAGATAGATGTAAATATTTAAATAGATATATGACAGGTGACATATATACAAAACATAATACAGTACTAACAGGCAGACAGACGGACACAACGGCAAATTGACAGACAGACAGATAGATAGACAAAATAGATCGACATAATGACAAATATTGTAACCATAAAAATAATAAGAATAAGTTATAGATAGGCAGATTAGATACATGAAGAAGGGAAGATAGATCGATAGACAGATAAATAGATAAGTAGACAGACAAATAGATATATAAGAATATAGACAGACAGATTGAAGATAGACAGACATATACATATAGACAGACAATCAGAAGACAGACAGCTAGATAGATAGACAGACAAGCGGATAGATTGATGGATAACTAAGATAGAATAAATGGACACAGAGAAACAAACATATAGATCGATCGATAGATAGATAAATACAGACTGACAGACAAACAGTAAGAGGCAAATAGACAGAGGAATAGACAGATAAACAGAGGAAGTAAGCTGAGCGCACGAGACCCAGCCTCAATTTCCCAAGTCAAGTCCACTTCAAGAATCCCGCAACACGAAAGATGGCGCTTCTGTTTTTTCCGCCATTTTTTTCTTCTTCTTCTTCTCTGACTTTCCCTCTTCCTTTTAAGAGGTTCTGACGAAGGAGCAGGCGGAGGAGGATAACACCCGGCCGTGGAATCTGGCTAAATTCCCTCTTTAAATAGTCTTTTGAGTGGTTTTTGAGAGGAGACTAAGGAGCAGGGGGGAGAGGGGTGGGGTTAGAAGAGGGGGGGAGGAGGAGGTAAAGGGGGGAGGGGGGAGGTTTGGGAAGGTGGAAGGAGGAGGTTAAGGGGTAAGGAGAGAGGAGGGAGAGGAAGTAAAGGGAGATGGGGGATGGGGGAAGGGGAAGAGGTAAAAGGCAGGGAGATAAGAGGGTAAGGAGAGGGAGGGAAAGATTAAAAGGATGGGAGGAAAAGGAAAGGAGTTAGGATAAGGAGAGAGAAGAGAGGGAAGTAAAGGATGAATAGGATAGGGGAAGGGGAAAGAGGTAAAAGGGAGGGAAGGGGAAGGGAAGGGAAGGTTAGGAGGAGGAAGATGAAATTAAAGAGGGAATGAGCATGATGGTCAGGAATATTAGATAAGGGGAGATAGAGAGCTGAAGACATAAATAAAGGAGATCCAAGATAAGGAAATAAAAGAGGAAGGATTTAAAGGAAGGGGAGAAGGAGTTAAAAAGGACATAAAGGGAGAGGAGAGAAGAGGGCGAGGGCGAAAAGATAAGGAGTTAAAAGGGAGGAGAAAGAGAGAGAGGGACTCGGCGAGAAGGAGTTAAAGAGAAGAAAAAAAAAGAGAGGGAGAAGAAGGGAGGAGAGGCGAAGGGGAGTAGGAGTTAAAAGGGAGAGGGAGAAGGGAGAGAGGCGAAGAGGAGGGGAGAAGGTAGGGGGGCGAAGGGAGAAGGAGTTAAAAGGGAGGAGGGGAGAAGGGAGGAGGGGCGAAGGGAGTAGGAGGGCAATGAGAGCAAGAATGAGGATCTTGAATAGCTGGAAGAATGCATGTCTTAGAAGGTCGAGATGAAAGACGGTGCTTTTTTGAGGACTTGCGGAAGCGGCGAGAGGGAAGTGCTCAGACTTTTTTTTTTTTTTTTGATGATGATGCTTGTTATTTTTTCTTCGTCCTC
This sequence comes from Penaeus vannamei, assembly GCF_003789085.1. Classification (NCBI taxonomy): domain Eukaryota; kingdom Metazoa; phylum Arthropoda; class Malacostraca; order Decapoda; family Penaeidae; genus Penaeus; species Penaeus vannamei. The sequence continues at coordinate 266,160 of NW_020870053.1, forward strand.
TTTTGACTTTTTATTTTTGTGTATTATTATTTTTTGAAGTTTTGGTTGTTATTTTTTCTTCGTCCTTTTTGATGTTGTGCTTTTTAATTTTTTTTTATTTTTGTGTATTATTATTTTTTGTTGTGGTTGTTATTTTTTCTTCGTCCTTTTTTGACTGTGTGCTTTTTATCTTTTTATTTTTGTGTATTATTATTTTTTGAAGTTGTGGTTATTTTTTTGTGTATTATTATTCTTTGAAGTTGTGGTTATTTTTTTTTTCTTTGCGTTTTGAGGTTGGGTAGGAGGGAGGAGGTATATTATCATTTATGATCATTATCATTATTGTTATTGTCATCTCATTACTGCTATTAGCATGACTGTAATTACCATCATTCCATTATCATTAGCATTATTAATACAGATACCATAACTCACCAAATCCTTCGTTTTTTAAATATTTTTACCAACTTCCTTATATCTAAGTTGAAAGTACTCTCCATTTTTACCAGATACTCATTTTTTTCCACTCATTTTTTCCACTTTATTTTCGTTCAGACTTGGAGGGAAAATGGGTTCTTGACACGTTGCCCGACATACTGATGTGTTCTTATCAACAAGTGGCTGAAGAAGTAGTGGTAAACAACCTTCGAAAAACAAGTGTGTTTTGGGGGAATACGAGACACCGCTGGGTCAAAATAATGGGTACTTTATGTATGGAGAATGTCTAGTAGCTTTTTATTTGTATTATTTATTTTCTTTTTGTAGTTTATTATCATTTTTTAAAGGAAGGGAAATAAATGCGGGAGGTCGGTTCCATTCATAGAAATTGAATCAAGAAAGACAGTTCGATAAATCGATTTACTAAAAGCTTCTTTCACGCTTTTATCTGATTATGTACATTGAATTACAAAAAAAAAGTCGCAAAGAAAGAGATAATAGCATTTTCGTCCCGTGCCTTCGTTCTAGAATAATTAATTTGGGTCCAATTTAGAATTATGGCGCCATTTTCTTCGCGAATTACTGCTGGTAATTAAGGTATCTTTACGGCTGGTAAAACACGATCACGTGATGGCGCGAAAATTGAAAAACATTATATATACATATATGTCGTTATTTCGCCTCTGATTTATCGTTGCTAATGTGTATTTTTCTTGCAATTGCAGGTGAGTGAAGCAGGCATTGGTCGATTGCAAAGGAAGAATGTACCAATCACCATTATGGCAACGATGCAGTAAGTCCCACTAATACAGAGAGGTGGTTTGTAATTTCGATAAAAGGACAGGAATTTGAAAAGTGCATATTACAGGGCAATGCCATTTTTTGTCTTCTTTTTAGTCGATTATTCTGGTGTTTTTGGTTATCACTGTTTTATTTATTTATTAGTTAACTATCTTTGTCTTCTTTTTAGTCGATTATTCTGGTGTTTTGGTTATCACTGTTTTGTTTATTTATTAGTTGACTATCTTTGTCTTCTTTTTAGTCGATTATTCTGGTGTTTTTGGGGTATCATTGTTTTATTTATTTATTAGTTGACTCATTTTTTTTATCCTGGATTATTTTATTATTTGATGTGGCAGGTTTTATACTCTTTCTCCAAGGTTCTGTTTTTTTTTCTGTTATGTCCTCGTTCTTTTATATTACGTAGCGTGTGTACATGTTAACTTCTATTCTTATTTGTGCGTTATATTTCAGTTCTTTTATATAACGAGGCATTTTATATAATTGTTCCTCGTTCTTGATGGTTTCTGTCTGTTTTTTTTTTTCATTATATATGTATATATTTTTTTCCAAAATGTAGCTTTTTGCATGAATGTTCAGTTCTCCAAGATTCTTTCGTATCATTCACGTTATATCCCATTTATTTCGAAGAACATAGTTGTGCCATATACTTGTTCTCCCTCGTTATTTGTTTTAATGTTCCTCACGATTTCATAACCACCTTCGTTTTTTTTTACAAAATTATTACCTGTTCTTCAAAATAACCGAAGTGTTATGCTTTTCGCTCTGTTCTCCCGTTCACGCTTTGTCCTCTGTGACCTAATATGACCTTGCCAGAGGTTGTTTCGTGACCTCTTCGACTCCTGTTTGGCATGACGTGACAGACGCTATCACTCGACTGGTCCTTCGAGAATGATCTTTCATTTTTGGTTCATGCGATTTAAGAATAATTATTGTAGTTTGTATGTGTTATATATATCTTAGTTTGTTTATTATTTCATTAGTTATTTTACTTATGTATGTATTTATATGCCAATCAGTCTATCCATCTGTCTGTCTGCCTGCCTGTCTGTCTGTCCATCCATCTATTTATCTTTATCTATCTATCTATCTACCTATCTGCCTAACCTTCCTACCTGTCTAACTACCTATCTACCTACCTGCTTACCTATCTACCTACCTGTCTACCTATCTACCTACATGCCTACCCATCTACCTACCTGTTTACTTATCTACCTACCAGTCTTTCTACCTACCTACCTATCTATCTACCTACCTACATACCTATCTATCTATCTATCTGTCTGTCTATCTATCTATCTATCTATCTATCTATCTATCTATCTATCTATCTATCTATCTATCTATCTATCTATCTATCTATCTACTATCTATCTATCTGAATGCAACTTGTCCGAATAGCAGTAATGAATATAATTTTTTTATCTTATCAACACTAACCTGTCAAATATCAGGGAATAGTTATCAGATTATTATGACCAACCTGTCAATTATCATATAGTTATGATCACCAACCTGTTATCAGATAATGATTATTATGTACGTGTCAATTATCAAATAATGACACTGTCAGTTATCATATGGATATGGTCACTAGCCTGTCAACACCGATAGATTACGAAAAAGAGAAGAATAGGGAAGTAGAAACAGGTGGGGAGAAGAGAAAGGGGAGAGAAGCAGGAAAATAGAATATCCTGATGGGGAAATACGAAAAAGGAGAAAAGAATAAATAACGGAGAATTAAGAAACAAGGTAAATTAGGAAACACGATCAAATAAAAAAAGCAAAACAAAACAAAACATAATAATGATAATGATAATCAAAATGATAATAATAGTAATAATGATAATAGTAATAATAATAATAGTAATAATGATGATGGTAATAATGATAATAATGATAATGAGAATAGTAATAATGATGATGGTAATAATGATAATGGTAATAATGATAATGCTAATGAAAATAATAATGATGATGATGATAATAATAATAATAATAATAACAATAATGATAATAATGATAATAAATAATAATAATAATAATAATAATGATAATAATAATTATAAAAAATAATGATAATACCGATAACAATAATGATGATGATAACAATAACAACAACAACAACAATAGTGACAATAAAAATGACAATACCAATGATGAAAAAAGAAAACAGCAGAGAAGCCATAGCATCAATTCCAACACAAAGGAATTCCATTTCAGAATAGCCTCATCGAAACCAAATATAAACTTTTTTGAGTTTTTGAAAAGTCTCCGGGAAGTTAAAAGAACAATCCTTGGACCGAATCACAGCTTGCCTTTGAGTTTCGAAGTCTTGGCTCTTGTCACTCTGCCAGGAATTCATGACACGTGAGGGAGGAAGGCGCTCTCTCTCTGTCATTTCGTCTCTATATCGCTTTCTCTCTCTGTTATTTTTATTTTATTTTTTTATCTTTTTTTGGTGTTCTTTTCTTTTGTCTCTGTTTGTTTTTCGTCTCTTTTTGTTTTCGTTTTTTTTCTTTCTTTTTCTTCTGACGTGTTTTGTTCCCAGGTTTATTTGCTATTTTCGTCTCTCCCTTTTCTCTCCTTTTTCTTTCCTTTCTCTTTCCAACTTTCTTTCCTTTTCCTTCTTTTTTTTTCCTTCCTTCCCTTCCCGTCTCCCCTTTCTTCTTTTTTCCCCATGCCCTCTTCTCCCCTTTTTCTTCCTCTCCCTCTCTCCCTCATTCCTTTCCTCTTCTCTTTCTCCCCCCTCCCCCCTTCCTTCCCTATTCCTTTCACTCCCCCTTTCTCTTCCCTTCCCTACTCCTTTCTCCCTTCCCTATTCTCTCCTCCTCCTCCTCCGTCCTAACCTTCCCCCTCTATCCTCCCTTTCCTCCTCCCTCCCCTGTTCCCTCTCTTCTCCCCTTTCTCATTTTCCTTCCCTTTCCCGCCTTCCCTACTCCTTTCACGCCCT